>JASVEL010002162.1:0-486461 GCA_032618575.1 Nicotiana noctiflora
GCCCTCCCCCACTTCCAACCCCAAGCTGGCATTGGCAGATGAAGAACCGTCTTTAAGATATAGCTGAAATTTGACATATATTCTATGGTCAATAAAAGACCAATCGGTGCATTGGTCTAGTTTGAACTTAGAAGTACAAATTAAGACTGACATGGGTTGATAGAATGATACTATTATTGTCCATGTAGTATATGTTATGTTAAGTTTCATCAAACAGTTTAAAAATTAAGCTGTGGCTAGTGTTTTAGTTGTGCTCCAATGTGGTCGTTACTCCATAATCATGGGTTTGTTTTAGCATGTCCATTTGAATTCTTATTCATTCTATTTAGGCCCGAGTAGTTTGTATAGAATCAGTTTCAACATCTTTCGAATCCTTGATAGATCTTTCTTCTGGCTTACTCATTGATTTCAGCTAAAAATACATTTTTTTAACCTTATGAACTTCATTTATGTACCTATCTATTTGTTTTCGTCCCCTCACACCTTATCGTGTTAGCTAATGATGATTACGTTTGTTTGTTGTTTCTATTCAAGCATTTTTAACAGATGAATTCTGATGCTTATGTAATTTATAGATGCTTGAGAATTTGATTGTTCTTTTCTTTTTTGTTATGATTTGTAATTGACCATTACATGTTCGATATTTGTACCCAGAATAATGGACTCTTTGCCTGATGCCATTGTCCAATGCATCCTATCCAACATAACCAATGCAAAAGATGTGGCTTCTTCTTCTTGTGTATCAAGACGGTGGAAGGAGTCAATTCCTTATCTCAATAGGCTTGTCTTCACTCGTAATGTTTTTGACAACCTTAAGAAGTACTCTCCTGATGACATTGTTGGGCACATGGTTTCATCAATTATTCGATTGGAAGAACTTGTTGTATACTGCCCCTTTACTGGTTCTGGTCTAGCATCGTGGCTTTCATTGGCAGGACCTTCTCTACGGAGGCTTGAGCTAAAGATGGACGACAACCTCATCGAGCAGAATGCCGGCTCCAGAAACCCCTCAAAGTTGGACTGTATCACAGCAGCAATGAATTTGGAATCTTTGAAACTTTGGGGGGTGAATATGACACATTGCCCCAAATGGGACACTTTCTATAGGCTTAGAGATCTTCAAATTGTTGGTACGGTAACAGATGACTCCACCCTCTCTGCTGCATTAAGAGCTTGCCCCAATTTGAGTAACCTGTTGCTCCTTGGTTGTGAGGGACTGAAATATGTTTCTATTGAGCTTCCTCAGCTGGAGGTGTGCAACCTTGATTTCAATGGCTTAGGTAACTGCTCCCTTTATCTCAATTGTCCAAAAATTCAGAATCTTGAAGTGCAAGGCTGTAGTTGGATCAGAGTCCTTGAAACTCGATTACTCCGAAACCTTTCCATTTCCAACACTTCAGGTATTGAAAAATTCCATTTTTTGATACTCCACTATTTTTGTGCTTTACTTTCAAACAGTATCACAAACAACCAATCTTTTATTGTAGGACGGGTTAACGGTGTAGTTTTTGGAAAGCTTGTGGCACTTGAGTCTTTGGAGATGAGAGGAGTTCAATGGTGTTGGGATGCAGTAAGCGAAATGCTTCGATTGTCAAGTGAAGTCAAACATCTCTTCATGAAGGTGGAATTCACTGGTGATTCTGATTCCCTTCAGCCATTTCCAGAGATCGACTTTGTTGATTTCTTTAACAGCCACCCCAAGCTAACAAAATTTGACATCCATGGCGCCATGTTTGCTGCGCTTTGCCAGAGAAACAGTTTGAAAAATGTGAGTCTTCTATTTCTCATTGCTCAACAGTTCATATAGTACACTTAATGTTTGTTTTAACTAGCCTATGACATTCAAAATCTTGGATGTTTGCAGGTGGACTACCGATTTATGATCCCTTGCCTTGAGGAGGTTGTAGTCACCGTGAGATCGCCACTGAATGCTGAACAGAAAATGAGTACACTCGAGTCTTTAATCCAGTATGGAAAGAAGCTGAAGAGGCTGAGAATAAAAATTCTTCAGATGAAGAGCAGCCATAGCAGTACAGATGATTTTTTTGAGGAAATTTGCAGATTCACACGTATGAATCGCAGGATTGTATCAATCGAATAATGATTGAAAATTTTCCCTTTCCCCCCTTTTCCCTGGGTTTCTTTTCATGGGAGGGAGGGATCCTTCTTATGTTGATTTTGGTAGGAATATTCTAGGACCATTTCCTTGTAAGTTCCAACAAGTTTGTACTTTGATTTATGTAGCTTAAAATTTTTAACCAGACTAGAGGCTCAAACTGCCTTGCATTTTTAACCGGACTAGAGGTAATTGTTATGTACTTGGAGAAAACCATTGATGAGTTGCTTACTTCATATAAAGGAAATGGGATGATTGCTTTTCTAGAAATTGAGATGCATACTTTTCAATTCTTGGCATGATACTGCAAAGATATGTAATACCAATTACAGGTGTGACACATTGATGGATTTTCTTCAGCTTGGAAATTGTTTCTTCAGCTTGAAAATTGTTGTCTCCTTTTGTCTTTTTATTTTCTTGAGCTGGGGTATTTCAGAAACAACCTCTTTACTCCCTCGGAATAGAAATAAGGTTTGCGTATACACTACTCTTCCCAGACCTCACTGGTGAGATTTTACTGCGTTGTTGTTATTTCATTTTGCTGGTTCATTTGCACCTTATTGTTGCAGGTCTTGTATCCAGTGTAGTACAAGAAGCTCCGAGTAATCTAAGCTAATTTTTTTTCCTCAATTGGGATAGGGATGTCTTTTGGTTTGGTGTTCCCAAAGATCTCAAATGTGGGAAGTAAAATTATAAAATCTTCTATGTTCTTGAGAAGTTTAGCTTCAACCAATCTTCACAGCAAATCATAACCTATGCCACTAAGGGCTCTACATTTGGCACAAGAAAACATAATCACTGTAAAACTGGATTATGTAATACAAATGTCTTGATTACTTTGTTTTCTGAACAACTACTACCGTAACTTAAGCAAAATTTGCATATTATTTTGTGGAATATAATATGGAATAAGAAGACGCATGCTGGCAATAAATTTTGAAGAGTACCTAACTTGATAAAAATACCCTCAAAATTAAAACTAATGTTATTATAAAAAGGCACCTCACACTGCCAATTTTATTTATTTATTTAAAAGACACCATTATATAGTAGTAAGAACTAATACAGTGATAATTCTTTAAATTTTGAATTAAAAAAGATGTAAAACTAAAACTTGAACGAGTATATAATTAGTGAAACTGCTTATTGACTCGACATCACAGTCTCTCATCTCTTCACAACGCTCACAAGTATTGATTATTTGATTACATAACAATGTGTTATAAAGCAACAAGTTTGTCAACCAATCTGCCCCTAAATGAAATACTGAAAAGGTAATCCACTCTTTCATTTCATCAACAAGATTAACCTATTAAACGATTCAAGTTTAGCAGCTGTAGACGAGAGTAGGATTAAGGCAAGTTCTTATTCTCTATAATGTTTTAAAGTCCTGAAGCATAATATAGATGGACGAGAGCGAGCGAGAAACAAGCTCAATTGACGCAAGTGTAATCAGAAACAGGAGATAACTAATAATAGCTTCTATATGTCTATAGGAGCAATACCAACCATACACGGATAATTTAAAGGAATCATTGCGACAACTACTTGTAAGAGAAAGGAAGATCAAGAAACATTCAACTCTGAGTTATCACTTGAGGAAAAAATACAGTGTACTGATACTTGTATAAACACATGCTTCAGAGAATGTACAACAACGATAAGTGAAGAAGAGTAACAAATGAAGAGCAGGTAAGCAGTAGAAAGTTAATTCAAGTATACACTCAAAGCTAAGGTGATGTCTTCATTATCTGATATAGTAAAAGCTAGATCCACTAATATCATATAAAAAAAAAATGTGTTTCATAAAAAGTGCCAAATGATGCTAGTCCTAAGATTTAATGTGCCATCTAGAATAAGGTTTCAACTGAAGGAAGTTTAAATTAGCTTCTTCTTTCGGAAATATCGCTTCAGATACAAAACTTGTAAAACCGAGGCCAAGATGCAGACTCCCAAGGATGCGATACTAAAGCTAGCCACCCGGGTATTAGTTGTTTCACTAACCGACCGCATCTCTGCTTCTCTGTAAGGACACAAGGAAGAAGGTAGAAAGGTTAAACAACAAGAGCAAGTAAACCACAAGCACTGGCATCCATAAGCATATTAAAAGCTTACCTGCTCTTCAAGTAAATCAAATTTTCATGAATGGCCTCCACAGCTCCCTCAAGCTTTCTCAACTCAAGTTCAATACCCTACTAGAGGCAGAAATTTGTGTAAAATTTCTAGAGCTCGCAGAAAAGATCTATTTCTCTATTTATCAGGAAAAGAAAATAATAGCCAATATATAATCCTTTAAGGAAGTGTCAATTGCACAGGCAGAGATAACACCTACACAACCCAAGCTTAAACAAGTTACAACCACAAGCTGATAAGCCACGTATCTTCCATACTTATTCAAGGAGGAAGAAGCAAAGAAATGTAGGAGAAGATAATGATTTGCTTCCAAATTCCTGGAGCTTTCAGACATCGAAAATTAAGCAATTACTTACAATTATTAGAAGTTATCTGTTAGCAGTTTATTATGGTTACTAGAAGTTGTCTGTCTTTATCCTAACTTGGTTATGGAGTAGCTATTGTCAGTCTCTATATAAATAATAGATCTAGTAATATATAGGGGGTTGTAATTATCCTTTATATGCAGTCTGATTATCTATGAGATACGAGATACTTGTGTCTCTCTATTATCAATAATATCAGTGTATTTTCTATCTCTTTTTCCATTATTAAATCTATGTTCCTATCATTGGTATCAGAGCAGTAAAATCCACCATGGTGAACACGCGGACCAACACTTCCCAAAGAGAACCCATCATTCCAACTCATGATCCAATCGCCCAACAATTGACCACTATAGCAGCAAAACTGGAGGCCATTGATGCTTTGGCCGCTGATGTTGCTGTCTTAAAGGCACAAAATAGTCAGAAGGTGATCACAATGGAGATCACAACAATAAAAGGAAAGCTAAAGCACCAGAAGAAGGCGAGGTTGACAGCACTTGGTGGCATCGAGAAACTTCCCGCCGTTCGCAGACAAAATGGAATTTCCAAAGTATGAGGGAGGTGATCCTCGAGGCTGGATTCTGAAAGCAGAAAAGTATTTTAAGTACTATCAAACACCTGACGACTGTAAAGTTGATGTGGCTTCTATGTACTTGGAAGGAGATGCATTGGATCTTTTCACTTGGATCAATAGCGAGCGAACCATTTACTATTGGGACGAATTGGTGAAAGTTATGCAAGAAAATTAAGGACCCGCTGAGTTCCAAAACCCTGATGAATATCTGTGTAATATCCAACAAACTGGAACATTGCTCGAGTATCGGCAGGAATTTGCAAAGCGAGCAGCACGTGTTCAAAACTGGCCAGAGCACTGTTTGCTTGGAGTTTCCTTAGTGGACTCAAAGAAGACCGCGTGGACGTTAGAATTCACAAGCCTTTAGAATATGAAGGCAAACAAGGGACAAATCAATCCAGTAAAGGACTCACTTGGCCTTCAGCATCACGACCTTCTTCAACAGGATCATCCTCAACAATCGCTCGAGACTTCTTCCATTCTCAATCCTCTCGACAACCAGTTACATGTCCATTTCAACAGCCGTCGCCTCGAACTGCTCGGTAGTTGACTCTTGAACAACAACAACAGCGAGAAAAGGGTCTATGCTACCGTTGTGGAGACAAATTTGCCCCTGGTCATCGTTGCAAATCTGGTACTTTTGCTCATTTGGAGTTAATGCAAGAGGAGAGCGAGGCACAGAGTATGGAAGACAACAACAAAAATGACAACATGTTTCCTACTGATTTGGCAGAAATTTTCTTTCAGGCAATTTTGGACAAAGGATCGGCTACCACTTTGAAGCTTCAAGGTACTCTTTGTGGGCGTAAAGTGCTGATGTTGGTGGACAGTGGCTCTACATATAATTTTGTAGCAGAAGGAATTGTCACAGAACTTGAGTTAGCAGTTCAATATTTTCCCACCTTTGGTGTTAAGATAGGCAAGGGTGAAATTGTCAAATGCAACAGAGTTTGTAGAGGCCTGTCAATAGAGCTTTCTGATTTGGTCATTACGCAAGACTTTTTCCCCTTTTCCTTTGGCGGCGCTGACATTGTGCTGGGTATACAATGGCTAGCATCGATGAACACAGTACATGCCAACTGGAACGAGATGTTTTTACTTTTCCAACTAAATGGGAAAAAATACAGATTGCAAGGAGTTGCACAGAAAACAGACACAACAACTTTTCAATCTTTGGTAGCTATAACCAAACATTCAGGTGATATCTCTACTCCACAATTGATGCAACAGCTCCTCCATGAGTTTAACAATGTGTTTTCGCTTCCCTGCCCCCTTTTCGCAATTTCACCCATTCTATCCCTTTACTTCCTAACTCAAAACCTCCCAATCTACGTCCATATCGTTATACTTCTCCCAAAAATCCGAGATTGAAAAACAAATATCTATTTTGTTGCAATCTGGATTCATTCGTCCTAGTTCTAGCCCGTTTGCGAGTCCTGTCCTATTAGTTATGAAAAAAGATGATAGTTGGCGTATGTGTGTTGACTACCGCAGTCTTAACCAAATCACTATCCCAGATAAATACCCTATACCCAACATCGATGAACTACTTGATGCACTCCATGGGTCAATCATATTTTCTAAGATAGATTTACGTTCTGGCTACCACCAAATTCGTGTAAATCCTTCGGACATTCCTAAAACTGCTTTTCGCACTCATTCTGGCCACTATGCGTATGTCGTCTTGCCTTTTGGCATGACTAATGCTCCATCTACATTCCAAGCTGCTATGAATGATCTTTTCCGCCCCTACTTGCGTAAATTCATTCTTGTTTTTTTGATGATATTCTAATTTATAGCCCTACCATCCAGCAACATTATGATCACCTTCGAACGACCCTTAAACTTCTGTCTAGCAATTCTTACTTCGCCAATCCAAAAAAGTGTTTATTCGGCCAACCTCAAATTGGATTTCTAGGTCACATTGTTTCCCGTGCAGGAGTGGGGGTTGATCCTGGCAAGGTTGTTGCTGTCTTAGATAGGCAATCGCTTTGTGCGCAACTATGGCATGCTGGCTCGCCCTTTGACTGACTTGACTAAAAAAGATGCATTTCATTGGGACAATAATGTTACTGCTACATTCCAACAATTAAAAGAAGCCTTAATTACAGTTCATGTTTTGCATCTTCCAGATTTTACCCACCCTTTTACGGTGGAGTGTGATGCTTCTACCACGAGAATTGGTGCCATTTTGTTGTAAAAGGAACATCCCATTGCATATTTCTGCAAAGGCTTGTCATTTTCTAACAAAATCAAATCTGCCTATGACAAGGAACTCTTAGCCTTGGTGTTGGCTTTGCAGAAATGGAAACATTATTTATTGGGGCGCCATTTGTTTGTAAAGACTGATCATTATAGTTTAAATACTTGCTGTATCAACGAATTACCAAAGCAGAACAACAACGGCTTTTGCTTAAGCTTCTACCTTTTGATTTCACCATTGTTTATAAATCTGGGCGTGAAAATATAGGAGCAGATTCTCTTTCTCGCAGGCCACATTCTGCAAGTCTTTTGGCTTTAGCTATTCCTGTTTCAATGGACTTTGGAAATTTGCAAGCCAAGTTGCAGTTAGATCCTTACACAGAAGAGTTGTTTGTTCAAAAGCTTGAAGATCCAACTGCTCTTCCAGATTTTCAGGTGTCTTCTAATCTTTTATATTACAAGTCTCGCCTGGTCATTCCTGATGATACTTCTCTTAAAGCTAAGATATTGGGTGAGGTTCATGATTCTTATGTTGGAGGACATGGTGGTTTCTTAAAAACTCTTAAACGGGTTTCAGAGAGTTTTTATTAGCCCCATTTGAAGAAGGATGTCAAGCAATATGTCCAGAATTGTTTGATCTGCCAGAAAAAGAAGTATCAGACTCTAGCTCCAGCTGGCTTTCTACAACCTCTTCTAGTTCTAGAGCGTGTTTTGGAAGATATTTCACTAGATTTCAATGCCGATCTTCCAAAATCCGGTGGAATCGATAAAGTGTTGGTGGTAGTGGATCGCTTTAGCAAATACAGCCATTTCGTTGGCTTGTCTCATCCATTTACTGCTAAATCTGTTGCTGGCCTTTTTTGCAAATAAATTGTTAGATTTCATGGCATCCCACGTTCTATTTTGTCTGATTGTGACGTTGTTTTCCTTAGTGCTTTCTGGCAGAAACTTTTCCGCCTCAGTAATACTCGTCTTCGTATGGGCACTTCCTATCATCCTCAATCTAATGTACAAACTGAGGTCGTCAATCGTTGTTTAGAGGCATATCTGCGTTGCTTTTCCCATGACCAGCCTCTCCAAAGGAGTAAGTTCCTTTCTTGGGCAGAATTTTTCTTTAATACCGGGTATCACACTTCAACTGGTTATTCTCCATTCAAAATTGTGTATGGTCGAGACCCCCCATTAATGCGTCCCTATCATCCAGGCGACACCAATATTGCCGACCTTGAAGAACATATGCTGACTCGAGATGCTATGTTGAAACTTATGAAGGATAACCTTTTGAAAGCCCAATCCAGGATGAAAGCACATGCATATTCTGAGCGCAGAGATCTCTCTTTTAATGTTGGTGATGCTGCCCTTTTACGTCTTCAACCATATCGTCAAAAGTCCTTAGCCAATCGCCCATTTCAGAAGTTGTCACCTCGTTTCTTTGGCCCTTACAAGGTCATTCGCAAAGTGGGTCCTGTTGCCTACGAACTTGAACTCCCAGCCAGCGTTAAAATCCATCCTATCTTCCATGTTTCTCTCTTAAAGCCTGCGCTTGGTTCTGATTTTCCTTCCCAGCCACCGGAGCTACCATTAAGTAATGAAGGCGAACTCATTCTTTCACCTGAACAGGTTCTTGATCATCGTTGGCGACTACCAACAACCAATCCTCAACTTGAATTATTAATTCAATGGGTTGGTCGACCTCTCGAAGAAGCAAGTTGGGAAAACTATAATCTGTTAGCTGCACAATTTCCCGACTTTCGCCTTGAGGACAAGTCGTCTTTCCAGGAGGGGAGGGGTGTACTGATAAGCCACGTATCTTCCATACTTATTCAAGGAGGAAGAAGCAAAGAAATGTAGGAGAAATAATGATTTGCTTCTCAAATTCCTGGAGCTTTCAGACATGGAAAATTAAGCAGTTACTTACAGTTATTAGAAGTTATCTGTTAGCAGAAGTTGTCTGTTTTTATGTAGTTATTGTCAGCCTCTATATAAATAATAGATCTAGTAATATGTAGGGGGTTGTAATTATCCTTTATATGCAGTCTGATTATCTGTGAGATACGAGATACTTGTGTCTCTCTATTATCAATAATATCAGTGTACTTTCTATCTCTTTTTCCATTATTAAATCTCTGTTCCTATCACAAGTTTTGGTCAGAAATTTCTATATCTATTAACCTATAGCCATTTTAACTCAGTTTGCAAAACATGCTTCAAATTCATAGAGTTTAGGCCCACTTTCTCCCTCGAGGGTTCGTACTTTCTTCAAATGAGCACACTTTAGTTTCAGACAATTATGTAACAAGCAAAGATCTGAAGCTGAAAGGGTAACAAAATCAGGTCCAACCTCTATCTTCTCCTTTCTGGCAACTGATTCCCAATCCTTGGCAGCAATTCCGGTTTTCCAGTCAAGGTTAACAGTTAAGCTCCCACCTCCTGGATTATGACCATCAACCCAAAAACATGCTAGATAGTTACCAGCCTCAGTTGTTGTGAAGGCAAACTGACCGTGTGTCATGTTCTCCTTGTGGTGAAGATTGTTCCCAAATGGTGAGGTGACCTGCACAAGTAATAACATGCCATAAGATTCACTATATTAGCACAAATGAAGAAATATGACATCAGCAGAAAACATGTCAAGTGCATTTTCACACCAACAAAGTAAAGCAACCTGAATCTCGAGAAAACACCTCAAATTTAAAATACCTCCCCAATACGAGTTCATTTGTGTGCGTCTGAGCCTTCAGGACACAAGCCCATGTGCTTTCATATCATCAATACTTAGTGCACAATCAGGAATATACAAACAAAATACACTACCCAGCTAATGAGTCGATGCATTGTACCATTGGACCTGTCTAGACATGTAGTAGTACAATAGAACAAGAAGACGAGGCAAGAGAAAAACATAAACCATCAAAACTAAGAATACGATAATCATATAGCTTTTAAGCTGCTCTATGGAATCAAATGACAAAAAGGTGTGACGAAAGCTATTCAAATACAAAATGCTTGGCTGCTAAGTGGGGACTTCAACAATGTGCTAACTACTGAAGATTGAATAGGAGCACCTGTCACTCAATCAGAAATCGAAGGGTTCAGGATTTGGTTGAGGTGCTGCAACTGACTCCTTTAAAAAGTATTGGCTGGTTCTTCACATGGTGTAATAAGCAACAGGAAGATAGAAGGGTATACAGCAAGATTGATTGGGCAATGGGCAATTATGTGTGGCTGCAGCAGTATAGCCACATAGAAGCTGAATTCCTGAATCCTGAAGTGTCTGACCATTCCCCAGTCCTAATTCATATTTGTCAAAGAAATCAACAGAGAGGCTTACATCCTAAACCTTTCAAGCTATACAATAATGTTATGGAGCATCCAGAGTTCAGTAATATAGCGCAACAGGTATGGGAGCAGGAGATGCAAGAAGATCCCATGCATAGAGTCTGGATGAAGCGGAAGAAACTAAAGAATGGCGTCAAAGATTAAAACAAATATATGGCTACTTACCAACAGAGAACTGACCAAGCTAGACAGAAACTGTAGATAATACAGGGGGAACTCAAAACATCTCCTTTAGATCAAAGCCTGTTCAATCAGGAAAAGGAAATCTTGACTGAAATGCAAAATTGAGTCATATAGAAGAACATGTATTGAAACAGAAATTTAGGGCTACTTGGATTGAATGTGGTGATTCTAATACCAAGTACTTTCGTGCTCAAAGGAAGATGAGGACCAGCAAAGACTACATTGCATCTGCCTACAATGGATGTGGTACAAAGCTAACAGATCCTGTCCAAGTAGAAAATGAGTTTATATCATTTTTCATTAAACTCACGGGAGAAGGTGGAAATGTTCATAGATGTCTCTTAAGTGGTGAAACAAGGGAGATGCCTTAGCCCACAACAGAAGGTGGCACTGATTGAACAGGTATCAACTGACGAGATACTAGCTGCCATAAAAGACATGCCTCATGACAAAGCCCCAGGGGTGGGTGGTTTTCCCATTGAATTCTTCACCAAACATTGGAATGTAGTTGGCTCTGAAGTATGTGATGCTGTTAAGCATTTCTTTGAGACTAGTAAAATGCATAAAGGGATGAATTGTACTGCAGTCACTATAATTCCAAAAGTGACCAACCCTAGCCAAGTTAAAGAGTACAGACCTATAACATGTTGTACCACATTATACAAGATAATCACCAAAGTTATTACCAACAGAATAAAGAGTGTAATAGGGGATCTCATTGGGGAGTCACAGTCAGCCTTTATTGAAGGAAGAAGCATTACAGCTAACATTTTGTTTACTCATGAACTTTTCAAAGGCTATAATAGGAAAGGGATGTCACCAAGATGTGTATTGAAGGTAGACCTGAGGAAGGCTTATGACACTCTTGATTGAAACTTACTGGAAAGAATGCTGATATAGCTTGGTTTCCCGTATAAATTTGTTAGATGGATAATGGAGTGTATCACCACAGTGACTTACTCCCTCAACATGAATGGAGTGCTGACAAAACCATTTCAAAGAGAAGAGGTATAAGGCAAGGGGACCCTATGTCCCCTTATTTGTTTGTCATTGCCATGGAGTATCTGCAAAGGGAACTTGCACAACTGGCAAAGAATAGAAACTTCAAATTCCATCCCAGATGTAAAAAACTAGGAGTGATCCATATACGTTTTGCAGATGACGTATTGATGTTCTATAAAGCTGATATTACATCTATCAGATTGCTGCGGCAAACATTTCTCAAGTTCTCAAACACATCTGGACTCTAGGCAAATGCAGAAAAAAACTCTATCTACTTAGCAGTTCACAGGCACCTTGAGCAGCCAAAAGCAAGACATTATACAAAAACTGGGATACCCTGAAGGTACTCCACCATTTGGATACCTAGGTGTACCATTAGCATACAAAAAGCTGTCTATCATCCAATGTTGGCCACTAGTAGAGAAGATTACACAAAGAATCAACTGCTGGACGTCCAAATTGTTGTCATATGCTGGTAGGTTACAATTGATCAAATCAGTCTTGTTTGGGGTACAGTCATATTGGGTACAGATCTTTCTACTACCTAAATAGGTATTGAAGATGATAAAAGCCATTTGTAGATCCTTCTTTCGGTCTGGCACATCAAACATTACCAAGAAAGCACTAGTTGCTTGGGATAGAATATGCTGGCCACAACAAAGCAGCAGTTACAAAACACTTGTGGGCAGCAGGGTTGTGAAAAACGGCCGCTTCCTCGCTTAAAGTGAGAACCGAAGCGAGGCACGAGAAGCGCCGAAGAGAGCACATCTCTAAAGAGGCGACAAGGGTTCCCTTTTCAACTTCAACGTACGACCAGCAGCAACCTCCTCCTCCTCTTTCTTTCACTGTTTCAGCGTCCAAATAGCAGCGAAATACTGGCAATTTTTTTTCCCTGCGGTTCTTCTTTTTCAGTCTTCTCCTCTTCGTTGAAATGCTGCCAAGTTCTTCTTTCGTCGTTTTTATGCTACCCAGTTTTTAACAGAATGGTATACTACCCTTCCTCTTATTTTAATATTTTTTTAAAATTCCGCTTCACTTCAAAAAAGTGAGCGCTTAACTTCTCGCTTCTCGCTTTAAGCGAAATGGGGGTTGTCGCTTTTCCTCGCTTCACACTTTTCACAACACTGGTGGGCAGTAGCAATGAAGAAGGACAACTTATGGATCTGATGGATTCATACTTTTTATATAAGAAACAAGACAGTGGAAAATGCTCCAATACCCAAGAACGCAGCCTGGGTAGTTACGAATATACTGGAGACAAGGATATTTGTTAATGAGATACAAGGTATTCAAGGGTATTTGACTAGTAGACTTATCTAGCTACAAAAAAGAGAAGTCTTTAGTATAAGTAAGTTGTATCACATGCGATTCCCTCAGCTTCAAAGGATACCTTGGAAGAGTATAACCATGCAATGGAATACAAAAGAGATTAGCCACAATGGACAAACTACTCAAATTTGGAATTCAAGTAACCCAACAGTCTGTATTTTGCCAACACTCTAATGAAGTATTTGAACACCTATACTTTGAATGTCCAATATTAGAAGGAATATGGACCTAGCTGCTCAATTGACTAGGCCACCCTAAACCTATTCTGGATTGGTAAGGGGAAGTACAATGGATAAACAAAGGTGCAAAGAAAAAATCTGGTCACTGGCGATTGTAACTTGTGTGTTTGGTATGTTGGTTTACACAATATGAGGGAAAGAAATGTGATTAGATTTCACGGGGGTGTGCTCAAGAATGATAACATTTGCAGAGAGATTGTGATACTGCATACCAGAGGAAGAACAATGCAGAGATGACAAGGAGCACTGTAACAGCTGGACTACTCTTTGGATCCTATCGTGTAAATGCTTTTTTCTTATGAAATGGTCTTAAGATGAGGTAAAGGACCATACACTAGATATATAGCTAGAACATCAGACTTGCTGTAACTAGAAGATTGGGATGTAGAACATCTACTTGTTTTGCAAAACTACTCCCTGTGTTCCAGTTTATGTGAACCTATTTCCTTTTTGGTCCGTTCAAAAAAGAATGACCACTTTCTAAATTTGGAAACAATTTAGCTTAAACTTACAATTCTACCCTTAATGAGAAGCTTTTATAACCACACAAGTACTACGGGCCCCTTTTTAGCTATTAGGGCCACAAATTCTAAAAATTTTCACTTTTTCTTAAACTCCATGCCCAGTCAAACAGGTTCACATAAATTGGAACAGAGGGAGTGTTTTTTTGGAACGAATAGAAAGCCACTATTTACAAAAAAAAAAGAAAAGAACACAACCATCGATTTACGTATTATGGGAGAGCCGGGTAGTTTAAGGTGTGACTATTGATTTTTTTTTTTTTTGGGTGTGGATAAAGTGTGACTATTGAAATATTTGCAAGCTTACGAATCCACTTTTGATGTTTTATAATCCCTGTAAGAATACAAATGTTTAGGAGTATTATTTTATGCATTCCTCTTGGTAATGATGGGTGACACTTAGTAGTTTTTGTGTAGTCTATACATTAACATACAAAAATGTTACCTTCTCAAAAAAATAAAAAATTGCAGGCCTGACAAGGAATCTCTCCAATATGCTAACTAACATATACATTTCCCCCCACTTTCTTCATGCAAATACAACTTCTTCCTGCCTCCTCTTAATACATTCAAAACCATTTAAAACCTGCATAGCCATGACACAAACTGGCAGGAGAACAAGATATATGCTGTGTGGATTGTCTTTTGTTTTCTAAATAAAGCTGAAAGCCTGAAAACTTAAACTGCCTCTGGTATGGCTTTGGAAATTAACGATTAACTTTTTTTATACGATAACTTTGACAATTTAATTCAGTACTCTATAAGCAGGTTTCCTATTTGATGGTCTAGAATAAGGATTTCACTATGTATTAGTATCATTAAAGATGATGAACTTTTTATTTTTTAAAGAAAATAAAAAATGTATCAGCATCAAAAATGTAAATTCATCACCTCAGATAGACTAACTAATCACATTCCTAGCAATAACCTTTAGCAGCTTGGCACCCACCTCTCAAGTAAACATGAATTACACTAAAGACTCCTTAACTTAGATAGCGATATTATATCTCTACCTGGACTATAATTTTGTAAAAGATAACAGCCAAATAAGCATGGTCAATTGTAATTGCTGTGAATTTTCACCCAAAAATGAGTTAACGTAACGGATCCTTGATAAAGAGCTTTTCCTACATTATGGAGAAGTGGGACATTTTAGTATGAATGTTCTAATTGTCTAGTTTATAACCAATGAATAGTAATATATTAACTGTAACAAGATTTAAACTCAAACTGTAAGAATATAACATGGTCAAGTTGAGAGGAGTTTATACAGTTCACCCTCAACAAAATAATTAGCTGTCACTTGTCTCGCTTTTCCAACCACAAAGCAACCTAGAGTCTAAGTTGATATTATCATGTGCTATGTAGAATCTACTGTTTTTATTATCATGTGCTAGCTTATCATGTTGTATGGTAGGGTAACTAGCACACTCCCCATAAGATTGACTCTGGTGTCAAAGAATTTATACTAAACATCTTGGGCATCTAATCTTGGCCAGAGACATTCTAACAAGTTTTCTTCAGAAAGCTTCTACACAAGTGACTTCCTTTTCCTTATCCAAAGACTGATAGAATAGGTGCTTTACTGCTTAATCTAGTAAAAACTTATAACAAACAAAAACTTGAATGTATTAAAGTATACCTTATAGAGATCCATCACATATAGCAGAACAGATGCCTATGTCTCCAATATTCCCTCACATTATCTTAATTAAGAGTAACTCATTCTAATTTAATGTATGCGCTGGAATAAAATGTAAGATTGCTAAATCAGCAAAGCAATCTTCTTGACAACTTGGAAAAGACCCAAAACATTATCCAAATCAAATTTTTTATTCCCAAGTAAGTATCAATCAGCCATAAACTGATAAAGTAAAAATCACTCCCATATGTAACCCAAAAATCACACTTTTCCAAAAACCCCAACAGCCCATTTATGCAGCTGATCTAAAAGGGTTGAATCTGCTTAAACTTTAACTCTCTCTTATCCTAAAAAGAAGCTTATAATCATAAGTCCTGTGTCACAGGAAACGGGTATCGTGCCAAATTACCTTTAAGCAAATAAAATCACAGATTCACATAGACAAACAGGAACGAAACTGTGCCTAACAAATGAGATTTAAGAGAAGTCCCTAGTCGTGGGGCAAGTTGACCAGATATTGCACTAGTGGGTTGTCACTCATATGAATTAGTAATTAATTAATTGAAGTGCGCAAAAACTGATTCGGTTATTGTCCTCGTTACCTTGACGGAAATAGTGGGGATGGGATTCGAGTGATCATCGGAGATCGCAAAGTAATCAGCCAGAACGACGACGTTATTGTGAAGTTCTTCAGAAACACACTTTGTTCCACTCGCCGGCACAGTCAACCATATTGCTTCTCCCTTCCGCAATAAACAGACGAGTACCATCAACGGCAGTGATAGTAACACCCACCTGCGCATGTTAGCTCTGTCACACATCATTCGCTTTACTTATCTTTCAGAATTTTGACTTCGGCTTATGTAAGTGTCAATGATATCGTAAATTTTCTATGGCTTTGCAAACATTCGGCATGAACTATATGTGGGCATGTGATGTGTCTGATTGGCCCATTGGGCTTTATTTTGATTTAGGAGTAGAAAAACCCGAGAAATTCAAAAATAGTCATAGCAGTGATCATTCAAAAATAATCATAATTTTAAAAGTGATCGAAATTTAGTCATTTTTTATTTAAAAATAAATCTGAACAAAAATAATATTCAAAATCACGAAAATACTTCATCATAATATACTAGAACTCCAACATATTATAATGAAATTCCAGCATAAGTATACTGGAACTCCATCATAATATACTAGAGTTCCAGTATAATATACCGATCCAGTATAATATGCTAGAAGTTCATATACAGGTGCTCCAATCTCCAGCATATTATGCTGGAACTTTTAGCGTGTTGGAGTTCTAACATAATATGCTGGAAGTTTATATACAGGTGCACCTAGGGGTGTTCAAAGACGAACCGAAACTGAAAACCAAAGCTTAATGGGTTATTAGTATCGGGTTAACGTGTATATATATATATATATATATATATATATATATATATATATATATATATATAACTTTTCCACTTCAGTCTTCCACTCGTCCAATACTCTATTTCTAAGTTTTAATACATAATTCCTAAATAATTAGAATTATGAAAAATATGTAATATAATCCTTGTTAATTACTTTACAAAAGGTAAAAGGTTTAGAATCAAATTTAAGCATACAAATGTTTTGGAATACAGATGAAATAGTATTACATTATAAACAAGTCTTTCTCAGGCATAATGCGTAAAGGATGCAACATTACTGAACTGGACAAGATAATGTCTTTCTCGGGCATAACCGATAGCCAATGCATCAGTTATACAATATAGGTGCGGGCATAGAGATGTCTTTTTCAGGCAAGAATAATGAATATTACACACACCTGATGAAAGTTGATGCGCCTGAAATCTTAGTCGTAAATATGAATTAAATGAGTTTTCAATTTGTAAGGGAGCTATAGCCAGACATGGATTAACACTCCCATATGAGTTCTGAATTAGTACTCCGTTTGTAGGTACATATTTTCTAGTAATTCTGATTGAATATAGATTGAAATAAGCCAATAAACCGTCCGATAAGAGCTAAACCGATAACAATTCATCCAATATCTTATCGGATGGCTCTAGCGGATTAATACATTTAAAAGTCGATAACCGATAAGCCAAATTGTTAAGAGTAAATAACCACCAAATCCGCTCGATAAGAAGCCCTAGGTGCACCGATCTCCGGTATATTATGCTAGACCGGTCCCTGTTGCAGCAAAAAAAGTGGCTATTTTTCAATAACTTTGCAAATACGGACTCTATATATATATATATATATATATATATATATATATATATAAGGAGAGAGAAGAGGAGGGGACGAAGCAAAACATACATGTGGACCTATTAGGTCCGGCTCTAATGCACAAGCCACTAATTTTTTAGGGCCCCATTTTTCAGTAATAGTTACTAATGGCAGGAATTTGATGTATGGGGATTGTTACACAAATAGTCAGCCAGATTCAATGTTTACTTTTCAAGTTAATATATATAGATTATACATTGACAATACACAATTATACATATATTATATATACAAAATTGGTTGGTCGAGCGAAATTAATTATATTCGTTAATTTAAAAGTGTATAAATTATATATATATATATCACAAGCATTGAATACTTAAGGGATATATTCCTTAATATATTTTGGTCTTTGATTTATACACTTTAATATATTTGTACATAAGTTATTTTTATTATAATAGAATTAATGAATTTATATTACTAATAAAATATCGAATAGGACATATTTTTAGAAAAGATATACTATACCAGTGCCTAAGTAATATAGAAAAAACAGGAATTTTTGAAGAAAATTTAGTTTTAGGTTTAAGGTCCAAAAATATCTTTAATTTTAGGTTTGAAGTCCAAAAATATATGTTTTTTTGCCCATTTCCAAAAACTAAGAACTATATCCATCAAGTGTATACATCAAGGCTATTGGGTGAGTCTTAGCTACATTTTGAAAAGATAGTGCGTGTGAAATAATGATTTTGGTGATCAAAAGGTGTGTCTTATGGATTTGGTCCAAAGTTCCGGACAACCTATGTATTCTATCATATATCAATTGACAATTTTTGATCATTTTATTGCTCAGCTTCTATGTACTATGCCTAAGGTAATCCTTTATGTTCAGCTTTGGAGAAGTTGTCACACCTTTTACCACTCCGAGGAAGTATATAAGAGAGTTTTTTTTTTAAATTAAAGTGACATAAATCGAAATGTGATTATTTTAATTTATTTTTTTAGAGTCGGCAATTGTAATAGTTTATTTGGTATTCCAAGTCACCGGTTTGTTTTAAAATTCCAAATTGAGGAAATTTCGACTTTATTTTAAAAGCTTGCGAACCAGAAATTCTAAGTAAGGAATTCTGTTAACCCGGGAGAAGGTGTTAGGCATTCCCGGATTCCGTGGTTCTAGCACGGTCGCTTAAACTATCAGTAATTGGCCTATTACCTGATTTACTACATGTTTTAAACCTACTGTTCTATAACCGCTTTTAATTATTTTAGGAAGATTCAGTGCTATTTAAAATATGTCATCAACCACGCTACATGACATGCACCCGTGATTCACAACACGCTTTATTCAACATTGTTGAAGATTGAAATTGGGTCACATGAAATGTACACCCGAATTTAATAATTAAAAATTACAACTACGTCATGAAAACCGTACCCGTAGCTATGATGAATTATTTAAAGAACGCACCTAAAGCAACTGCGAAGGTTCAATTTTAATTGCAACATTTGTGAGGGCTATGGATGATTTAATTGATGGCACGCCTCAAACTTTTTCTATGATTATTATCTCTTGGTATAATTTTTGAGGGCCATGAATTATAGGTTGGTTTGGCATGGCACGCCCCAATTTATTTTTTACTAAGGGAGTTTATTGAAATAAGGCTAAGGATCTTAATTGAAATTTAAACTAAATTTTTTCTTTAACTTAAGGTTAGGCTTTTGCCTTACTATTGAGCATTTGTTTTGGGCCAGGACGTCCAACATTGGGTTAAATCCATGAATACTCAACTTTGAAAATGTCACAACCCAATTTCCACATCCGGTCGTGATGGCGCCTCTCGTGAAGACAAGGCCAACCAACTAACCCAAATCCTTTCTTAAATAATTATTAAACATAAATGAATAGAAAAAACAACTTAATGGCATTAAAAACTGTTAATTGCAACCCAACACAACCCGACCGAAGTGTCACAAGTTACGAGCATCTAGAGAAGCTTGAACACAACTACAGGGTCTGTAATATATATGGATTAAATTTAGAATCAAAATAAAGGAAAATCTGGTGTCGCGAACGCTGGCGGTCACCTTACGCTGCTACAATAATGATACCTTCGATCAACTCAGAACCCGTTACCGGGAGAACAATACCTGCAACTGCACGCAAGGTGCAGGGAGTAAAGTGAGTACTCCAACTCAGTGTGTAATAAGAGTAAATAATAATTGGGTGGCAAGAATTCACGTAAGAGCACTGCATCATGCTATATAGGATAGTACAACCCTTTGAGAAAACAATAAAACCATAAAAAAATCCTTTAGAGAATATGTGGCTTAGTTAAAAACCTCTTTTGAAAATATCATTTTCCAAGAATCAAACAAATGAATGCGTAATTAGATAGTGCAAGTTCACACATAAGCCAGCCCCTCAGGCACAACACTCCACCAACAAATAACACCAAGGTATCTGGTAAACTGTGTAAGAAGTAGCATGTATGCCAATGATATGAGAGTGCTAAATGTCATGACATGTAGTACAAGCAGGAACCAATGCATGAATGCAATGTGATGCACATAACCCCTGCTTCCAAATTCAATTTCGGGCACACGTCTAAGTCTGAAATCACCATACGAAGTTGTTGACATTATTAAAATCCCAATTTGGGGTCGATTGACCAAAATTCAACTCTCTGATCAACTCTTTCCATTTGAGCTTCACAAATAAGATTTTGATTTTTTTTTGAATTTAACTCCGAATCTTACAAAGACCAAACATGACCACACATGATAGTCATAATGTGTATTATGAAGCTTCTCAAGATCTTATGCCTTTGAACGGAAATGTAAAATTCTTAAACGAAAATTTGAGTCGTTACATTTATCATAATGTTCCTAGTATCACAATATTCATTACAACCAACTTGTGGTCCAACATATCTTACTGAGTCTATGTCGGATAACTAGGATAACCATTGTAGGAATCCCAAGCCACTAGTACATTAAAAGATGTCTGCCCCACGCGAGTGTTGTGATTAATTTAAGCACTATGAGTATGCTGAATATGTTTCCATGACCCCGTTGATACTAAAATGTAGGATTATTAAGGATGCAGGAATATCTTAAGTCTCATTATAATCCCGTTCAAATCTTACCTCTTGATCATATACAAGTTTTGGAGAACCTTTCAATACCACATAAATACATCTCGGGTCAAAATTGGTATAACACACGATCTCGCAATCTTATCATTGATAATTGACTTTTCTCACTGGGTGTGAAATCATAAGACATATTTTCGATGATCCACAATGTCAACCTTCACAACTCATATAAGTCAACTAGACGACGGGGCTCATTGCACCCCTACATGATTCACTGAGTGATCTATCAATACTTTTGCATCATCAATCTTGGCAACACGTGGTAAGAGTGATTTAACAATCTTGGCTCCCTTATAACCCCTTTGTGGTACCACTGACCATTGGTGCATAATTATGATCGATTGCGCAATTTCATACACGAGTGGATGTAAAACAACATAAGGTATATAATTTAAGTTGAATAAACGTCGCACGATAAGGAATGGAAGAAGTGAGGTTATCCTAATAGTTTTGTAGCCTATCGAAAATAAGTACAAACGTCTCTGTACCGATCTACAAGACTCTACTAAACTCGCTTATGACTTGTAGCACCTATGAACCTAGAGCTCTGATACCAACTTGTCACGACCTAAAAATCCCTCTGAAGAAGCCGTGATGGCACCTAGTCTTCAAACAAGGTAAGCCTGACATAAACCGAAATAACATTGATACTTATTAACTTCAACTGAACTTTCTCTAAACGATTTACAATTCCCAAAATCGGTAGTACAAGTCGCAAGCCTTTCTAAGAGTAGTTATACATTATAATTACATCATTGTTCCGAATCAAAGGGAATGAATAGAAATAAGTACAATTGAAGGTGATTCTGAGGACTGCGAACGCTATAGCAGGTTTACCTTGAGTCTCCACCGCAACGAATAGCTACCATCGATCAAATACCCGGATCTGTACACAAAAATGTACAGAAGTGTAGTATCAGCACAACCGACCCCATGTGTTGGTAAGTGTCTAGCCTACCCCGGCGAAATAGTGACGAGGCTAGGACCAGACACTCACATAAACCTGTGCAGTTTATAACGTACAAAATAATAGGAAGCATATAATGGCAATAATGATCTACAAGAGATATAATAGCTGGAAACAAGAACAACACAAATGCTTCTCAACAAATAATAAATACAAGTGCAATCAATGTGCTGGTAAGTGTCTAGCCTATCCCGACGAAGTAGTGACGAGGCTAGGACCAGACACTCACATAAACCTGTACAGTTTATAACATTCAAAATAATAGGAATCAAATTACAATAATGGCAATAATGATCTACCAGAGATATAATAGCTGGCAACAAGAACACCACAAATGCTTCTCAACAAATAATAAATACAAGTGCAATCAATTAATCGAGTCTTTCAAAGATAAATACTTCACCTATAAATCCTCCTAGTAATAATATCTAGGATAATATGCTTTCAATAATATGTTTCGAATATATTTCCTTCAAGTAAGTATATATAATTCTTTCGGGTAAAGGTCACCTTGTGACGTCTCATTTCAAAATCATAATAATATAGGTCTCGGCCCACTTTTATATTTTTATTTTTTCCGGCATCTCGTTCCCATATTTATATTACAACCGCACAGACAACTCACGTGCAATTAAACAAAATTATAATATTTTCCCCGGCACCTTGTGCCAGCATATTTCTATTTCACATTGCATAACAATATTCTCTTGTTACTCAGTTCACATGTGTGTGTATATATATATATATATATATATATATATATATATATATATAAGTAGTGAAATACTGCAGACACTGTAGGTTCTAACACGAAGGGTCACAACAGTAAAAGAATTCAAACATTTTAAACACTTGAATTGATAACCACAAATAAACACAGCAGTAGAAAGTGCACGGCATCACCATTATAAGGAATCAAAATCCAGCCACTAACAAGAATAAGGAAAACAAAGGCAGATGTCACTTTTAGATCACATCTTGTTGCATGAGCAACTCGTTCCAATCTTATTTAATATCGTTGCGGCGTGCAACCCGATCCCATTTCATTTCGTATCTTGTGGTAGGCGTACCACTCGCTCCCAACTAAATATAATCTCATTTTTATCAATATGTCACCGGCAACTATGGCCAATAACAGTACATAATAGGCTACCGGCAACTATGGCCAATGCCAACAATCATATAAATTGTGGTCGGCGTGCCACACAATCCCATTTCTTGATATATAAGTGGTCGGCGTATCACACGATCCCATTTCTCAATATATAAGTGGTCGGTGTGCTACACGATCCTATTTTTTAATATATAAGTGGTCGGCGTTCCACACGATCCTATTTATTAATATATAAGTGGTCGGCGTGCCACACAATCCTATTTCTTGATATATAAGTGGTCGGCGTGCCACACGGTCCCATTTCTTGATATATAAGTGGTCGGCGTGCCACACGATCCCATTTCTTGATATATAAGTGGTCGGCATGTCACACGATCCCATTTCTTAATATATAAGTGGTCGGCGTGCCACACGATCCCATTTCTTAATATATTACCGGCAAGAAACCAATAATAACAATATATATATCTTATCGGTGTGAAACCAATAATCTTTAAATTAACAATATACTCAATATAAATCGTACGGATTAATTCCATATGAAATTACTAATATTTCGTAAATTCTAACAACTTCAATCTATTTAGAATCATACAAAAAGTACACCACAATTAGGAGGATATTTATGGGTTTACCTCTTTTGGGCATTTCATCAAATACTATGTGTGTACATTTGACTACATCTCTTAACCATGGAATTAGTTCATCCAACTACTACAATTTACCAACAATTCATCCCACCATTATTCTTTAACATCTTACACTCCTCATATCACATGTGTGATCAACCATTCAGACCCAACCAACAAGATTCCATCAAATAATTAACTTTCAATCTCTACAATGGGTATTCATTTAAATTGAGAATTTATGGCTTCCAATCACTGTACATAGGTTGTAATACATGATTCATACTCATAATTCTATAGTAACTCCATATATGAGAAGTGAAATATCCATGAAAAGACACTTAAAAACTTACCTTAGGAGTGCAATTGGGTGCCTTGGTCGAATTGGGGGTGTTGGGGAAGACCTAGGCTTGAGAAATGACTCAAAGTCCGTCATTTCCTGTCCTTAGGTGTATTTAGAGACCTGACACTACCGCGCCCGCGCTAGTGAGGTAGAAGATAACTCAATTAGCGCGGGCTACTAGCACTCTTGCGCTAAGGTCGCGCTACTGACACATGTCCAGTAAAATGGTCATAACTTTCTGTATAGACCTCCAAATGACGAACGGTTTGTTGGTCCTCACACAACTCCTAATATAACAGCAGATATGATCGTTTAAAGTGAGGTCTTGTGCACACTCATTTACAATTTCGTCTATTATGAAATTTTTCCAACTTGGCTTAGACATAGGACTTTACACCTCGTACACTTGCTATCATATTCAATTGGTATCCATCATAGTAATATACCTCTTTCACATAATAAATAATTAGAACACGTCAACTTTCATACTTCGTCGAAAAGCGTTGAATTATCCTATGGACTTCCAAATCCAATTTCGGGCACACGTCTAAGTCTGAAATCACCATACGAAGCTATTAACATTATTAAAATCCAAATTTGGGGTCGCTTACTCAAAAGACAACTCTCCGATCAACTCTTTCCATTTGAGCTTCACAAATAAGATTTTGATTTTTCTTTGAATTTAACTCCGAATCTTACAAAGACCAAACTTGACCACACATGATAGTCATAATATGTATTATGAAGCTTCTCAAGGTCTTATGCCTTTGAACGGAAATGCAAAATTCTTAAACAAAAATTTGGGCCGTTATATGAGAGTATGACAATCCTTCTAGTGAACTACTGTTGCTGCTGCTGTTCAAAACCTGAATATGTGCAAAAATGCATAGAAGTGTAGTATCAGCACAATCCGACATCATGTGTTGGTAAGTGTCTAGCCTATCCCGGCGAAGTAGTAACAAGCTTAGGATCAGACACTCACATAAACCTGTGCAGTTCTATATACATATGTACCACAAAATAACAGAAATATTGAGCAACACAAATAGCAAGGGAGGGAACACGCTAGGGGAAGCACAATCGAATATACATATGTAACGACCCGACCGGTCATTTTGAGTCCCGCCGCGTCATTCAGCAGATTGAGGCCATGAACAACTTCATCTCAGGTATATTGACTTGTGTGTATGGTCAGAATTAAAATTCGGGAAGTTTGGAGTCAAATCTAAATGAAAATTCTCATTTTGAAAGCTTAAAGTTGAAGAAATGAACTAGGATTGGAATTTTGAGTAAATGACCTCGGAATTGGGATCTAAAAGTTCCAGCATGCTCGTATGATGATTTTGAACTAGGTCGTATGTCCGGATTTGGTTTTTGATAACCCGTGAGCATTTCGGCGTATATGGCGGAAGTTAGTATTTTAGAAAATTTTTATAAATTTGGGTTGGAAGGCATTTTAGAGTTATAGATGTCCATGTGGGATTCCGAGTCTGGGAATAGATCCGTATGGTGATTTTGGAGTTGGGAAAGCGATCGGAAGTGAATTCGGATGTCCGGAGGTCATTTTGAAGTCATTTGGCTAAATATAGGAATTTGAAGGTTTTTGAGAAAATTCGACCGGAAGTGAAAATTATGATATCGGGGTCAGAATGCGATTCCGAAAGTTGGTACAAGTCCGTAATGTCGAATGTGACATGTGTGCAAACTTTGAGTCAATTCGGATCGATTTTGGTAGGAAAAGGGACAATTAATCTCTTTAAGGAAAGCTTAAGTTGGAAAAGTCAACCCAACGTTGACTTATAAGTTAGAGGGCTCGGAACTGAATTCGATGATTCGGTTAGTTTCGGGGGATGATTTAAGACTTAGAAGCGCAATTGGAAGTAATTTTGGAGGTCCGGTGAAGAAGTTAGCCTATTTTGGCGAAGTTGGAATTTTGGCGGAATCCGATCGATGGGTGATATTTTGATCCAGGAGTCGGAATGGAATTCCGACAGTTGCAGTAGCTTCGTTAGGTGCTTTTGGATATGTTTACAAATTTTCAGGTCATTCGGACATCGTTTGGTCGGGTTTTTGATCGAAAGTGTATTTTCGGAAGTTTTTAGAAACTTAGGCCTTGATTTGATAAAAATTGATGATTTTGATGTTATTTCAGCGATTTGATCACTCGAGCGAGTTTGTGTGATGTTTTAGAGTCAATGTGCATATTTGGTTTGGAGTCCCGAGGGATCGGGAGTGTTTCAGAGGTGTCTCGGAATAATTTCGGACTTAGAAAATGGGCAGAAAATGCAGAAAAATCTGTCGTGAAACAGTGTCCATGAACAGTGCCCGTGAAACAGTACCGTGAACAGTAACCGTGAATAGTGCCGGAGAGAATATATTTGAGGTCCGAAAATATATTGCCATTTTTGACGATTTGGAGCTCGGATAGGGCGATTTTCCGTGGGATGTTTGGAGAGAACAACGGGGTAAGTGTTCTTAACTCAATATTGGTGGTATAACTCGAATCTATTGTAAGTTTTAGTGTTTAATTTGAGAATTTTTGTTGAAAAGGGTAGAAAACCCTCTTTGATAGAAATAGTGATTTAAGGGGACAAATGAACTCCATTTTTTGTGAATTTGGTATGTACGGACTCGTGGCGAGACGAGGATTCCGGAAATATAAATTTCGAAATTTTTCGAGATGTGGGGCCCGGGGCTCGGGTTTTGCCAATTTCGTGATTTTTGATATTTTTCGAGTTCTTTCGATTGGGTTATGTTCCATTAGCCTATTTTGATATATTTGTACTGATTTTGGCTGGTTTTGACATGCGTGGATGCCGGTTCGGGGAGCTAAGGCGTCGCAGGCATGAAGCTTCTACCGGTTCGAGGTAAGTGGTAGTAGTAAACAATGTACTGAGGGTTTGAAACCCCGTACTAGCACTTCACAATGCTATATTGAGATGAGACACGCGTTCTATGACGGGCGTGGTGACATTGTGATTGGGGGTTCGGACTTAGTCCTTCCCTGACTAATAGTATACTGTGTGTTATGACTGATAATAAGTTTATAACTGTGCAATTGGGCTAATAGCCATGTTTGAGGCCTTGTGACGATCTGTAGAGCATTAGGGAACCTATAGAGCTAGGTGACCCTTATATCGTGTTGGAAACATACACTCAGCCGCAGCTCTAGCAGTATAGCATAATATGAGCCCGTACTAGATATGTACATTGAGAGAGATTATCTAGGGTGGAATTCCCTGTTCTAGCTGAGCGGACCTGAAAGGCCAAGTCTATACCGATTGAGATAAGATAGGGTCAAAGACTCACTATGAGATGTTATATTGGGCCTGAAAGGCCAAGTCTATATTGACTGAGACACGATCAAGGACCCACTGTGATATATTATATTGGGCCTGAGAGGCCAAGTATATACTGACCGGGATAGGGTCGAGGACCCGTTATGAGGTATTATATATATATATATACCTATATTGGATCGGGCTGCACGCCACATGAGTATATAAATTGGATCGGACTGCACGCCGCAGTAGTATACATGTAATTGTCACGACCCCAAATCCGGTCGTGATGGCGCCTAGCACATTGCTAAGCCAGCCTGACCAATCAATAACAATAACGGAGCTAGAAGCTCTCCTTAGCCCATTTAAGCATATCAAATCACGAAGCAACATCGATACATATAATGAAAACGGGGAACCAAGTCCCATAATACACCAACTCCCATAGACCGAAGGGTCAAGAGTCATGAGCCTCTAATGAACAAAAGTGTATAATAGTTTACAAGATAACAAGTACGGAAAGAACGTATACACCCCCGGTGAGCGCCGTCGACGTTAAATGGAGCGGGCTGCGCGCCGCAGCGGTATATGTATTGGAGCGGGCTGCGCGCCGCAGCGGTATATGTATTGGAGCGGGCTGCGCGCCGCAGCATTTTACTTATTCATATATATCTTGAAATATTTATATGTTATAAACGGATGTATATGTCTCTATATATTGAGATGGCTGTATACCATAGTGGTACGAGCGAGGATGTGGTCAGTGTGGGACCTAGATGAGATAGATGTGGACTGGAGATTAGAGTACTCATTATAGTGATGACTAACCTGTGGGGGTTGCCTTGAACTGTTTAGTGATAGTACATGAATTCTTATTTTCAGTTATTGTTTATTATTGTTACTCATTGAGTTGAAATATACTCACCCCACTCTCCTGCACTTTTTGTGCAGATATACAGGTTCAGGAGGGCAGTTGAGCTATCGCAACTGCTTTATTATCCCCATTCTGTGGAGACTTCGAGGTAGCTGCCAACGTCCGCAGTACCCGACCTCTTTCTTTTTATCATTTTGTTGTCTCCATTCTGGTTAGACTTGATTTTGTAGTAGATCTCACTTGTAGAGGCTCAGACTTGTGACGCCACGATTTGGTTGGGACTGCGTTCTTGTATTTCAGTTCTACACTTCTTGATTTGTTATGAAAACATGCTAATCACGCCGATTAATCAGTATTAATTATACTTGGATGGTTTAATTGGATAAGATGGTCGGGTTTGCCTAGCAATGTGTTGGGCGCCATCACGACCGGGGTTTGGGGTCTTGACAAGTTGGTATCAGAGCCTAGGTTAACAGGTCTCGCGAGTCATGAGCCGGTTGGTAGAGTCTCGTGGATCGGTACGGGGACGCCTGTACTTATCCTCGGGAGGCTGCAAACCTTTTAGGAAAGCTTCAAATTCTTGAAATTCTTATCGTGCGTACTTGATTCAGTTTGAGGTATGATTCTTGAAATTCCTTCTACACGTTGATGTGCGCACTCGAGTGCTTAGTGATAATTTGCCTTGATGACTTATGATTCCCCAATCGAGGGACGAGATATAATCTCTGTGAATTCATGTTGGGCCAGTCGGGAGGACTTGAGGCCGGATCTTTGTCTATGGCTTGAGCACCAAGGTACTAATTTCGCGAGCCGGTATTATGAAGTTCATACGATCGGTATTGATCTTTATTGTGCAAATGGCAGTTTGATAATGGGAGATAAAGTGCCTTATGTGTAGTGGAACGAGTTCAAACTCGGGAAGACTAAAGTGATTATGCTATGTGTATCCTAGTGGAACGTATTGTGCTGAAATGCTAAATTGGGGATTAGGTGGGTTGATTCTCATGTGTAATTGAAAGGTATTTGATATGTGTTATGATTCGAGCAGGTGCAGCGCATGTCCATGTATCAATTTTGATAATATAACTTGTATAGTGTTGAGATTAATGTTGTTGATATACATTGCGATGTCTTGTTGAGTTATGGATGTATTGTTAGAATGGTTTGGTGATTCTCTGGCAGGTGGATAGGCCAAATTACAAAGGAAACTCTACCGAAATTTTTGGAAAATTTGGGACTTAGAAAGATTTCTGTCACATAAAGAGAGTGGTCTTATTGGTGGTGTGTGTATAAATGCAAGAATTACAGAAGGGTTAAGGTCTCTGATGATTCGAGTCTTTGTCAAGCTTGTAAATGACTTGAGTTTAATCTCACCATAACATTGTGGCATCATTTGAGTAAAGGATGCTATGAGCGGATAAAAGTGCTTTGATGTATGGCTCCGAGCCAAGTTGGGGAGGTTGGGCACTGTCTTTAAGTATGTTGGGAAAATTCTGATAGGGTTATGGCGCTTCGTAGATGTGAATAAATACTAGGATGTTTTAAACTACTGTTGGTAAGGAATGTTCGGTGTATAGAAAAGAAAGATAGCGAATTGTACATGTAAGTAATCATGTTCTGCGATGTCAGAGTTCTAACAAAACACGAGTGGTTCTACTCAATAGGACAGTTGAATTACAGCTGAATAAGGGTGAATGATGCCCGAGAATGGTTTTGCAGTGTTCAAGATTTTGCTTGTAACAGTCAGGTGCCTTAAGATTGTGTATGTGGCTAAAGATGGCGATTTTGTTAGAAAAGATCAAGGCTTGTGTTATATTAATAAACCGAAACGGTATGATAAGGAATACGATTAATTCCTGGTATATGTTTGAAGTAATGAGTCTCGCTGATATTGTGCAATAAAGCTTTTGAGTATTGGCAGTTGTGTAACTCGGTATGGGTATAAGGACTCGGTCCTGGCAATTTAACTTATGCAATGTAATTGGGAGAAAGGGTTTGTGATGTGTTTTACCGTGGTTTGAAAATGAGTGTATTTCCTGTTGGTATGTAAAGCTCGAAATGTGTAATGAGTTTTCTCTATATGGGATCATGAAAGTCCTTGACTAGTTGAGTGCGCTGATGTTTGCAGCGTAGAGAAAGGGATATGAATTTTCCCTGTTGTCTTAGTGTGGTATGGTATATATGATGTGTTATGGAAAGTTGATAACGGCATGTTCAAGGTTTTGAGATCAATTCATATTATATGGAGAGTCATTAAAATCCTCAAGCAGCGTGGGCAGCTGCAGATAATCTGAGAATCAATCTTCCTGGTAATTTAGGAGAATGGTACTGCTATACTAGTATTTCGGCAGAGTCTATGGTCAAAAAGGCCAGGTAAAATAAACTGATAATATCTAGTGGTATGGTGGTGTACTCCCGTTGGATCGACTGTAATAATTGAGTTGTTGATGACATAGTGAAATTTATGAATGGCTTTCGTGGTATGAATGGACGCTTGAGGTGCGTTATGTAATCGCACGGTGAAGTACGGAATCGGGCATAGTGATTCCTATGTTATGTATGTGTTGGAGACTAGAAGTTCTCGTAATCCGCCTACGCAGCGGTGGTATATCGTGTGTATCGGCACAATGTAGCGGTTATCGGAAATTGGAAGCTCTAGTGGCTATCTCGTTACTTGATATGATGAATTTGAATAATGATATACGATTGCTGACTGGTTGTCATAAGCCAGGTTGTCCAGACTAATGTGATATGGACTATGTCAGAAACATGTCGCAAACTACATGGCAGAGCGCATCAGATCATGCTCCAGCAGGGTGGATGTACCCTAGGGCCAGCGGACGGCTGGTAGGTATTGCTTTGTCAGTTGGGCCTTCGTGGCGGATGTCAGTGTAGAGGTATCTACCATTGATTCAATTCCGGTATTGAGGAACTTTGTCGAATGAGTTTCGTGTGACCGAGCTCGAGGCCATATATACATGTTTGTTGCAATGAGCAACTTGAGTCGATGTGCATTCCCTTTTGCTAGATTTATGCGTGGATCGGGTAGCACGCCGCCACATGTATAGTATCTGGATCGGGTGGCACGCCGCCACATGTATGGTATATGGATCGGGTGGCACGCCGCCACAAGTATGCTATTGGAACGGGTTGCGCGCCGCAACAATGTGATGTGGGAAATATAGCTTCCTATATGTACCTTGTATACAATACTTCCTCTCTTCTGAGGAATAGTCCGTATTGGATATCGCTCGGGGAATAGCACATCGGTTGTGTCCATACAGGATTCGATAGCATATACTAAATGTATCACCGCGTGTGTGATTGATTGCTTGAGTTCAGACCTAAATATGTGTGTGGCTGACCGTTTTGAGCATTGCTACTTGAGGTGCTCCATGAGTAATAGTGTTTGGATAGAATCATGAGTTGTTGCAAGGCCACGTGATGTTATGACCTTTCGAGGAGGATTCAGGTACTCTAATTCTATGATGTGAGACGAGATCTCAGTTATGTGTTGTGATGGTATTGAAGAATTTGAATTATAGCTCTTTATGTGAGTTTGTTGTCATGATTCGAGTGTGTTCAGATCATTTCTTATTGGAGCTTGTGTTTTGCTTGTCGTGGATTAGGCCGATGAGGAGGTGTCATATTACCACTGTGGTGTGTTATAATCGAAATGATCGTTGGAGTCATTAATGAGTGCGAACATACGTGATTTCAGCTAGATAGAAAGGTAATATCGAGGTTTGGCTCCAAAATCCGTTGTAATATCAGTCAAAAGAGAAATTGGCTTCATAAATGGTGGATCTGAGGAATTGTTACGGGTTAGCCCGTGTTTTATTTATCGTTGGCAGTATATGAAAGTGTTGGAATAAGACTTCGACTAATAAGAGGTTTCCATCGGTATTTGGGTATTGTAGGCAACTGTAGTAATAAAGAATGTTATTGTGGTCATATGAGTAAAGTTATGCGAAGTGTAAATTCAACAAAGTTATGCATTAATGTTTGGGTACAACGTGTGGAGATTGATATGGTGGTCGAATGATGGAAACGGACTTGGCAGGAAATTCAGGGTGTTGGAATTTGGCCTAATGGCTTATTCACTTGAATAAAGAATTATATCTACAAAATTATATAGCTAATGTGCTCAACTAAGTAGTGGTAGCACGGGAAGGTGCATGATGTGTTAAACAAGTTATTTGAGACTACATCATTGTAGTTCTCAGCACGTTCGAGGACGAACGTATGTTTATGTGGGGGAGATTGTAACGACCCGACCGGTCGTTTTGAGTCCCGCCGCGTCATTCAGCAGATTGAGGCCATGAACAACTTCATCTTAGGTATATTGACTTGTGTGTATGGTCAGAATTAAAATTCAGGAAGTTTGGAGTCAAATCTAAATGGAAATTCTCATTTTGAAAGCTTAAAGTTGAAGAAATGAACTAGGATTGGAATTTTGAGTAAATGACCTCGGAATTGGGATCTAAAAGTTCCAGCATGCTCGTATGATGATTTTGAACTAGGGCGTATGTCCGGATTTGGTTTTTGATAACCCGTGAGCATTTCGGCGTATATGGTGGAAGTTAGTATTTTAGAAAATTTTCATAAATTTGGGTTGGAAGGCATTTTAGAGTTATAAATGTCCATGTGGGATTCCGAGTCTAGGAATAGATCCGTATGGTGATTTTGGAGTTGGGAAAGCGATCGGAAGTGAATTCGGATGTCCGGAGGTCATTTTGAAGTCATTTGGCTAAATATAGGAATTTGAAGGTTTTTGAGAAAATTCGACTGGAAGTGAAAATTTTGATATCGGGGTCAGAATGTGATTCCGAAAGTTGGTACAAGTCCGTAATGTCGAATGTGACATGTGTGCAAACTTTGAGTCAATTCGGATCGATTTTGGTAGGAAAACGGACAATTAATCTCTTTAAGGAAAGCTTAAGTTGGAAAAGTCAACCCAACGTTGACTTATGAGTTAGAGGGCTCGGAACTGAATTCCGATGATTCGGTTAGTTTCGGGGGATGATTTAAGACTTAGAAGCGCAATTGAAAGTAATTTTGGAGGTCCGGTGAAGAAGTTAGCCTATTTTGGCGAAGTTGGAATTTTGGTGGAATCCAATCGATGGGTGATATTTTGATCCGGGAGTCGGAATGGAATTCCGACAGTTGCAGTAGCTTCGTTAGGTGATTTTGGATATGTCTGCAAATTTTCAGGTCATTCGGACATCGTTTGGTCGGGTTTTTGATCGAAAGTGTATTTTCGGAAGTTTTTGGAAACTTAGGCCTTGATTTGATGAAAATTGATGATTTTGATGTTATTTCGGCGATTTAATCATTCGCGCGAGTTTGTGTGATGTTTTAGAGTCAATGTGCATATTTGGTTTGGAGCCCGAGGGCTCGGGAGTGTTTCGGAGGTGTCTCGGAATAATTCCGGACTTAGAAAATGGGCAGAAAATGCAGAAAAATCTGCGTGAACAGTGACCATGAACAGTATCCATAAATAGTGTCCATGAACAGTGTCCGTGAGCAGTGTCCGTGAACAGTGTCCATGAACAGTGTCCTAACCGTGAATAGTGCCGGACAGAATATATTTGAGGTCCGAAAATATATTGCTATTTTTGACGATTTGGAGCTCGGATAGGGCGATTTTTCGTGGGATTTTTGGAGAGAACAACGGGGTAAATGTTCTTAACTCAATTTTGGTGGTATAACTCGAATCTATTGCAAGTTTTAGTGTTTAATTTGAGAATTTTTGTTGAAAAGGGTAGAAAACCCTCTTTGATAGAAATAGTGATTTAAGGGGACAAATGAACTCCATTTTTTGTGAATTTGGTATGTACGGACTCGTGGCGAGACGAGGATTGCGGAAATATAAATTTTGAAATTTTTCGAGATGTGGGCCCGGGGCTCGGGTTTTGCCAATTTCGTGATTTTTGATATTTTTCGAGTTCTTTCGATTGGGTTATGTTCCATTAGCCTATTTTGATATATTTGTACTGATTTTGGCTAGTTTTGACGTGCGTGGATGCCGGTTCGAGGAGCTAAGGCGTCGCGGGCATGAAACTTCTACCGGTTCGAGGTGAGTGGTGATAGTAAATAATGTACTGAGGGTTTGAAACCCCGTACTTGCACTTCACAGTGCTATGTTGAGATGATACACGCGTCTTGAGGCGAGTGTGGTGACATTGTGATTGGGGACTTGGACTTGGTCCTTCCCGGCTAATAGAATACTGTGTTGTATGACTGCTAATGAGATTATAACTGTACAATTGGGCTAATAGCCATGTTTGGGGCCTTGTGCCGATCCGTAGAGCATTAGGGAACCTATAGAGCTAGGTGACCCTTATATCATGTTGGAAACATACACTCAGCCGTAGCTCTAACTGTATAGCATAATATGAGCCCGTACTAGATATGTACATTGAGAGAGATTATCTAGGGTGGAATTCCCTGTTCTAGCTGAGCGGGCCTGAAAGGCCAAGTCTATACCGATTGAGATGAGATAGGGTCAAAGACTCACTATGAGATGTTATATTGGGCCTGAAAGGCCAAGTCTATATTGACTAAGACACGGTCAAGGACCCACTGTGATATATTATATTGGGTCTGAGAGGCCAAGTATATACTGACTGGGATAGGGCCGAGGACCCATTATGAGGTATTTTATATATATATACCTATATTGGATCGGGCTGCACGCCGCAACAGTATATATATTGGATCGGACTGCATGCCACAGTAATATACATGTAATATACATGTGGGACGGATTGCACGCCACAGTATTATTGCGCTTGGGCTGTAGGAGCCCCTCCGGTGTCTGAGTCTGCACACATTCTCAGTGAGCACTGGTGTATATTATGGGATCGGGCTGCACGCCACATCAGTATAGAGATATATACATATATATATTAGATCGGACTGCACGCCGCGGTAATATTTGTGTGGATCGGGCTGCACGCCGCAACATCATAGCGCTTGGGCCTAGGGAGCCCCTCTGAAGTCTGTATACACCCCCAGTGAGCGCCGTCGACGTTAAATGGAGCGGGCTGCGCACCGCAGCGGTATATGTATTGGAGCGGGCTGCGCGCGCGCAGCGGTATATGTATTGGAGCGGGCTGCGCGCCGCAGCGGTATATGTATTGGAGCGGGCTGTATACTGAAATATTTATATGTTATAGACGGATGTATATGTCTCCATATATTGAGATGGCTGTATACCGTAATGGTACGAGCGAGGATGTGGTCAATGTGGGACCTAGATGAGATAGATGTGGACTGGAGATCAGAGTACTCATTATAGTGATGACTAACCTGTGGGGGTTGCCTTAGAACTGTTTAGTGATAGTACAAGAGTTCTTACTTTTAGTTATTGCTTATTATTATTACTTACTGAGTTGAAATATACTCACCCCACTCCCTGCTCTTTTTGTGCAGATTCACAGGTGCCCGAGAGCAGTTGAGTTGTTGTAGCTGCTTAGTCATATCTACTTTTGCAGAGACTACGAGGTAGCTGCCAACGTCCGCAGTACCTGACCTCTTTCTTTTTATCATTTTGTTGTCTCCATTCTGGTTAGACTTGATTTTGTAGTAGATCTCACTTGTAGAGGCTCAGACTTGTGACGCCACGATTTGGTTGGGACTGCGTTCTTGTATTTCAGTTCTACACTTCTTGATTTGTTATGAAAACATGCTAATCACGCCGATTAATCAGTATTAATTATACTTGGATGGTTTAATTGGATACGATGGTCGGGCTTGCCTAGCAATGTGTTGGGCGCCATCACGACCGGGGTTTGGGGTCGTGACAACATAATTCATCAGTAAGGTAAAGAAATAGAGTGCAACAAACAGTTATCACAAAATAAGAATTGAATAGTTGCACGGCATTACCCTTCGTGCTTTTACTCTCATCCTGACCAAAAAATATATAAAAGTGCATGGCATCACCCTTCGTGCTTTTACTCTCATCCTCACCAAATAAGCAAATAAAAGTGCATGGCATCACCCTTCGTGCTTTTACGCTCATCCTCACCAAATAAACAAATAAAAGTGCATGGCATCACCCTTCGTGCTTTTACTCTCATCCTCATATTCATGGCACGGCATGATCCTTCGTGCATGATTTAATTAACAATGGCACGGAATGTTCCTTCGTGCATAAATATTAAAACGTGGCATAGAATGATCCTTCGTGCATAAATAGTAAAACATGGCACGGAATGATCCTTCGTGCGAATATAATTAACAATGGCACGAAATGATCCTTCATGCAAATATAATTAAAAATGGTACGGCATCACCCTTCGTGCTTTATCACTCTTCCTCACCCAAACAACAGTCACAATCAACGGGCAAAAAGAATGAAATAAACAACAAGTACCATCTCGGCAAAGGAGTAACAACAGTCATAGTAATATCCCGGCAAGGAAACAATAACAACAACAACAATAAGGTCCCGGCAAGTGAACAATAACACAACCTTCACAACCCAGCAAGGGCTCAATAATATAACATAAGAGAATTCCACATTAGTTCACAACATGTACCAACAACGACCCACGGTCATGCTAGACGCTGGTGTATAGATGCTCATCACCACGCTTATACACCACACTTGATCATTTAGCAATTAGCAAGTTATTATACTCTACTCATATTCCCTCAAGCTAGGATAGATAAAACACTTACCTCGATGACTTATAGTCCACTCAATCCTCAAGCAATGCCTTTCCTTTCGAATTTGGCTCCAAATCAATCGTATCTATATACAATTTATTTAATATCATCAATTCTACTCAACAAACCAGCCAATTGCATAATTAAAGTATTTTTAACATGCTGTCCAAAAATTGTAAAATTGGCAGGGCCCCCTTGGTAAAAAAATTCCAAAAATTATACCAATCGGATTTCTCGTCTCGCCACGAGTCCGTACATATAAAGAACACCAAAATCAGAGTCCGTTTGACCACTCAAATCGACTCCTAAAGGTCTCATAATTTCATACCCCAAAATCCTATTTTTCTACTATTTTCATGAATTAAAGATTGGGATTATGGTTTATAATCACACATAAACGAGTTTTAATAATCAAATCACTTACCTCTATGATACCCACTGATTTTCTCTCTTAAAGATCGCCTCAGAACCTTCTTCCCGTTCAAAAATTGGAAACAAACTCGACCTGCTCATTTTAGGTATACTGTTCACGCATTTTACTGCTCCCAATGGATTTCATGTGAAATTATAATGAATTCAGGCTTTTGAAGCACTCAATTTGACCTTATAATGAAGAAGATATGTAGGTTTTAAGATTTGCAAATAGTGCAGATTTAACACCGTCATGAGCAATTTCGGCATTAACCTGAAAATCTGGGCAACTTTAGTAAAATGGCCATAAAATCCTCATACGATGTCCAAATTCGATCATTCTTTTTGCTACGGGTCCGTAAATACGATATGGATCTAATGCTTCATTGAAAACAGTAATCAGAGCTCATTTATTCAATATGATATCATTTATGCTTGAAGAAACGATGTCGAAGCATAAGAAAACGAGCATAATGCAACCCAAATATATCTGAAACACGTAAAATGATGTCCGTTTTTACCAAACTTTACATGAAGCGCTTAAACAATATATAAGACTTGTACCGGGCGTCGGAACCAAAATACGAGCCTGATTCCATAGTCTTTCAATCAATTTTTATTTTCCTTAATAATTTCAGAAAAATAATTTAACAGAAATATTCATAGGCTCTAGGCCTCAGAATTCGACTTCGCGCACATTCCCGAGTCCCATATTTTTTTACGGATCTTTCGGGACCGTTCGAACTAGGGTCCGGGTCCGGGTTCGTTTACCAAAAATGTTGACCAAAGTCAACTATATCAATATTAATATCAATATTCTTCAAATTTCTCATAAAATTCACATATTCTAATACAAAAATTTTCGGCTACGCGCCCGAACTGCACACGTAAATCGAGGCAATATAAAATGAGGTTTTCAAGGCCTAGGAAGCACGGGACAGATGAGGAAAACAGGTGATGACCCTTTGGGTCATCACATCCTTCACCTCTAAAATAACTGTTCGTCCTCGAACGGAGAAAAGAAGGAAGTACTGAGTCAGGGAACAAATGTGGATAACGGCTCCGCATATCAGACTCAGACTCCTAAGTCGATGCCTCAAGAGGCTCACCTCTCCACTGAACACGCATGGAAGGAAAGCTCTTCGACCTCAACAGTCGAACCTGCCGGTCTAGAATAGCTACTGGCTCCTCCTCGTAAGATATATCCTTGTTCAAATGGACAGTAGTGAAGTCTAACACATGCGTAGGATCGCCGTGATACTCCGAAGCATGGATACCTGAAAAACTGGATGCATGACTGATAAGCTAGGTGGCAATGCAAGAATATAAGCCACCTCTCCCACTCGATCCAGAATCTCAAATGGACCAATGTATCTAGGCTAAGCTTTCCCTTCTTTCCGAACCTCATCATGCCCTTCATAGGCGACACACAGAACAATACCCGCTCACCAACCATGAAATCTACATCTCGGACCTTATGCTCTGCATAACTCTTCTGTCTAGACTAAGCCAAATGCATCCTCTCTTAAATAGTCTGCACCGGACTGACCGTCTGTCTGAGGATAGAATAATGTGCTTAACTGAACCTGGGGTGCCTAATTCTTGCTGAACCGCTCTTTAGAAGCGTGATGTAAACTGCGTACCCCTATCAAAGATGATGGATACCGGTACCCCATATAGGCAAACAATCTCCCGGATATAAATCTCCGCTAACCTCTCAGATGAGTAGGAGACTGATACTGGAATAAAATGTGCTAACTTGGTCAGCCTACCAACAATAACCAAAATAGCATCGAATTTCCTCCGAGTCAGCGGAAGTCCAGTAATGAAGTCCATTGTAATCCGCTCTCATTTTAACTTGGGCATTTCAATTCTTTGGAACACACCACCAGGCCTCTGGTGCTCATATTTAACCTGCTGACAATTTAGACACCGAGCGACGTACGCCACAATGTCCTTCTTCATCCTACCCCACTAATAGTGCTGCCGCAAGTCCTGATACATCTTCCCGGCACCTGGGTGAATAGAATATCAAGAACTACGGGCCTCCGCTAAGATCAACTCTTGAATCCCATCAACGTTGGGCACACAAACTCGCCCCTACAATCTCAATACCCCGTCATCATCTAAGGTTACTTTCGTAGAACCTCCCCCATGCACAGTGTCCCTCAGATCACGCAAATAGGGATCATCGAACTGTCTCTCACGGATACGCTCCAATAGAGAAGAACGAGCGACCATGCAGGCCAACACCTTGCTAGGCTCAGAAATATCTAATCTCAAGAATCGATTGGCTAAGGCCTGAACATCTAGAGCAAGCGGTCTCTGGCTGTCCGGAATATAAGCGAGACTACCCATGCTGGCAGACTTCCTACTCAACGCATCAACCACCACATTAGCCTTATGTGGGTGATATAAGATAGTAACATCATAATCTTTCAGACACTGTAACCATCTCCTATGTCGCACATTTAACTATTTTTGCTTGAATAAGTACTAAAGACTCTTGTGATCCGTGTATACCTCACACGCCATACCATATAGATAATGCCTCCAAATTTCTAAGGCATGAACAACCGCCGCCAACTCAAGGTCATGAACCGGATAATTCTTCTCATGGATTTTCAACTGTATCGACGCATATGCAATAACCTTGACATCCTGTATCAACACCACTCCAAGCCCAGTACGAAAAGCATCACAGTAAATTGTGTAAGGCCCTGAACCCGTGGGCAAAATTAACACTGGTGTCGTAGTCAGAGGTGTCTTGAGCTTCTGAAAGCTCGCCTCACATTCATCTGATCATTCGAACTGAACACATTTCTGGGTCAATCTGGTCATCGCGGTTGTAATAGATGAAAATCCCTCCACAAACCGCCAATAATAGTCTACTTACCCCAAGAAACTCCGGATCTTTGTGGCTGATGTTAGTCTAGGACAGTCCTTGACTTTCACGACCCCAAACATGATCGTGATGGTGCCCAGCACATTGCTAGGCCAGCCTGACCAATCAACAACAATTACGGAGCAATGAGCTCGCCTTATCCCATTTAAACATAACAATTTATAAGACAACAGTGATAGAAATATCAAAACAGGGAACCAAGTCCCAACACAGTACAACTCCCCAAAGATCGAGAGGTCAAGAGTCATGAGCCTCTACAGATAACATGAATGTAATAATGGTTTACATGATATCATGTGCGGAAAGAAATAGCAAATACATGATCAAAAGACAGTAGGAAGGAGTATCGGGTCTTGCGGACTCTGCAGCTACCTCGAATATCCTATAGAAGTCGCCTCGAACAACTACCGGATCAGGTCTGCTGAGAGGTACCTGGATCTGCACACAAGGTGCAGGGAGTAAAATGAGTACTGCCAGAATCGGTGGTAATAAACAAGGGTAAGATGGCGTAAATAAGAAATCCACAATAAAGCACTATGTAGAGATGTAACCAATGCCCTGTAACGGTTCAATATCAACAGTAATGTACCAACAATATCAACAACACAATATAGCAGCTAGCAGATGTAGCTAAATGCAATGCAATGCATGAAATGACCGCTACGGTGCGTAGCCCGATCCAATTTGGGTACCCGTGCTCGCTATGGGGGTTCAGACTCCGGAGGGGCTCCTACATCCCAAGCACAATATCATGAATATACGCTGCGGCGCGCAGCCCGATCCACTACCAGTCAGCTAATATGCAAATGCAGCCTCGCAGGCTCAAAAGTAGTTTTGAAAACTCTTTTATCTTTGCACTGAAACTCTTCGTGTTCCCGAGCAAAGAGGGGCAGCTGTGAGCACATGATTTTTGCACTAAGCCTTTAAATTCCAAAATTAAAATAAATATGTTTTTGAGTGCAATTACTTGCGTTGTTTGTAATTAGTTATATTTTTGTGTGTTTGAATAAGTAAGAAATTAGAAAAAATCAAAAAATAGTAGTAAGTAGTTTGTTAGTTTAGTTAATTAGAAAAATTAGCAAAATAGCTTAAATAGGAGAAAATAAAGGAAAAAATAGCAGAGAAATTGCAAAAAATATTAGAAAATTAGAGTAATTAGTAGATTAGGATTTATAATTTTTCATAAAAGAAAAATAAAAAAAAAATATAAAAGAAAAGTGCATAAAAATTATTAAAATCAGAAAATACAAAATATATATGCTGTGTAAATAATTTTGGGCCAATTGTGGTCCAAACCAGTGGCCCAGTGAATTAGCCCAGTCACCTGGCCCGCCTGGCTTTTAATTGTGTTGATCATGGCCGTTCATTTTGGTGTATCTAACGGCCGAGAATATTAGGGGAGTTATTTGGTTTAATTAATGCTGAGATTTAATCTCAGCCGTCCGTGTGATTTAATCTAACGGTTAGAGGCTTTAGTCTCATAAATAATCAAACGACGGCGTTTAAGTAACGCCTCTCTAGGACCGTTGATCTTGATCAAACGAGCGGCTAGGATTATCTCGGATCCTTGGCCTTTATAAGGGCCTTGTCTGAAGACGGCCGCTCATTTCACACCCTTCAAACCCTAGAGACGCCGCCCTTCTCTTCATCTTCATCACCAACGTCTTCAACCTCAGAGAACCCTAAGCGGCCATGGCGGCCACCACCTTCCACGGTGGTCGCCGGCTTCCCTTACCTCTCCCATCTTCTTCTTCTTTCTCTTCACTCATAGCACACCCAAAAACCCCAGAAAAATACCCCGTTCTTCATAAATCCCGGTCACCGGAGTTACACCGGTGACCACCAAAGTATGAGAACCCACACGAAACCAATGCCATTCTCTTCTTCTCCATGAGATCTACCCACCCATACCACTGGTTCCCCTCGAATGTCCCTCAAACTTCTCGAATATCCCGAAGAAGGTCGCCGGAACCCTAACTCCGGCGACCCCAAATCCAACACCCAATCAACACCTCACCTTTACCACCCCCAAAACACCTCCTGCAACCCAGAATCCAAAAAAAGCCTCGTCTTTAGGCCTGAAAGAAAAAACAGAGAAGGAAAAAAGAAAAAAAAAGAATCTGGAAACGAATAAAGGAAAAAGAAAGCAAAGGAGTAGAGTAGAGTCCATGAGTGAAGAAAAGAAAAGAAAAGGGAATAGGAAGCTCGGGGGACAGGCCCCGCAAGCTAAGTCCCTGACCCTTAAATGCTTTCTCTTTGCTTGATTTTTTGTTGTTTGTTTGATTTCTGCTTTTATTATTTGCATGTCTTTAGATATCTTCTCTGATTTTGTTTAACATGTTAGTCATAGGATTTTGGTACTTGTTTGTTTCTGCTTAACGCTCTATTCATGATTTGATTTTGGTTGATTATGTTCTCACAATTCTCTGGTTTATATTCCTGGTGTCATCTTTTTATGATGTTTGTTATCTCTTCCGTATCTTTATTTGCCTCGCATGTTAGTCATGTGCTCTTTTCTTTTCATATTGGTTCCTTTGCATGATTAGTTATAAGTTTCCTACCTGTTGTTTCTTCTTTTGCTTCATATATCTTGTTCGTGTCTCCGATAATTAAGTCATAAGGGTTTCACAACATGTTTCTTCTAGGTCTGTTAATGATGGAGTTCTCGTGTTGCTCTTGTGTTTCTTTTAAAGTTTGACCATGTTTGCTCTCTTGTTCATCTGTTCCGTATCATGATTTGTCTCCCTGAGTTAAAGACCCATCTGCTGTGACCCATGACTAATTGTTCTTCTAATATTATGCATGCCTGAGTTCTAACACTGGTTTGATTCTCATATTTATATCAAGTTTGTTTTAATTGAGTTTTGTAATCTTTGGACTGCCCTTTTCTGTTTCTGAGCATGTCTAATGGTCTAATTTACCTCCTCTGTTAAGACTTCTTGTGTTAGTTCATCTTCCCTAGTTAGATAGTGTGTTTGAAATTGGACCTTTGAAATCTGAGTTAAGTGACTCTGCTCCTTTAGGTCACTTTCACATGATAGTTTTAGGTTTCTTCTTTACTGTTCACCCATGTTATCCTGTTCTTCATCCTCATCATTGTTGGCATTTGAAAAGGTTTTTAGTTTAGGGGGGTCTAGTTGATATCATTCTCATATTATGCTGTTTGATCCTTTGTTCTTATGTTTGGCACAAGCTATGCTCTATTTCTCTTGATTGTTTTGTAAAGACTTAGCATCTATAAGTCCATGCCATGAACTTTAATGGTTTTTGAAATTATTCAAGTATCAGATGACTTGAGCTGATAGTGACTAGGTTTAAGTTGACATAAGTTCATACTTTGTCCCATAAAATTGGGTAATGTGAAGTTAATTGACTGAAATTCAACCTTATCACTTGCCCTTTTCTGAGTTTCAGTTGGTTAATGCATTTTGTTTAATCTTGTGTGCCCTTGTATGCAACACTTGTTGAATATGACTGAGTTCTTTTAGTTCTTGTTAGTATGAGAATTTTATTAACATTCACTAACTTTAAGAGAATTGGTTATAGCTGTAGTGCTAGGTTTCATAAATGGTTAGTTTTTAAATAAGTATAAACTGAAAATGAACAAAAAATAGGTTGTTAGTTAAGTAATTGGCCTAAGAATGGTCAACCTTGCAAAGGGTTGACCAATTCTATAAGCCCTAACACACAGCTCACTGTTAAACAGTGGCTGGTTGTGCAAAGGGCTATGTCTGCAAATGCAGACTAGCCCAGGCTCTATATTGAGCCCTGAACAACAAAGTGGCCAAACCTGTAAAGGTTTTGGGCCTAGCTGTTCAGTATATGGCTTTAATAGCCCAAGCTAAGTCTCAACTTGAGACTGGCTAACTTTTAAATAGGTTAAGCATAATAACAAAGCAGGCTATGCCTGCAATTAGCTTTAATTAAGAATAAATTGGTCTTAATTGACTGAGATTAGTTTAAAAGTGGCTAAAATTGAAATAGCTCTTAGAAATAAAACTGGCAAGCCCTTAAATACTAATGCTAGGGCTGGCTATTAGTTAAATAGTTCAAAACAAGCTGAGAATCTGCCCTAGGCAAGCTGGTAAATCAGCAGTGCCTTTAGGGGCATAATTGGGTATTAAAAAGGTAAAATAGTAACTAGTAAGAACTTAGGAGGGTAATAGGGACATTCATGCTCCTGATTTCTGCAATTTTGCAGAGATTTAGGGGTATAATGGTCTCCTAAAAATGGGAAATCTGTAAAAATCTTTAACCCCTAAGGTCATACTAGTAAAAGGCCTTAAAAGGAATCTTTTGGAACCTTCCAGCACATGCTGGAAGGGTTTTAGTAACTGAAAATGGGACTTAAGTGTATATTTAATAAATTTAGGAGGGGGAGAAGTGGGAGAAAATCCCATAACTTTCTCCCCAAGTTTCAGCTTTAGTATAACTATAAATACACCTTCAAAGAGCTGAAAAAGGGGGTTCCATGGGAGAAGAATCTGAAAACACTTAAGCTGAAATTCATACAAAGCATTGAGAGATAAAAATAACAATAGAGTAATAAGATTTTCTGGTATTTACGAGTGAGAGTCTGCTGATTTTTGCGGATTGCTGGGTTCATTAGCTTGTTAATTTCTGGGTTTCCTTGTTGCTGTGTTGCTGTGTTGTTCTACCCATTTGGATCTCCACTCTACTGTTGCATTGCCTTGTTCAAAATCTGCTATACTTATTTGCTCCTCTCCCCTTAGAACTCATTGGGTCTTTTGCTGAATCAGGTACACACCTTGTTCAATGAAGCTGTATTGTTGAGATGCATTAATGGAATGAAGTCCCAGTTTTAGCTCGTCCTGTTATTTTTGTATTCTTTAATTTATATCTTAATTGTAGTAGTTTTTAGTAGTTGAAAAACAGACAGTGAACACAAAAACACTGTAATAATGTAGTACTAGCAGTAGTATAGTAATAATATAGTGTAGATAGCCTGTCACTTAGATTAATTAGGAAAACTTAAAACATAAGTTAATACTTGCAATGTAATAATCTGCTAACGAACTTCATGAAGAAATCAGTAGTGTAATAGTAGCATGGCATAGATCCTTCATCACTTAGCTAAATAGAAAATACTATTAAAACTAGGACTCACCAATTCATTTGCATGTATTAGTAATACGAAGCTCATTTAGTTAATCTGTTCCATCAATTAATTTAGTGTTTGAACAAGTTTAAAAGATAAGAAGTAAAATAGGCAATGATGTTAAAACGGTTTCAGCTTTGGTGTTAATTGGTGCTCGAACATGGCTATAAAGTGATATAATAGGTTCAAAAGAGAGAATAGGCAGAAGAGGTAGTAACTCATTTGCGACTGGGGTTCATGGCATAAGCTAAATTAAATTGGAATCAATAATGTATTTGTGTACATATCACTTAGTCTGGGCTAATTTAGTTAATGTTAGTGAATAAACAGATTGATGAAGCATTGTCTAATATAGTTGAATCACTCTTCTCTTCCATTCTTAGTATAAGTAATGTCTACAATGTTAATTGGCGTGTTGGCAGAAAGCAAATGGAACAATGGTAGTCCAGTCATCTGTAGATTAATTAGTAGTAATTTAGTGTAAGTATAGATTATATTGTATAGTGATTCTTATCTTCTGATGAATAAAATTGATGTGATTTCATTTCCAATTCTGAGTATCTGCCCCTTTATGAAACCTGTCTCATATTTTATGTTATTATAATTTGGTTTAGGCCCAATGTACAGCGTGGGTCTGAACTATCCTACGAATCTGTTTGGTCCATTGATCAATAATCCGAAGCTGATCCAGTCAAACGAAAAGAAGACCAGGCCCAATAAATAGTAAGAATTCGACGGGCCTGGATTATTATAGTATTAGTAATACGATTAAGGCAAAAACAAATATAGAAAACTTAGCCAAATGTTAGTATCCTTTAATAAATAATTTGGGACGAGCCTCGCCCGAATAACACCGGGGCCCCCATTTAGTAATGATATAAACACAAATAGACCCGGGAAAGCTAATAGCCAATTCCATAGCTTCTCCCAAAAGATTTAAAAGCCGATAGACGTTACTTTAGGGCACGATTTTAATATACCTTCTTATAAACGAGTGTGCACTTGGTGCGACTCAAATCCAAATCTCGGCAAGGCCGAAATACACCAAAAGTCATAGGCGTACTGGTTGCGGTATGACTCGAGGCGTGTTTCCGCAATGTCGCAAATTTCTAAAAAATGACATTTAACGTAAAAGCACAATATGTTGTTTAAAACTTATAATTGAGTCAAACGAAAGTCAAGAACGACAGTGGAGCGACCGTGCTAAAACCACGGAATCCGGGAGTGCCTAACACCTTCTCCCGGGTTAACAGAGTTCCTTATCCGGACCTCTGCTTCGCAGACATCTTAAAGAGTCAAAATTCCTCGGATTCGGGATCAACCGGTGACTTGGGACACCATTGTCATTCCCAAGTGGCGACTCTGATTAATCTCTAATAAAATCCCGAACCGATTGTCCTTAAATTGGAAAAACTCCTTCCCTTACGTTATTTTATCCATCTCGGGTAATTGAGCGTCGGGGTATACCCTACGAGTGTATTTATACACCTTACGCATGTCGGGGTAGTAAAAAGGGAGGTGTGACAGCTCTGGCGACTCTGCTGGGGAATCCAACGCTGAACTTCGGTTTCAGGGTTTAAGAACTCGAGCTCCTTAGAACTGCCGTTTGTGTTTTTGTTTGACTTCATTATATGATTTGAATAACATGCTATGTGCTTTATCGCTTTGATATTATGTGGACTGTATATAAAATTGTGCCGAAAACCCTTCTCTCTTCTCCCCGGGGATGTGCTTACTGGTTGAGACTCCCCTTTCTGTTAAATGTCACCTTAAATTAAGAAAACAGAGGCCGAATAAGTTACAAAGCCGATTGACTCCGCGGGTCACCGGTACGTAGCCCCCTCCTCGATTCGAGTTGTCCGCTCGGGTACACGGTCTAGCAATCTATGAAACCGTAGGATTTTTGAACATAGGTCTAGGACGATTATTTGCATCATATTTGACTTAGGGGACTCAACACAGGGGTTGGGTCCGTCTAGGACAGGTGACCCGGTATTGAAAAGACCGAGCATGCTATGTGTTGCATTTTATTGTCCTTGATCGTTATGCGGACCGGCAAAAATCCCGAGATTGGAAAATTGTTGAAAAAGGAAAAAAAGAGAGAGGAAAATAATGATTTGTAGAAAATAGGTATCCGGAAAATTTGAAAACTTGAAAAAATAGGTGGAACATTTTTTGAAATAATTGGTCAAATAATCTGACCGAACTACGCAGGTTTGATTCTCGCCATTAGGTGGGATACGTAGGCAACCCTAAACGGGTCCAACCACACTTTTAGAAAAAGACCAAAAAGATTTTCTTTTCAAATAATCGAGGTGATTGCTATTTTTGGAAATGGCCGAATGTTCCGAAAGGACGACGGAAGGCTGTTTTTGCAAAAGTGGCCACTTCAAAAGTCATTTTTCTTTTCTTTCATTCAAAATTGAAAACTTGCATTGAAAAAGATTTTTCCTTTTCTAAATAAAATCACCTTAATAAATGTGCGGGACGAGCACGATGATGAATGAGCAATTTTCCCTAAATAAAATCCCTTTGGAGTTGAGGTTATGGTGGCAGGACATGGGATCCGATGGTCAAGACTGGGTCAAAAAGTACTTGAAAGGCCTTACGGGGTTACTCGAAATAGTTCCTCGGGGTGATGTGATTAGAGCGTTGGTCTCGTTTTGGGATTCGGCACACAACGTATTTCATTTCCCAGATTTTGAGCTTACCCCTACTTTGGAGGAGATTGCCTTTTACATTGGGAAGACCGAGGTTCCGCTGAAAGGAAAATACCCGGTATCTCCGAGGATGGTGACGGTACATCGTTTCCTCGACTCTTTGAAAATCGCCCGGAATGTTCATAATGAAGATCTGACCAATGGATTTTGTTCTTTAAGCTTCATCTACAACAGGTTTGGACATGTTGGGGGTTTCAACGATCCAACCAACAAATTATGTTGTAAGTCCAACCGGGCGAAATGGGAAGAACACCGGAGGTTCGCATTTTTGGTGGCATTTCTTGGAGTTGTTGTATTCCCGAGGAAAGATGGACATATCAATATAAAAGTCGCCGGGGTAGCTTCCACACTGATAGTACAAGAAAACTGTACTCTGGCCCCGATGATTGTTGCGGACATCTATCGTGCTCTAACTGCGTGCAAAGCGGGGGCTACTTTCTTCGAAGGGTGTAACTTGATCTTGCAAATCTGGCTAATTGAGCATCTGTGCCACCACCCTTCCTTCTCGAGCTATGGTTCGGCCGATCGGACATGTTTGGAAGAGTTTAATGCGAGGACAAAAGAAGTAAAGTTGCCCGAGGGAGTCCAAGGCTGGATTGTGTATCTTCGATCACTAACTGACGGTCAAATTGATTGGACGTATGACTGGTTACCTCTTGATGAGGTGATATACATGCCAACGGAGGGATCGCCGTTTTTGATCATGGGTTTGAAGAGTATACAGCCTTATGCTCCATATAGAGCTTTGCGACAGTTAGGGCGGTGTCAGATTATTCCGAGGGATGGAGACCTCAGTGTGCAGGCCGTGGAGATTGGTCCAGACGGGCAATTCCCGGAAGCAAAAATCCGGCAAATCTGGAACGAATGTCAAAATCTGAAGATTGATACTTGTGTGCCGAATAGAGCAAGAGGGGAGATATCACCTGGATACTCCACCTAGTACCGACGAGGGGTTGAACACGAACGTCTTTCAAAGAGACCTCACTTGCAAGACTTGATAGAGCAATCCGAGGAAAATCTGAAATGGGCGTCCAAGGAAAAGGAATATAAGGCAAAAATCAGTCTGTTGGAAGATAAACTGAGAAATCTTCATTTCGAAAGCGGCTTACAAGAAGCATCCGATGAAGGGGAAAAGAAACAGCTGAAAAAAGAAAATGATATGTTGAAGGCTCAAATAGCTCAGATGAAAATTGCATCCGAGACCCCAGCTCATTCAGCCCGAGATGAAAAGTTAATTGAGATTCTCCGGCGGAAAGTAAACGACTATAGCTTTGATTTGGACGTAGCTGAAAAAGAGTTAGCCAAGGCTCGGAAGCAAATGGGCAAAGACGCCGAGGAAAGAGCCAAGTTAGTCCAGCAGCTACAAAGCAAGCACGATATTGAAATAGCTCAGCTTAGGAAGAAAATAATCTCAGCCACGGCCAAGAGCAACAAGATTATCAAGGATCTTGAGGAAGAAAGAGAATATTGCTACACGACCATGGCTAGATTAAAATTGGAGCTACAACAGGTGCAAAAGGACAACCAACATGTCTTGGACGCTCGCAATCAGCAAATAAGCCGTCTATTGCAAGAAAAAGGGGTCATCAGAGAAAAGATTGTTCGTATCGCCCAATACATCACCCGAAAGATTCAGCTTTGTGAAGATATGACTCGGAGGACTTTCGTATCTGCAGTGAAGTTTTTGTACAACAAGTCATGGCCGACCTGGATAGGCTTCAAAGGGGTTTAGCATATAGGCCGCGGCAAGGCCGAACGATGCCTCGCGGGCACTAGGTGCATTAATGTACTCTTAGGTCATGCATCGTCTTTTATTTTATTTTTCTTTTTCTTAAACATCGCTTTGTAATCGAGGTTTTGGATTATCAATGAGAAAAACAAAGTGTTGTTACCAATTCTTTTACTTTATGTCATTTCCTTCATGTCCGCTAGGCAAATAAATAGGATCGTGATTATGAAAAACGGCAAGGAAAAAGAGAGAAAAGAAAAAAGCAAGAAAAAAAAAAAGAAAAAAAAAAGAAGGAGAAAAGCAAGAAAAGAGAAAAAGAAAAGAAAAGAAGAAAAGAAAGAAAGAAAACAAAAGAGCGGAAAAAGAAAAATGATGATTGAAGTGAGCAGTGGCCGGGATGATGCATAACGACTCGAGCAAATGTGTTTGTTTTTTAAGTTGTTACATCTTATTCATGCGCTAACAACTAACGAGTGTTGATGTTTGTGAGTCCAGATTTTCTACGCAACTGGCATACTGGCTACCCACTCATACAACACCAGATCCAAAAAGATGACAAAGGCTGTATCCCAGGAGATCGAGGCAACCATTGTAGACCCTGCTCACGAAGAAGAGATCGTGGATGTGGCGGGGATGAAAGAAGAAATGTACAAGTTAAGACAACAGATGGCTGAAATGTACCAGGCTTGGTCGAGAGGTCAACCACTACCAGCCTACCCTGCTAACCCTGCATATGTCCCACCAGCCAATCCTAACCCCGAGCCACCAACAATGAACTCGTCCTCCACCTACCCCGACTACCCTCACTACTATGCTTCCTCATCCCAAATGCCACCACCTCCAACCAAGCAAGCACCACCTCCTATACCACAAGTCGCTCCTGTATATGTGGCACCTCCGCCCGCTGTTATCCACAAATCTTCTAGTGAACCAATATTCCATATCCAGGATCCTCACTACTACCCTCCGGAGCCTACTTTCAGACAACACGAGTCTCACGCTCCCATGATAGAAGCAAGTGCCGGGCAGGAGGAGATGGCTCGGAAGGTGAAGAGTCTTGAGAACGCTTTCCGCAATATGCAAGGGCTGGGAGGGCAAGTAAGTGTAGCCTACAAAGACCTGTGTTTGTTCCCTGAGGTGCAGCTTCCTGCAAGATTTAAGTTGCCCAAGTTCGACATGTACAACGGACACGGGGATCCTGTAGCTCATCTAAGAGGATACTGTAGTAAGATGAGAGGCGCGGGAGGTAGAGATGAATTGTTGATGGCATACTTTAGCCAAAGTTTGAGTGGATCAGCGCTGGAATGGTATACCCGACAGGACCATACAAGATGGTTCGTTTGGGATGATTTAGCACAAGCTTTTGCTAGTCATTTTCAGTACAATCTGGAGATCATACCCGACAGGTTATCCCTTACCAAGCTGGAGAAAAAGCCGGGAGAGAGCTTTAGAGAATACGGTTTTAGATGGAGGGAACAGGCCGCTAGGGTGGATCCACCGATGAAAGAAGGTGAGATGGTGGATTGTTTTCTGCAAGCTTTGGATCCAACCTACTACGGCCATCTAGTGTCAGCAATTGGAAAAAGTTTCAACGAAGTTGTGAAAATGGGAAGTTTTGTAGAAGAGGGTTTGAAGACAAACAAAATTATGAGTTTTTCGGCTATCAAAGCCACCAATCAAGCCATACAGAGTGGAAGTGGAGGAGTGATGGGAAAGAAGAAGAAAGAAGAAGTGGAAACCGTTGAAAGCAGGCCCTGGAGTCGCAACCCACATTATAACCCACCCAGACCCTACCGCCAACACCCGCCAAGCCCGTCAACCCCATATAATCCACCACCACCATCTTACCCGCCAAATCCCTACAATGCACCGAGCCCATATAACCCACCACCACCACCATACCCACCGACTGTACCACATTACCATCACCCTCAAACCCAAGCTTATCCACCACCACCACCTCACGTGTGGAGAGCTCAAGCTCCACACAATATGTACCATACCCAAAACACATACCCGACCCCTAAACCTTACCGAAACCAGAATAGACCCAGGCCGGACATTGATTGGAGAAACAAAGCAAAAAAGACATTCACTCCTCTCGGAGAGTCATATACCAGTCTTTTCCACAGGTTGAAAGAATTGGGGATGTTGAGACCAATCGCACCAAAAAATCCGAACCCACCCCCGAAAAATCTCGATTCTTCTGTCAGATGTGAATATTGTTCAGGAACATTGGGCCACGATACTGAGAAGTGTTGGCAATTAAAGAATGCCATTCAAGATCTTATCGATGAGAGGAGAATTGAAGTGCAGGCTCCCGAAGCCCCAAACATTACCCAGAATCCATTGCCGAATCACCACGAAAAGAATATGATAGAACTGGTGCAGGGTGATGGCAATCAAAAACCATCTCAGGCCGTCATGATGATAAAGTCGAGTGACAAGTTAGAGAAAGAAATTGTGAAAGAGGAAGTAATTGTTGAGAAACCAAAGCCAGTAGTGATGGGAAGTTTAAAGGTGGTAGTTCCAGGTGCAAAGACGATCGTAACTGTGAAAGGAGCAAGTGCAGAGCCAGTAATCATAAAACCAGTAGTGCAAATTCCAGTGGTGAATACAAAGAATGTGCCTTGGAACTATAATAAGGTAACAGTAGTTTACAAGGGTAAAGAGATTTCTGGTGAAATTAACGAAACGCATGGACTTACTCGATCCGGAAGGTGTTTTGCTCCGGAGGAACTGAGAAAGATGAAAACGGTGAAAGAAAGTCAACTGAAGAAGCCAGTGTCGGAGGAGGAAGCAGAAGAATTTCTTAAGAAAATGAAGTCGCAAGAGTACTCAGTGGTCGAGCAGTTAAGAAAGACCCCGGCCCAAATTTCTTTGTTATCTTTGTTGATACATTCAGAGGAGCACCGGAAGGCTCTTATGAAGATTCTAAATGAGGCTCATGTTCCGGAGAAGATTTCGGTGTGTCATTTGGAGAAGATTACCAGCAAAATTTTCGAGTCCAATAGAATCACCTTCTCTGATAGGGAGTTGCCGGTGGAAGGAACTGAACACAATAAAGCATTGTACCTCACGGTAAAGAGTGAAGAGTCAGTCGTGACTAGGGTATTGATTGACAATGGATCGAGCGCGAACATCTGCCCGCTGTCAACTCTAGGGAAGCTGAACATTAGCCCGGATAGAATCCGGAGAAACAATATCAATGTGAGAGGGTTTGACGGCGGAGGTAAGAACACGTTGGGGGATATTATTTTGGAAGTGACCATCGGTCCCGTTGATTTTACGATGGAGTTCATGGTGCTTGATATTGCCGTATCATATAACTTGCTGTTAGGTCGACCCTGGATTCATGCGGCCAAAGCGGTACCATCTTCTCTACACCAGATGGTCAAGTTTGAATGGGAGCAGCAAGAGATTGTTGTACACGGAGAGGAAAATGCTTGTAACGTGGTAGCACCTTTTGACGGTACTGATGGGGATCGGGGTCCTTGGGTCTACCAAGTGACGGATGCTGTAGAAGTGAACAAGGTTGCTGAAGGAGAAAAGTTACCAACCCCGATGATGGCACCAACTGCTATAATGGTGGCCAGAGAAATGCTGAAAAACGGATTTGCACCGGGGAGGGGATTAGGCAAAACACTGCAGGGAGTCACTCAACCAGTTCAGCTTCCGGAGAATAAAGGTACATTCGGCTTAGGGTTCAAACCCACCTTTGCCGATATCCAAAGAGCCTCTAAAGCCAAGAGAAACTGGACCTTGCCCAAACCCATACCCAAATTATCCGACATCTTTATCAGGCCTGGTACAAAATATCAACCATCTGCTGCAGCAAAGTGCATTGAGACCCAACTTGGTGAAGAAATGCTTGGTTTTAGGAAAATGTTCTGGGAGGTGAATACGATTGAAGCAGGGGAAGGCACGAGCAACATGGACGTGCAATTTGTGGGGCCCAGAGTCACATTGAACAATTGGGAAGCTACTCCTTTCCTTATCCGGAAGGAGTCTTGGTAGTTAGCTCAAAATTTCATCATTGTTTCCCCGAAAGTTGTTATTTTATAATTTCCCCATTCCCCCTCATGAAAAAAAAAATCACCATGTATCCCGAACATTGTTCGTTTCTTTTATTAATGAAATGCAGTTTTTCCTTTTTCTTCACTTTTGCCTTATTTTTCTTTATTTTTCCTTTTGTACAGTTTTGCATGTGTTGATTCCAATGCCATGTCATGCGTGAAGGATTCTAGACCCAGTTCCGACAATCACGCTACTATACAAGAAATCGAGGAAGATAGTGAAATAGAATGTGAGGATGAGGAAGCCCTGGAGGAAATAAGTAAGGACATGAAACAATACGAGGAAAAACCCAAGCCGAATCTGAGTGATACGGAATCTGTAAACTTGGGAAGCAAAGATGATGTCCGAGAAACAAAGATTAGTGTGCATTTGGAGGCACCCCTCAGGGATGAATTGATAAGGTTGTTACATGAATTTAAGGACATCTTTGCCTGGTCCTATGATGACATGCCCGAGCTTAGCACAGATCTAGTGGTACACAAGTTGCCGATCTACTCTGAATGCCGGCCGGTTAAACAAAAGCTGAGGAAATTCAAAACGAACATTAGCGTGAAGATAAAAGAAGAGGTGAATAAGGAGTTTGAGGCAAAGGTCATAAGAGTTACCAAATACCCCACCTGGTTGGCAAATGTTGTGCCGGTCCCAAAGAAAGATGGCAAAACCGAGTGTGTGTAGACTATAGAGACCTCAATAAAGCCAGTACAAAGGATGACTTTCCATTACCAAACATTCACATATTGATCGACAATTGCGCCAAGCATGAGATCGGTTCGTTTGTGGATTGTTACGCAGGTTATCACCAGATCCTGATGGACGAAGAAGATGCCGAGAAAACTGCCTTCATTACACCTTGGGGAACGTATTGTTACAGAGTAATGCCGTTTGGATTAAAGAATGCCGGGGCAACTTACATGAGGGCAATGACCACAATGTTTCATGATATGATGCATCGGGAAATTGAAGTATATGTGGACGATGTCATCATAAAGTCCAGAAAACAACCTGATCATGTGAAAGATTTGAGGAAGTTTTTCCAGAGACTCCGGAGGTACAATCTAAAACTCAATCCGGCGAAGTGTGCTTTTGGAGTGCCCTCAGGGAAACTATTGGGGTTTATTGTGAGCCGGCGAGGTATTGAACTGGATCCATCAAAGATCAAGGCTATTCAAAGTCTACCTTCGCCGAAGAACAAAAAGGAGGTCATGAGCTTATTAGGAAGGTTGAATTACATTAGTCGGTTTATTGCTCAGTTGACATCAACATGCGAGCCGATTTTCAAGTTGTTAAAGAAAGATGCAGCAGTGAAGTGGACCGACGAGTGTCAGGAAGCCTTTGACAAGATCAAAGAATATTTGGCTAATCCTCCGGTGTTAGTTCCTCCAGAACCAGGGCGTCCTCTGATTTTGTATTTGACGGTGCTAGACAACTCTTTCGGTTGTGTACTGGGTCAACATGATGAGACAGGCAAGAAAGAACAAGCCATCTACTACCTCAGCAAAAAGTTTACATCTTACGAGGTAAGGTATACCCAACTGGAGAGAACTTGTTGTGCATTGATTTGGGTGGCTCAGAAGCTAAAGCATTATTTGTCAGCATACACTACGTACTTGATATCACGGTTGGATCCTCTCAAGTATATCTTTTAGAAGCCCATGCCTACGGGAAGACTGGCCAAATGGCAGATTCTGCTCACAGAATTTGACATTGTTTATGTAACTCGTACGGCAATGAAGGCACAAGCTATTGCGGACCACTTAGCCGAGAATCCGGTGGATGATGAATATGAACCACTTAAAACATACTTCCCGGATGAAGAGGCAATGCTTGTCGAGGAAACGGAGCAAGAGGAGAAACCAGGATGGAAAATGTACTTTGACGGAGCCGTCAACAGGCAGGGGCGTTGGTATCGGAGCGGTACTCATTTCAAGTACGGGACAACACTATCCCGTCACAGCTCAGCTTCGATTTTTCTGTACCAACAATATGGCCGAATATGAGGCATGCATCTTGGGATTAAGGATGGCGATTGACATGGGTATTCAAGAGATTTTGGTCATGGGTGACTCGGATCTCTTGGTACACCAAATACAAGGGGAATGGGAGACACGAGATTTGAAATTGATACCATATCGGTATTGTTTGCACGAGTTGTCTCAAAGATTCCAGTCTATAGAATTCAAGCATATCCCGAGAATGCACAATGAGATTGCGGATGCTTTGGCCACATTGTCCTCTATGTTGCATCATCCGGACAAGACATACATAGATCCGCTCCAGATCCAAGTCCGAGATCGGAATGCTTATTGCTTCGTTGTGGAAGAAGAGTCGGATGGAGAGCCGTGGTATCATGATATTAGAGAATACTTAAAAGTTGGCAAATACCCGGAGCAAGCCACAGGAGACCAGAAGAGAGCCATCAGGCGTCTAGCCAATGGATTTTTCTTCAGTGGAGGAGTGGTATACAAAAGAACACCAGACTTGGGTTTATTGCGGTGTGTAGATGCACAGCAAGCAGATGAAATCATGATTGAAGTACATGCTGGAGTATGCGGGCCTCACATGAGCGGATATGTTTTAGCAAAGAAGATCTTGAGAGCAGGATACTACTGGCTCACGATGGAGCGTGATTGTATCAGATATGTAAAGAAATGCCATCAATGCCAGGTACATGGGGATCTGATCCATTCTCCGCCTTATGAGTTGCACACAATGTCGGCACCTTGGCCCTTTGTTGCTTGGGGCATGGATGTCATCGGCCCAATAGATCCAGAGCCGCTTCTAATGGGCACGGGTTTATCCTGGTTGCAATTGATTATTTCACCAAGTGGGTCGAAGCTAAGACATTCAAGGCGGTGACGAAGAAAGCGGTGGTGGATTTTGTGCACGAGAATATCATATGCCGATTTGGAATCCCCAAAGTGATTATCACAGACAATGGAGCCAATTTAAACAGTCATCTCATGGCAGAGGTTTGTGAAAGGTTTAAGATCACGCACCGTAATTCCACACCCTACAGGCCAAAGGCGAACGGGGCAGTAGAGGCGGCAAATAAGAACATCAAGAAAATTCTCCGGAAAATGGTGGAGGGATCCAGGCAGTGGCATGAAAAGTTACCCTTTGCTCTCATGGGTTACCGCACGACGGTACGTACTTCTATCGGAACCACACCTTATACCCTGGTGTATGGAACAGAGGCCGTTATACCCGCAGAAATAGAAATACCGTCATTGCGAATTATAGCCGAATCCGAGATAGATGACGATGAATGGGTAAAGGCCCGGTTAGAACAGTTGAATTTGATTGATGAGAAGAGATTGGCCGCGGTCTGCCATGGACAGTTGTATCAACGGAGAATGGCCAGAGCATATAATAAGAAGGTACGACCTCGAAAGTTTGAAGTCGGACAACTGGTATTGAGGCGTATCTTACCACATTGGGCAGAGGCAAAAGGCAAGTTTGCACCGAATTGGCAGGGACCATTCGTGGTATCACGGGTGTTGTCTAATGGAGCATTATACTTAACCGATGTGGAAGGGAAGTGCGTAGAGACTGCTATCAATTCAGATGCGGTCAAGAGATACTATGTATGATTCCTTTTCAATTGTATGTTTTGTATTTTGTTGTGATTTTGGAATTGAAATGACGAAGGCATTTTATTCTCTATCCAAACACTTTATCCATTGTTAACCCCTTTGAGCCTTAATGAATGAATTCTTTCATATCCCTCTCTCGGAATCACTCTAATGCAATAAGTTCTCAATTGCCGGAATGAAAAATGAAACGATGGAAAAATGAAAAGAAAGAAAAAAAAAATGGAAAAGAGAAAAAGACAAAAATCGGGAAAAAGTCAAAAGAAAAGAAATCCATCTAACTTTTGAAGTTGGATGAACTACGTCTGACTTGATCCCGAAAGGGTACGTAGGCAGCCTCTCTGAGGTTCAGTCACAATAAAGAAAAAATCCAAAAATTCCCCACATATTGAAACTGGGGCAGAAGTTATGTTTTAATAATTCCGAGAGTTGTAAATATGTTTAACCCTCGTTGAAATTTTGAGCCTTTATATCTTTCTTTCTTAACCCGTCCAAAAGCCACGTTACAGTCCAAAGAAAGACCTTCTGATTGATTCTGAAATGACAACAAATACAACGAAGGAGGAGCGAAGTATCGGACAATACCCGTGGAACAGAAAACAAAATACAAAAAGCAAAAATGGAAAAAATATAAAAATGAGAGAGTCTCACCAGTGAAAACCTTAGCCGGCACTGTGAGGCGACTGTGAGGTTGAGAGAAATAAAATGAGAGAGTCTCATCAGTGAAAACCTTAATTGGCACTGTGAGATGATTGTGAGGTTGAGAGAATAAACGAGAGAGTCTTATTGGTGAAAACCTTTCGAGGCACCATAAGGCGATCGTGAGGGCTATCAAAAGAGAAAAGGCAACAAAAAAGAGTATTGGTTTGGGTCAAAGGCAATTCAGAGTCAGAATAATGATTGGAACGAACTGGGTCAGAGTTTAAATACATGGCATGGTCAGCGGAATCAGCCAGCAAATACCCAGATAAGTTCTGTCATCTCTCCAAAATACCCTCACCTTTCTTTCATTTTTCCTGCATTTCATTGTTTACCCTTTTGAGAGCTAACTACCAGCTCCTGATAACGGAAATTGAAACAACACTGGATCAGAAAGGATAGAAGATCGGGGAGGAGAATAAAAAAGCTTAGCAAACATGGCCAAAGAAAAAGAAAAACAAAACAAAAATGGAAAAATGAGAAAATACAAAAAGAGTATGCAAGGGACAAGAAGTCGAAAGCCATGCAACATGAAAAAGCAAAAACAAAGGAAGCAATAAGAAGTGGGGACGGCGGATGCCAGTTGCCAGCAGTTTATATCTAATAAATTTTGTTTCATGCAGGAATAAATTGTCACTAATCACTTTAAAGTGAATGTGACCAATGTGGAAAATTTAAAATACCAAAAAGAGAAAGTCCGCCGAATAAGTGGAGAAATTCACAAGCAAGAGATAAGTTGGTAAAAGAAAATACCAAAAAGAGGAAGGTAACATCTTTTAAGTTAGGCGCCCACCTTCTAATACGGGAATATTTTCTGCATTTGCATTGCACGTCTAAATTCTGTTAGGCGCCCACCTTCAAATTCGGGAATATTTTCTGCATTTGCATTGCACGTTTCAATTCCGTTAGGCGCCCACCTTCTAATACGGGAATATTTTCTGCATTTGCATTGCATGTTTCAATTCTGTTAGGCGCCCACCTTCTAATACGGGAATATTTTCTGCATTTGCATTGCACGTTTAAATTCTGTTAGGCGCCCACCTTCAAATTCGGGAATATTTTCTGCATTCGCATTGCACGTTTAATTTATGTTAGGCGCCCACCTTCAAATTCGGGAATATTTTTCTGCATTCGCATTGCACGTTTAAATTTCTGTTAGGCGCCCACCTTCAAATACGGGAATATTTTCTGCATTTTGCATTGCACGTTTAAATTCTGTTAGGCGCCCACCTTCAAATTCGGGAATATTTTCTGCATCCGCATTGCACGTTTAAATTTCTGTTAGGCGCCCACCTTCAAATTCGGGAATATTTTCTGCATCCGCATTGCACGTTTAAATTTCTGTTAGGCGCCCACCTTCAAATTCGGGAATATTTTCTGCATCCGCATTGCACGTTTAAATTTCTGTTAGGCGCCCACCTTCAAATACGGGAATATTTTCTGCATTCGCATTGCACGTTTAAATTTCTGTTAGGCGCCCACCTTCAAATACGGGAATATTTTTCTGCATTCGCATTGCACGTTTAAATTTCTGTTAGGCGCCCACCTTCAAATACGGGAATATTTTTCTGCATTCGCATTTGCACGTTTAAATTTCTGTTAGGCGCCCACCTTCAAATACGGGAATATTTTTCTGCATTTTGCATTGCACGTTTAAATTTCTGTTAGGCGCCCACCTTCAAATACGGGAATATTTACTGCATCATCATGGTTTATATATTTAAAAGCCCACACTGGGGCAGAAAAAGAAAAAAAGAGGTAGTTTGTTGTTTTGTTTTGAGCAGGTTCAGCTCGGGATTAAGAAAACAAGAAAATCAACAAAAAGAGAGTCAACAAGAGAAAACAAGAAAATCAACAAAAAAGAGAGTCATCAAGAAAACAAGAAAATCAACAAAAAGGGAAGATTCTGCATCACCGGAAAGGAAGAAGAGCAAAAGCTAGATTAGGAACAATTGTAATTGTAGGATCGTAGCTTAGAATAGCTTCTTCATTTTACATTTCCCCCCGGTGTAATAAGGAGTAAGTCAGACAATAGCAACAAAAATGAAATCACAGTTCCCCTAGTAGTTTTAAACTACCAGACCATCTCGAACTACACTTACCCGATTCCTGTTTAGCCCGGGATATGTAGGCAACCTCTGAAGCAGGGTGCGGTCAAAAGGTTTTCAAAAATGCTTTCACGGAATATGCCGATGTGCAAAAATCTCTCATTATTGCTCACTTATCTTTGCACTGAAACTCTTCGTGTTCCCGAGCAAAGAGGGGCAGTTGTGAGCACATGATTTTTGCACTAAGCCTTTAAATTCCAAAATTAAAATAAATATGTTTTTGAGTGCAATTACTTGCGTTGTTTGTAATTAGTTATATTTTTGTGTGTTTGAATAAGTAAGAAATTAGAAAAAATCAAAAAATAGTAGTAAGTAGTTTGTTAGTTTAGTTAATTAGAAAAATTAGCAAAATAGCTTAAATAGGAGAAAATAAAGGAAAAAATAGCAGAGAAATTGCAAAAAATATTAGAAAATTAGAGTAATTAGTAGATTAGGATTTATAATTTTTCATAAAAGAAAAAGAAAAAAAAATATAAAAGAAAAGTGCATAAAAATTATTAAAATCAGAAAATGCAAAATATATATGCTGTGTAAATAATTTTGGGCCAATTGTGGTCCAAACCAGTGGCCCAGTGAATTAGCCCAGTCACCTGGCCCGCCTGGCTTTTAATTGTGTTGATCATGGCCGTTCATTTTGGTATATCTAACGGCCGAGAATAATAGGGGAGTTATTTGGTTTAATTAATTAAGAGAAGCGATCTGGGCCGTCCGTGTGATTTAATCTAACGGTTAGAGGCTTTAGTCTCATAAATAATCAAACGACGGCGTTTAAGTAACGCCTCTCTAGGACCGTTGATCTTGATCAAACGAGCGGCTAGGATTATCTCGGATCCTTGGCCTTTATAAGGGCCTTGTCTGAAGACGGCCGCTCATTTCACACCCTTCAAACCCTAGAGACGCCGCCCTTCTCTTCATCTTCATCACCAACGTCTTCAACCTCAGAGAACCCTAAGCGGCCATGGCGGCCACCACCTTCCACGGTGGTCGCCGGCTTCCCTTACCTCTCCCATCTTCTTCTTCTTTCTCTTCACTCATAGCACACCCAAAAACCCCAGAAAAATACCCCGTTCTTCATAAATCCCGGTCACCGGAGTTACACCGGTGACCACCAAAGTATGAGAACCCACACGAAACCAATGCCATTCTCTTCTTCTCCATGAGATCTACCCACCCATACCACTGGTTCCTCTCGAATGTCCCTCAAACTTCTCGAATATCCCGAAGAAGGTCGCCGGAACCCTAACTCCGGCGACCCCAAATCCAACACCCAATCAAGACCTCACCTTTACCACCCCCAAAACACCTCCTGCAACCCAGAATCCAAAAAAAGCCTCGTCTTTAGGCCTGAAAGAAAAAACAGAGAAGGAAAAAAGAAAAAAAAAGAATCTGGAAACGAATAAAGGAAAAAGAAAGCAAAGGAGTAGAGTAGAGTCCATGAGTGAAGAAAAGAAAAGAAAAGGGAATAGGAAGCTCGGGGGACAGGCCCCGCAAGCTAAGTCCCTGACCCTTAAATGCTTTCTCTTTGCTTGATTTTTTGTTGTTTGTTTGATTTCTGCTTTTATTATTTGCATGTCTTTAGATATCTTCTCTGATTTTGTTTAACATGTTAGTCATAGGATTTTGGTACTTGTTTGTTTCTGCTTAACGCTCTATTCATGATTTGATTTTGGTTGATTATGTTCTCACAATTCTCTGGTTTATATTCCTGGTGTCATCTTTTTATGATGTTTGTTATCTCTTCCGTATCTTTATTTGCCTCGCATGTTAGTCATGTGCTCTTTTCTTTTCATATTGGTTCCTTTGCATGATTAGTTATAAGTTTCCTACCTGTTGTTTCTTCTTTTGCTTCATATATCTTGTTCGTGTCTCCGATAATTAAGTCATAAGGGTTTCACAACATGTTTCTTCTAGGTCTGTTAATGATGGAGTTCTCGTGTTGCTCTTGTGTTTCTTTTAAAGTTTGACCATGTTTGCTCTCTTGTTCATCTGTTCCGTATCATGATTTGTCTCCCTGAGTTAAAGACCCATCTGCTGTGACCCATGACTAATTGTTCTTCTAATATTATGCATGCCTGAGTTCTAACACTGGTTTGATTCTCATATTTATATCAAGTTTGTTTTAATTGAGTTTTGTAATCTTTGGACTGCCCTTTTCTGTTTCTGAGCATGTCTAATGGTCTAATTTACCTCCTCTGTTAAGACTTCTTGTGTTAGTTCATCTTCCCCAGTTAGATAGTGTGTCTGAAATTGGACCCTTGAAATCTAAGTTAAGTGACTCTGCTCCTTTAGGTCACTTTCACATGATAGTTTTAGGTTTCTTCTTTACTGTTCACCCATGTTATCCTGTTCTTCATCCTCATCATTGTTGGCATTTGAAAAGGTTTTTAGTTTAGGGGGATCTAGTTGATATCATTCTCATATTATGCTGTTTGATCCTTTGTTCTTATGTTTGGCACAAGCTATGCTCTATTTCTCTTGATTATTTTGTAAAGACTTAGCATCTATAAGTCCATGCCATGAACTTTAATGGTTTTTGAAATTATTCAAGTATCAGATGACTTGAGCTGATAGTGACTAGGTTTAAGTTGACATAAGTTCATACTTTGTCCCATAAAATTGGATAATGTGAAGTTAATTGACTGAAATTCAACCTTATCACTTGCCCTTTTCTGAGTTTCAGTTGGTTAATGCATTTTGTTTAATCTTGTGTGCCCTTGTATGCAACACTTGTTGAATATGACTGAGTTCTTTTAGTTCTTGTTAGTATGAGAATTTGATTAACATTCACTAACTTTAAGAGAATTGGTTATAGCTGTAGTGCTAGGTTTCATAAATGGTTAGTTTTTAAATAAGTATAAACTGAAAATGAACAAAAAATAGGTTGTTAGTTAAGTAATTGGCCTAAGAATGGTCAACCTTGCAAAGGGTTGACCAATTCTATAAGCCCTAACACACAGCTCACTGTTAAACAGTGGCTGGTTGTGCAAAGGGGCTATGTCTGCAAATGCAGACTAGCCCAGGCTCTATATTGAGCCCTGAACAACAAAGTGGCCAAACCTGTAAAGGTTTTGGGCCTAGCTGTTCAGTATATGGCTTTAATAGCCCAAGCTAAGTCTCAACTTGAGACTGGCTAACTTTTAAATAGGTTAAGCATAATAACAAAGCAGGCTATGCCTGCAATTAGCTTTAATTAAGAATAAATTGGTCTTAATTGACTGAAATTAGTTTAAAAGTGGCTAAAATTGAAATAGCTCTTAGAAATAAAAACTGGCCAGCCCTTAAATACTAATGCTAGGGCTGGCTATTAGTTAAATAAGTCCAAAGATAAGTTGAAATCTGCCCTAGGCAAGCTGGTAAATCAGCAGTGCCTTTAGGGGCATAATTGGGTATTAAAAAGGTAAAATAGTAACTAGTAAGAACTTAGGAGGGTAATAGGGACATTCATGCTCCTGATTTCTGCAATTTTGCAGAGATTTAGGGGTATAATGGTCTCCTAAAAATGGGAAATCTGTAAAAATCTTTAACCCCTAAGGTCATACTAGTAAAAGGCCTTAAAAGGAATCTTTTGGAACCTTCCAGCACATGCTGGAAGGGTTTTAGTAACTGAAAATGGGACTTAAGTGTATATTTAATAAATTTAGGAGGGGGAGAAGTGGGAGAAAATCCCATAACTTTCTCCCCAAGTTTCAGCTTTAGTATAACTATAAATACACCTTCAAAGAGCTGAAAAAGGGGTTCCATGGGAGAAGAATCTGAAAACACTTAAGCTGAAATTCATACAAAGCATTGAGAGATAAAAATAACAATAGAGTAATAAGATTTTCTGGTATTTACGAGTGAGAGTCTGCTGATTTTTGCGGATTGCTGGGTTCATTAGCTTGTTAATTTCTGGGTTTCCTTGTTGCTGTGTTGCTGTGTTGTTCTACCCATTTGGATCTCCACTCTACTGTTGCATTGCCTTGTTCGAAATCTGCTATACTTATTTGCTCCTCTCCCCTTAGAACTCATTGGGTCTTTTGCTGAATCAGGTACACACCTTGTTCAATGAAGCTGTATTGTTGAGATGCATTAATGGAATGAAGTCCCTGTTTTAGCTCGTCCTGTTATTTTTGTATTCTTTAATTTATATCTTAATTGTAGTAGTATTTAGTAGTTGAAAAACAGACAGTGAACACAAAAACACTGTAATAATGTAGTACTAGCAGTAGTATAGTAATAATATAGTGTAGATAGCCTGTCACTTAGATTAATTAGGAAAACTTAAAACATAAGTTAATACTTGCAATGTAATAATCTGCTAACGAACTTCATGAAGAAATCAGTAGTGTAATAGTAGCATGGCATAGATCCTTCATCACTTAGCTAAATAGAAAATACTATTAAAACTAGGACTCACCAATTCATTTGCATGTATTAGTAATACGAAGCTTATTTAGTTAATCTGTTCCATCAATTAATTTAGTGTTTGAACAAGTTTAAAAGATAAGAAGTAAAATAGGCAATGATGTTAAAACGGTTTCAGCTTTGGTGTTAATTGGTGCTCGAACATGGCTATAAAGTGATATAATAGGTTCAAAAGAGAGAATAGGCAGAAGAGGTAGTAACTCATTTGCGACTGGGGTTCATGGCATAAGCTAAATTAAATTGGAATCAATAATGTATTTGTGTACATATCACTTAGTCTGGGCTAATTTAGTTAATGTTAGTGAATAAACAGATTGATGAAGCATTGTCTAATATAGTTGAATCACTCTTCTCTTCCATTCTTAGTATAAGTAATGTCTACAATGTTAATTGGCGTGTTGGCAGAAAGCAAATGGAACAATGGTAGTCCAGTCAACTGTAGATTAATTAGTAGTAATTTAGTGTAAGTATAGATTATATTGTATAGTGATTCTTATCTTCTGATGAATAAAATTGATGTGATTTCATTTCCAATTCTGAGTATCTGCCCCTTTATGAAACCTGTCTCATATTTTCTGTTATTATAATTTGGTTTAGGCCCAATGTACAGCGTGGGTCTGAACTATCCTACGAATCTGTTTGGTCCATTGATCAATAATCCGAAGCTAATCCAGTCAAACGAAAAGAAGACCAGGCCCAATAAATAGTAAGAATTCGACGGGCCTGGATTATTATAGTATTAGTAATACGATTAAGGCAAAAACAAATATAGAAAACTTAGCCAAATGTTAGTATCCTTTAATAAATAATTTGGGACGAGCCTCGCCCGAATAACACCGGGGCCCCCATTTAGTAATGATATAAACACAAATAGACCCGGGAAAGCTAATAGCCAATTCCATAGCTTCTCCCAAAAGATTTAAAAGCCGATAGACGTTACTTTAGGGCACGATTTTAATATACCTTCTTATAAACGAGTGTGCACTTGGTGCGACTCAAATCCAAATCTCGGCAAGGCCGAAATACACCAAAAGTCATAGGCGTACTGGTTGCGGTATGACTCGAGGCGTGTTTCCGCAATGTCGCAAATTTCTAAAAAATGACATTTAACGTAAAAGCACAATATGTTGTTTAAAACTTATAATTGAGTCAAACGAAAGTCAAGAACGACAGTGGAGCGACCGTGCTAAAACCACGGAATCCGGGAGTGCCTAACACCTTCTCCCGGGTTAACAGAGTTCCTTATCCGGACCTCTGCTTCGCAGACATCTTAAAGAGTCAAAATTCCTCGGATTCGGGATCAACCGGTGACTTGGGACACCATTGTCATTCCCAAGTGGCGACTCTGATTAATCTCTAATAAAATCCCGAACCGATTGTCCTTAAATTGGAAAAACTCCTTCCCTTACGTTATTTTATCCATCTCGGGTAATTGAGCGTCGGGGTATACCCTACGAGTGTATTTATACACCTTACGCATGTCGGGGTAGTAAAAAAGGGAGGTGTGACAGCTCTGGCGACTCTGCTGGGGAATCACAGAACAATGATAATGATCCTCGCAGGATCCCAATAACTGGCTCACAGCCCATAAGTGTACTCAACCGTCCAAGAAGGAGGTTTAACGGCTCAAGAGTAGCCAATATCACAATATAATATGCAACCGTCCGAGGAGGAGGTTCAACGGCTCAAGAATAGCCAATATCAAAACACAGTATCAACAGGTCGGACTAAGCCATAGTCCCCAAATCATAATCGACCCCGCACTCACAAGAGAGTACGTGTCTTGCCGCTATACAGCGTCACAAAGTGGTATACCGGGGTTTCGAACCCGCTGGTCATCACCCACATCTATTACACACCTCAATACGACTCGATGACTAGTCCGCGATGCCCTTTCCATGAGAATCAAGCTCCGCACGCATAGAATCTGATCAAATATAGTAGAAACATAACAAATTAGGCCAATGGGACGACACCCAGTCAAAACAACTCAATTTACACCAAAATTCACAAAGTTGTCAAAACCTGACTTTCGGTACGCTTCTCGAAAAATTACGAAAGTCACATATTCGGAACCCTCATCTCAAAACGAGTCTAGGCATATAAAATTTACTAAATTCGGACTCTATTTGCCTACTCAAATCAGTGATTTTCTACAATTTTAGGCCTAGGGCTAAAACCCACCTTTAATCTTCCATTTACAGAGAAATAACCAAGGATTTCATGATAAAAATGTTGTAATTAGGACATAAAACTTACCTCCGACGAACACCCGATGATTTCTCAGTAATCTCCCGTGAGTCTCTCTCTCTAGAACTCAAAAATGGAGGTTTTAACACTAAAAACCGCGACTGGCATGCGTCTGGAATTTAATTCACTGCCAGCCAAATTTACTCTTCGTGTTCGCGTTACCTGCCACGCATCCGCGATGCACTGGACAACTTACCCTTCGCGAATGCGAGATGCCCCACGCGTTCGCGATGCACATTACCTCAGCCATCCGGTAAATCCTTCTACGCGAACGCGGCCCCAATCCACTCGAACGCGATGTCTCATAAATTCCTCATACGCGAACGCGACCTTCACCCTCGCGAACGCGATGCTTCCCAGCTTTACCCTTACGCGAACGCGAATCCATCCTCGTGAACGTGATGCACTACTGAACCCGGCCTACGCAAATGCGGGCCTTGCCTCGCGAACGCGAAGGCTTAATCTTCTGCACAGTTTCTGCAATTTTTCTACAGATTTTTCAAGTTCAAAAATGTCGGATGATGGTCCAGATTCACCCCGAGGCCCCCCGTGACCTCGAAGAAAACCACCAACATACTCCAAAACACGATACGTACTTGTTCTAACAATAGAAACACCATCCTAAACATCAAAATCACCATTTTCACACGGATTCAAGCCTAAGTTTCTTCAAAACTTTCGTAACTAACATCCAATCAAAAACCCGACCAAACGACATCTGAATGACCTGAAATTTTGCGGACATATCAAAAATCACATGACGAAGCTATAGAAATTATCGGAATTCCATTCTGACCCCCGGATCAAAATCTCACCTACCGTTCGGATTTCGCCAAAATTCAACCTTAGCCAATTCAAGCCTATTTCTACACCGGACCTCCAAATTCAGTTCCGATCGCTCCTGTTAGTCACAAATCACCTCCCGGAACTAGCTGAATCTTCAGAATCCGATTTCGAGCCCTCTAACTAAATAGTCAACTCCAGGTTGACTTTCCATATTCAAGTTTCCTTCAAAAAAGCTATATGCATCATTTTCAATCCAATTCACTCCTAACTCACCTGATAGACTCTAACACCGTTATCAAAATATAAAACATATAATTTCAACATAACTGGGTGGTAATTCCCGTGACGACGGGCCGGGTCGTCACATTGACTGCTTCTATCTTCCTTGGATCAACCTGTATACCTTCTGCTGTCACAACATGACCCATGAATGCAACTGTACTTAGCCAGAACTCATACTTTGGAAACATCTGCATATAGCTGACTATTCTTCAGAGACTAGAGAGCCACTCTGAGATGCTACGCATGCTTTTCCTGACTACGAGAGCATATCAATTCGTTATCAATGGAGAGTATCATGAACAAGTCTAAGTAAAGCATGATAACGTCGTACATAAGCAAATAATGATTACTTTAGCCATAAGAGTTGTCCCTAAATTACAACATTGCCAATTAACTATGTGTTATCAAATACCATATTCTAAAACTTTCACTTTACTCATAATGAGGTATGGAGACCTCATGATTACTTTCCCAAATTAATGAGTCATATTTATCCTCACCTGGGTGCTCGTCTCAATGCTAAAACTCAACAATTACAAAATGCAAATGGCTAATGTGAATAGAAACTATACAAGAATTAAAAAATACGCCTAACAAGCATGACTCCCATTTAAAATATAATACAAAAATTTTAATTTCATAAAAGGACAATTTTAAATATATAAACTTTTACCACCAGGACCTTGTTATCGTATGAGACCCACCGCAGCTTGAAGCTCGGTTTAAAATATTTCACATTGTATAAAAATTTGAGGATCTTGTCCTCTACTCTGCATCACCAGTACCTACACATCATACCAGCTAAAAATTTTCATTTTCTCTTTTTCTTCTTTTCAAATATTGTCCGTCAAAGAAAATCACGACATCAAATGAATCCTCATACCAATAGGGCGTACTGTTAACAATTGAAATTAATTATTCCAGGAATTACACCAATACCCACTGTAGTAAGTGATATAAAGTCACTCTTAGCCTCATAAATATTCTTAGTGACCAACACATAATAATGGGGATAGCTATTTCCGTATAATAGCCCAATTGAGTATTCACATAAGTATATTTGATGCTTACGAAGCTCACTCATGAGTGGGGCATATTAAGAGGACTCGCCTAAACGTTTCAAAAATCAAACCAAATTGAAAAATATCCTTTTTATAACAATCAAAATTGTACATGTGACGACACCATCTGATGTAGTGACCTCAGTCATACCATAGAAATTACATCAACGGTTGGGTCTCCACCTCTAGGATTCTCACCTCCACCTCTAACATCCTGACCTCTACCTCTGGCTGGTCATGTAAGATAAGTATTGACTACAATGGAGCACGTAGACTGAGTGCTTTCCTAAATTACATTTCTGCAAACTACTACATTCACAACAATTCCTTTGAGGCTTAGCTAACTTATTGCATATGACGATATAATCGAACACTGTCATAGTGACCTGGTACAATCGTTCAGATTGCATATACCACATATTGCAGGGAATCTGGAAGGTAAACTCCTTCAAAACATTTTCTTAAAATAGAGTTGAGTAAGTAGTGTTGCATTGGCCGGTTTTCCCTCACTTGCTATACTATATATGTACATCAACAGAGCATATGATTGGCATTATTATATGTAAAGAAATTGAAGGACTATTTTTGCTATTTCACAAAATGATTGATAACTATTGCCTCTAACAAACTAAACTCAAAAGATTGGCCTGGTATTTTCTTATACCGCAATAAAAACCAAGGTTTGACACAGTTACCCACAAAAATAAAATTATTTATCCTTGTTTACCCATTTATTTTTCTACCCATAAACTAATTAGATTTCCTACCTATAGTAGTTTTTGTAGAGGATTTTTTCTTTATTCTCTAATTCTTTTTTATTTCAATTCTACTTTTCTTCTTATTTTTCTTTTTTTTTACTTTTCTGCTTTTCTTTTTTTTTCGTTTTCTTCTATTTTTTTCTTTTCTAATTTAGTTTTTTTTTTATATTCCTTTTCTCTTCATAATCTAATTTCATTTACTATTTTCACTTTTTTTTTTATCATTCTCTTTTTATACAATAAGAAAAATAATTGATATAGTAAATATTTGTTCACTTTTTTTAATATAACGAGTACAATATACCTTTTATTTTACTTTTTTCTCATTTTTAAATTAAATTAGTAAACTGAAATATATCAGTTGTCACTTGATCTAATGCACTGAATATCACATTGATTACTGTTGAGCACCATAAATTACATAATCAGATTCTAAGAATCAACACGCGATTGTCATGCAACCTTGATCTCCTTCCCTATTAAATATCAATATACATTCTATCATTAGCAGTAATACAACCAGTTATAGAGCAAGAAAACATAATCTACGACAATCAAATCTTCATATATACTAGTTAGAATAAAAATGATATAAAATATTATAAAATAGAACAAAAGTATAAGTAGCGAAAAAGACTTCTAGTAACATGTGATATTAATATGTTATATATGTATACCAACAGAGCATATGATTTCTCTAGAATATTGCTACAACTATCTGCGACTATACTATTCTACCAAAATATTAAAGGACACAATAAAAATATGAGAAAATTACATGCTTGTATTGCTAGTTAAATATTTGCAAAATAACTAGCTCATTTCGTATACTAAGAGGGTATATAGTTGTATGAGGTCGTTCCAATAATTGCATATAACTATAAAAACTATTAATACACATAATTTATGTCCATCATCACCCAAAATTCCAGCATTATTACAACTCATGTTGGTATAAATAATATTGTAATAGAACTCACTTAAAATACAACTAAAACAACCAAAATAATGTTTAAACTACCACATGATACCAATATAACTGTACCAACATGGTATTCAGTTTTACTAGTTAATTTTCGGCAACTATATAACTATACTACTATTACATAACACACATATATAAATAGAAAACAAAAAAAATAGTGTATCATATACTAATATAATAAGGTATTTCAAGATATTGTACTATATTATCATTATTAAAAGAAAATTAAATATTGTGCCGATTAAATGCAGCTAATACAACCAAAAAATAATTTAACTAGCATATAATACCAATATAGTATATAGTTATACTAACATGGTATATAGTTGGAATGAATTGTATATTAAAATGGTATATTTGTATACTATTTGGGTATATAATATAAATTCGTCTTCTTCTCTAGCTCAAATAAAAAAAATAGTGTACCACATATTAATATAATAATGTATTTTAAGATATTGTACTATATTATTATTATTATAAAGTATTTCAGTACAATTTCATAAGTGAGGTTTGGGAAGGTTAATGTATATACAGACTTTACCCCTATCTTGTGAAGCTAGAATTATTATTTTCAATAAACTGTCGGATCAAGAAACAACAAAAAAGGAAAAATAATACCACAGAAGTTAAAACCTACCTTTGCAAATACTAGGCAATGAGAAACCATATGGGAAATAAATTTTTGTATTTTTCCTCTTCCTTCTTTATTTGTGGTGAAGAAGGTGTTGAAGATTTAAGTTTTGTATGAGAGGAGAGGAAGGATGAAAGGAAACACTCAAATATAAGATAGAAATTCTTCTCTCTGATTGAATTTTTCCAACTTTTTAACATATATAGTTATTCATGAAGTTAGAATAAAATATATGTTGTGTGAGATGCAGAACTATTTTCTGGTGAGTTTACCAAAAAAGAATAAATATATCTTTCCAAATCAATAGCAAGAACCAGTTTTTCACCAACTTCTTTGCTTTAGAATTGTTTCTCTTAGAAATGAATAAGGAAGAGTGAAATAACATATTTTTTAATTCCTTTTCCTTTTCAGTTAATATATTTTATGAGTAATTATTTTTGATTGTCTAGACATGAATTGTAATTAATTTCTAAACGGGCAAATTCAGGTAAATAGATTGAGAGTGATAGGCATTTAGTGTAGTTTTCGGAAGGGGTTTCAGTTCCCTTCGCTAAAATTACATAGCTACTCTTCACAAATGCGATGGAGTAGCTCGCAAATGCGAACTTGGCAGAGATTCTGCCATATCGCAAACACGAATACAGACCTTGCAATTGCGAGGTTTGAGGCTATGTTTTCTTCAAATCACCCGTAGCTTATCTGAAACTCGCCTGAGCCCTAAAGTATGCACACAAGTCCAAAAATATCATACGAACTTGCTCGCACAATCAAATCGCCAACATAACACCTAAAACTATGAATTGGACACCAAATCAAATGAAATTTTCAAAAAAAAAAACTCATGAATTACTATTTTAATAACAGGACATCCGAATCTTGTTAAACCAACTCCGTTTCTCATGAAATTTGACAGATAAGTCATAAATATAGTAATGGACCTTTACCGAGTTTCGAAACCAAAATACAGATCCGATATCAATAAAGTAAAATATTGGTCAAATTTTTAGATTCATTAAGCCTTCAAAACTTCATTTTTTCAACAAAATACGATAACTCGAGTTAGGGACCTCCGAATTCGATTTTGGGCATACGCCCAAGTCCCAAATTACGATATGCACCAATCGAGATAGTTAAAATACGGATCTGAGTCCGTTTGTCAAAATGTTGGTTGAAGTCAACTCAAATAGATTTTTAAGGCAAACTTTAATATTTTATTAAAAATACCCGAATTGCGCACGCAAATTCAGAAAAGCTTAAATGAGGTATTTGAGGCTTTGAAAAATAAAATTAGGTTCTAAAACCCTAGATGACCTATCGGGTCATCACAAAAATGATTGAAATCCATTGATGAATTCCGTTAAATAAATATACAGCATGAAAAGATAAAAAGTAGAGAACACCGGAGGGAGAAATCGGGAAAAGAACAGAGAATGAGAGATTAAGAGAGAGAGATAGAGTAGAAGGGATAGAGAATAAGGATGAAAAATAATTTATTCCTTGTTCAATTTTTAATATAAAGAAACATTTATTTAATTTTTAAAATATATATAATGAATGATTATATATACCTATATAATTAAATTGAAACTTGAGTAGAGAGAGAAATAAAATTTTAAATAGTACGTAGATAGGAAGTTAAAAATTCCAATTTTACAAAATAGTGCACGAAAAAATTGATTGCTTGGGCTTTCAGCCGGCCTTACATAACATATGCTAGCACTTTCTCTTAAATCGGGAAGGGGATTTCTCATATATTAAATTCTTGTCTAGAGGAGAGCATTCCAGGTGACATCTAGGATCCGTCTCCAATCTTCTCATCCTCTGGACGTATGACACCTCATGCCGATCGAGGCCTGTTGTACTTCTCGTGCAACTGCTTGATTGGTATGAAATCTCCAGCAGCATCCATCCCAAAAAATAAGAATGAGATGTAGGGATGATCAATTCTATCTTACACACGTGTTGCATTTTTAACCAAGTAAAGATTCAACGACAATTCCATTTGTATTTTAGATTGGCTGGGTACATATCTCATCTGGTATAACAAAATGAAACACCTTAGTTTTAGGATGTAACAAAATTTTCTAATTTAATACATTAATAATAAGTTGTGTAGTAACTAATTCCCTAATTATTTAAGGCACTAATAATGAATTGCATATAAATTATAAGGAATGGTACTTGTTTAGAGCGGACAATATATAAAATTTGGATAATTTTAATAAATAAATTTTAAATAATATATAAGAATAAAAAAATCTCAGATAGAGAACATAATTGAAAGAACAAAGTGATATAATAATCATGTCGAATTGTCGATGCATTATTGCATTTCATTTTATAACTTATTTATTTTAGACCATACTTTTTTTTTTAAATTATTAATTATGTGTCCAATAAAAAAGCTACTTAAAATGGTACGGAAGAAACTATATCATTTTTACCTCATATTAATTCGTATTTATGTACTACCTGTGCGAGGAATTCAGGATATGGGACGCAAGTACAAGTTAGTAGTCACTACAAAAGCATATTAAAATATGGATATATGGTTATTAGTCCAACAGCACCTTAAGCTCAAATAGGATTTGCTTTTTTTCAATAATATTTTCTATTTTTATGCTGGTTTTTGATTCTTTTTAATTAATCAACGTTTTTCATAGGTAAATGTAAATTGAATTGAAATATGTGCAGGCTCTCAAACAAGCAATTAATATTAGTATCATATAAAAGAAGTTTCAAAGTTAATCAAACTTTTGGTAGAATCCGCCTAAGCTACTGTTTGGCGTTGTGCTTTAGCTGTTACTAGGGTGTACATAATCCGGGTTGGTTCGAATTTTTCATTTACCAAACCAAACTAATAGTGTCGGATTTTTAAATCTATCAACCAAACCAAATCAACGAAATCGGGTTTTTCAATCTCGGGTTTTTCGGGTTTTCGTTTTTTCTTTTCGATAAATCTTTATAGCACAAATATATAAATTGTGCTCCACATACTTCTCTAATCCTACAAGGATACAACTATATAATGTATTTTTTCAAGAAAATAATACAATAATATGAGATGCGTCATAACATTGTACTAAAATATTCAATTACAAAAATACTAAAATCTATAAAGAAAATATTACTAAGTAACAAGTCATAATAAATATTAACATAATCTAAAAGTACTATATAAGTCATGCTTAAATAAGAACAACTATAAGTAAATTAGTTACACAACTAAGCACTAAAGGAAAAGATAAACTAAGTTAAGCATTTTCAATATAAACAATGCAAAACTAAAAAATAGATATCCACACTATTGTCATTTCATGTGTTGAATTGAATTTTCATAGTATTGATGTGAAGTTTATTTTAATTACTACCTTTATGAACAATAAAATTTATTGGACCATTCAAGAATGTTAATTCCAACTTTGAAACAATATGTTTAAAGATAAAACTGTGAAAAAGTTAAGGAATATTTATGAATTGTACTAAAAATAAATATTTATATGCATAAATATTTTTAAAAATTGAATAAACGTAATATCGAGTTGGTTTGGTTTCGGTTTGACTTTTTTTAGTTAAAACCAAATCAAACTAATAATGATCGGGGTTATTTTTTCTAACACCAAACCAAGTCAACCAGCTCATGATCGGATTTTTTTTCGGTTTGACTCGAATTACCGGTTTGATGCGGTTTATCGGTTTTCTTTGTACACACCTAGCTGTTACAAAACTTAAATTTTATATTTGCTTAAAGTTGCCCTAGGATGCATTTAATTGCATAAAAATAATCGACTCCACTAGTTTAAATTGTGGTGCAGTTGTTATTGTTGTTAAGATTCCACGTAGGCGAGCGATTTAGTTCTCAGACGATGTTATTACATGTTAATTGAAGTACACGTTAATTATGTGTTGATTTTGAGTCAAAAGTGCTAATTACTCCGATTCCATTCATTGTCCTCATACTGCATGCATTCCGATAGTCGAATTAATATATTATTTTTTAACTTAAAATGATCTTCTTTATGCTAAGTTCATACGTGGTCGTACTTAGTAAGAAAATACCTTGTGATAAAATACCTTTAGTAAAGAAAATACCAAAACCAAGGAAATATCCACAAAATCCAAAGAAAACTCATCTAAATCTACTTTAGTGGCTCGAGACAAAAAATCTTCAGAAAATCATCCACTGATCTAAGTTCAAACCAGAGAAGAGTGAGCATAGACAACCATATAAATTGTAAGAAACTCCAGGTAGGTAATAGGAATAATTATAACCTGACATAAATTTCCAATTTTACTCATTGAACATCTTATTAACCTGATTAAGTCCATACCCATAACAACCAAATAATACTGAAATCCAAAATCTAGGAGCATTATAACTATCAATTCCATGCGATATCACATATAAAAACCAAAAGGGGAGAGAAAACGAACACTGAATTGAGTAAAATTTACCAAATACTTTGACCTACCAGGGATCTCGAAAAATCTATAAACCCTAATTTTTATAACACCTCTCTAAATCTCCAAGACTTCAAACTAAAGTTTCTGAAAAGTTGTTTTAAGATGAATTTGGGGATTTTAGAATCGATTTTCTATGACGATTTTTGGTGTAAATGACTGATTGCAAGTTCTAGATTCTCGTTTTGGACCGAAATAGGAGAAGGTATAGGCTTAGGAAGCTTGAAAATGAGATATAGTCAGCGTTCTGACTTTGCTAGATGAAATCTGGATCCGAGATCTCTATTTTCTCATTGAAAACTAGGCCGGTATTTTGCCTTTACTCGATGGGAGGGTTTCTAGAAGTGGTTTGATGTATTTTTTTAGAAGGATTAGTTTGGCAAAGCATACAAAGTGAAATAGAAAATTTTAAAAAAGAATCGCTTAGAAGAAGTTCTGTTTTGGGGAAAATTAGACGAGGGAAAACAAGGAGGGAAATGAAAAACGTTGCAATTGGATAAAAAATCACAAAATCGTTGCCCTAGATATATCTATCGCACCAGTTATAAAAAATCGTTTCAATAGATTTCTCTACATCAAAAGTTGTTAGAGTAATGCAACGGTTTATATGCAGAGTGTCCCAATAGCTTAAAGATTTGTATGCAATGGCTAAAACCGTTGCTTTGGACAATCTATGGCAACGATTATGGAACCGTTGCAAAACAAATCGTTGTCATAGACCCATTTTTTGGTAGTGCGTTGAAGTGTCTAACAAGAGCAAGTCTTAGTTAAAATATCTAAATTTCAAATAGATGGAATGGAGTTTGTACTCCCTCCGTTTCAATTTATGCGAATTGATTTGATTGAGCACGAAGTTTAAGAAAAGAGAAAAAACTTTTGAACTTATGGTGTAAAATAAGGTATATATATTTTGTGTGGCAATAAATTATTGCAAAATTTAAAATTTTCAAATAAATAAATGGATTATTCTTTTTGGCATGGACCAAAAAGAAAATAGTTTACGTAAATAAATTTAAACGGAGGGTGTATTTTATTTGAGCCTTACCTCAAGTAATATCTTATGCTGCAAGCCGCAGCCTATGACAAGATTGTTTGACTTTGGTAATTAACTTTAAATATTTGGATAGCTCTACAGTTGCAAATGGGTAGCATTCATTTAATTTATCTTTGAATATTGGTATCTAACTAGTCACATACCACATAATATTGGTACTCTCATATTGTCTTTAGAAAATTTCAGCATATATAGTAGGTACTGGACACCATTTACATAAGTAGAATATTCAAGAAATCCAGGTGATTTTGTACATGTGCAAATGCTTTATTAATTAGTTTTCCACTATAATTTCCCTGCAACACATAGTTTTCCAGTACTTATTAGGTCTGATAACATCTTCTAGCTCACTTCTGTGAACATTCTTTATCAATGGAATCGTGTTGCATTAATCAGTTTCTAGAAGGCAAGACTATTTTCATCACTGGCGCAACTGGCTACCTAGCAAAGAGTACTTTCTCTCTCTTTCTCTTTCTCTCTCCTATATATAGGTTGCACTAACAGTGCTTCTGGAGGAGATGATAACATAGATGATATTAATAGTGCATTAGTATATATTAATGTAGTTCTCATTGAGAAGATACTGCGAGTCCAGCCAAATGTGAAGAAGCTCTACATACTAATTAGAGCTCCAGATTCAAATTCAGCTAAACAACGTTTTAACAACGAGGTACAACCAAACTGCTATATATATATATATTATCAGATCGTTCAAAGCTCGATGTGATCAGTTAAAGAATACTAGTATGTTTTAAGTGCAGGTTGTAATGACGGATCTGTTTATGGTTCTAAGGGAGAAGTTGGGTGGCAACCTACATGCCCTTGTAGAAGACAAGATATTTCCAGTTGCTGGTGATATAGCTTGTGATAGTTTGGGGATAAATTCTGATATGAAAGATGAGATGTGCAAAGAAATAGACATAATTGTAAACTCAGCTGCTACAACTAGTTTTGATGAAAGGTATAGTTCTATAGTATAACATTAATATTATTTCGTTAAAAAAATATACTGTATACAGGGGCGGACCCACGTGGAGAGGAACGGGTCACGGGCACCCGGTAACTTTGGAAGAAAATATCGATATATGTGTGTATATACTTTCAAATTATGATATATATCTCTCTGTGACCACTCAAACTCAAAAGCACTTTGGGTGCACTGGTAGGTGCTGCTGCTTTCATGCCAAATACTTGAGTTCGAACCTCTGTAGCTACAAGGCTGCTTCCCACCCAAAGGCTAATATTTTTAGCTATTACCCCATTCCTTTTTTCTTTTACTTAGTGTATTAGATTAAACTACAGAAAGTCTCTCACAAGGATATAGCTCTAATTTTTTCTATTTGCTCTAGTGACAATGTGTGTTTCTGTTTTTGTTAAGCTTAGTGACAATTTGTATTTATGATTAGTTTTATTGACGAACTCATGCTTTTGTAACCGTAAGATCAGTATAAATCTCTTCATTTTGTCACCTAAACTACTACTAGTAAAGATCACTATAATACTGTTAAGTTACTGTTATAGTGCACCCGCTACCTTTAAATCCTGGATCCGCCTCTGACTGTATATAATAACTTACTCGTTCTTTTGCAGATATGATACTGCAATAAGGATCAATGCATTTGGTACCTTGAATGTTGTCAAATTTTCCAAGCAGTGTTCAAAACTAATGATGCTTCTCCACATAAGCACAGGTCAGCTACATATTCTTCATTTCTTGTGCTTAATTAACCAACTTTCATTATCATGATTTTATTGAGTTTATAACATAAAGACTAATTCTTTTCAGCCTATGTTTGTGGAGAAAAGGAAGGATTGATACTAGAGAAACCATTGAACTACGGCGAGACGCTTAATGGAGGCTCTGATTTAGACATAGACGCAGAGCAAAAGTTGGTAGAGGAGAAACTAGAGGACCTTAAAGCTAGGAATGCAACTGAAAAAGAAGTAACCTTAGCTATGAGAGTTCTAGGTATCGAGAGGTAAACCTTCCATAAAATCAATCTCATTGATACAAATTTGTATATATGCATATCGCTTTATAGGGTTCCTTAATTACCACCTTCCACGACAACTATATATAATATATTTATATAGGGCAAAGATACATGGATGGCCAAACACATACACGTTCACAAAAGCAATGGGGGAGATGCTTTTAGGACACCTAAAGGAGGACGACCTCCAACTCATAATCCTACGGCCAACAATTATATTAAGCACCTACAAGGAGCCATTCCCCGGGTGGATTGAAGGAATGAGGTAATACATACACACACACACACCCCATTTTACGCATGCACATATAGAAAAGAATAATAAATCTGATTCTTCCTTCCCACAGAACTACGGACACCTTCATTGTTGGCTACGGTAAAGGAAAACAGAGTGTTATCATGGGTAATAAAGAATCGATAATAGATGTGGTATGTGTACATATCCTTATCTTATATTGAAATGCACAATTTTCTCTTGTTTGCATCAGCTGATCTTAATTATCTAACTTCCTTAATGTTGTCTTGCCTAGATTCCAGCAGATATGGTAGTGAACTCAATCATCGCGGCTATGGTTGCCCATAGAAATCGCTCTAATTCCCATACAACAGTTTACCATATTAGTTCCTCTAGGAGGAATCAACTAAATATTGGTGATATTATACAATTTTCTGTTGATCTCTTCAAGAAGAATCCGTGGATTAACAAAAGAGGGAAGCCGGTCAAACTAAAGAAAGTTCATACACTGAATAGCATGGATAGCCTTCACAAATATATAGCAATCCACTACAAGCCATCATTAAAGGTTAGTTTTTCATAATAATTTATTCTTACAAAATTATTGCAAGAGATAGAGAAATGTACAAAAATAGTATATTTATATAGTACATGTTTCAGATATTAAAGTGTGCAAACTTGATACTTTGCCAACATTTGCAAGCCTTGTGTTCAAACTTAGAAAGGAGAATCAATCGCGCTATTCGACTGGCTGAACTCTACAAGCCCTACCTGTTCTTCAAGGGAGTGTGAGTATTTTTTAAATTAAAATAGTTAACAGTTTCTTTAAGTATTTATTAATTATAAAATTTAGTTCTTAATTGATATTCTAACACCATTACCACGTACTGATTTCTTACCAGTTTCAATGATACCAATGCTGAAATGTTGCTAATGGTAACAAAAGAAAGTAATGCAGATGATACGTTTAATTTTGATCCAACAACTATTCAGTGGGAAAAATACTTCAAGGAAATTCATATTCCCGGATTAGTGAAGTACATTTTTTAAGAAGGAAGAATTATGCGAATAAATAAAGGAGGCTGATATGCCACTCTGCTTAAAGCTGTGTTGCTGCTTAATTAAATTCCATTTTGTAGTTTTTTAAGTAACTACGTTACTACAAGAAAATATTGGCAGTAAATTAAAGGAGGCTGATATATGCTACTCTCTGCTTACTTTAGAAAGCTGTGTTTGCGCTGCTTAAATTCCATTATGTAACTTTGTTAGTGACTACGTTAGTTCAAGAAAATATTATTGGCATTATTATATGTAAAGAAATTGAAGGACTACTTTTGTTATTTCACAAAATGATTGATAACTATTGCCTCCAGCAAACTGAACTCAAAGACTGGCCTGGTATTTTCTTGTACCGCAATAAAAACAGTACCATATATCAATAACACCCGTGGCGGAGCTCGGCAGCGGAAGGGGTTTCAGTTCCCATCGCTAAAAATTACATAGCTACTCTTCGCAAATGCGATGGAGTAGCTTGCAAATGCAAACCTGGCAGAGATTCTGCCGTATCGCAAACGCGAATCCAAACCTTGCAATTGCTAGGTTTGAGACTTGCACAAGAAACTGAAGAATTTATTCCTTGTTCAATTCTTAACATAAAGAAATATTTATATAATTTTTAAAAAATATATAATTGATTGATTATATATACCTATATAATTAAATTCAAACTTGAGTAGAGAGAGAAATAAAATTTCAAATAGTACGTACATAGGAAGTTAAAAATTCCAATTTTACAAAATAGTGCGCGAAAAAATTGATTGCTTGGGCTTTCAGCCGGCCTTACATAACATATGCTAGCAACAACAACAACAACAACAACCCAGTATAATCCCACTTAGGTTCTAGGGAGGGAAGTGTATATGCAGACCTTACCCATATCCTGGGATAGAGAGACTGTTTCCAAATAGACCCGGCATCCTTCCCTCACGAACTTCCCGCCTTGCTCTTGGGCAGACTTGAATTCACAACCTCTCGGTTGGAAGTGGGGGTTGCTTACCATCAGAGCAACCCCTCTTGTCTATAACATATGCTAGCACTTTCTCTTAAATCAGGAAGGGGATTTCTCATATATTAAATTCTTGCCAGGAGGAGAGCATTCTAGGTGACATCTAGGATCCGTCTCCAAATTCCAATATTCTCGTCCTCTCGACGTAAGGCACCTCATGCCGATGCCTTTTGTATTTCTCGCGCTGCTGCTTGATTGGCACGAAATCTCCAGTAGCATCCATCCCAAAAAAATAAGAATGAGATGTAGGGATGATCAATTTTATCTTACACACGTGTTGCATTTTTAACCAAGTAAAAAAAAGCATTTCCTACCACTCTGAAAGGGGAAGGGTTTAATTTCTGCTATCTTTTGAACTTTTCAGACTCTGTTCTTTTGTTTTCATCTTTTATAAGGGATCCTAGTAACTTTTGTGTTGAACCGTTCGAGTCTTCTTTGAAGTCAGTTTCCTTAGTTGTTGACGTATTTATTCGTAGATAAACTCTGATTATGGCAAGACGAGGCCAACAAAATAGGGGAGATAGAGACGAGTCCTCCCCTAGGGTTCCACCTTCTTCGGATGGTGGAAAAAAGGCCAAAAGGCCCCTCGTTCCCCTCACCGTGGACAACGTACTTCCTTGAGAGCTTCATGCTCGAAGGGATTTTCCCACGAGATGCCCAACTCCTGTATGGAATCGCTCTGAGTTCCTTGATTCATATTTGAACAGCCTACGGGAGGCGTGCCAAATCCCTGATATAGTGGTCATGGAGCCTGCCATAGGGGATTTTGCCAACGTTCATATACCGGGGTTCTGTGCTATTTATGAATACCCATTATTTATCAAGTGTGGCCTCCCAATTTACCCTCTGGTGGAGGAGCTTTGCCGTTTTTATAATGTATGCTCGGCTCACCTCACTCTGTATACATAGAAAGTGTGTCGCATGTTGACCACTTACGCTGATCGGGTCGGACTCGACGTCTCGGTCCACTACCACTACAGTTGTTTAGCCCTAGTTATATGAGGGGATCGATGTTGCAGCTGAAGAGTCTTGGCGCGAAAGGCTTGGTCATCATGGCAGATGACAAACCCAATCTCCGCTTCTGGCTTAAATTTTTCTATGTCCGGACGGCGGACCTGGTGGCGACCCCAGAAAAGTTCCCAGAGACATGAAATCCAGAATGTGAGTGCTTTAATGCATACTTAATATTTTTCATAGCTTCCGCCTGCTCGATCTTTGTAACTTCCTCGCTTTCCCCTTTTTGCAGCTGGGATTCCTCTGCCTCGACTCGTACCAGTTATAAGGTCGTGGGTGGAGAGAGTGATCCCTTTCATAGAGGAGTGTCGGACATGGTCGGCATTCACCACCCGATACGGCCCGTTAGGTATTACATCGACTACTAAGTTGGAAATATTATTTTCAAGTGTTTGTCGCTTGACTTACTTTATTTTGGTAGTTCGGAGAGCCCCCCGAAGGAGGAGAAGGTGGAATGTCGCAGCCCCCTCGGCGGCAATGACTGATTCTGAGGATGAGTATGTGCCAGAGGAACCTTCGAATGAGGATATTCCTGAGGTTGCTCAGCCTGAGGGGGAGCATGCGACCCTGGAGCCTTCTAGGGAGGATGTTCCAGAAGCTGCTCGGCCCGAGGGTGAATATACGACCCAGGAGCCCTCTAGCGAGGATGTTCCTTAGGCTACTCGGCCTGAGGTCGTACCGGTGGTCGAATCCACAAGCGAGACGACTCATTCGCCTCCATCTCCTGGTGCCGAAGAGGAGGCTTCCGAAGGTGAAGAGCCACCGGAGTGGAAGAGACATCGATTGCTTTTTGGCAAGGGAATTACCATAAAGCGTAGGAGGGCAAATGTATGCCGTCCAGAGTCGAGGCTGGTCTTGATGGGCGATGCCATTCGCTCAGGGAGGCCGACCCCTCAGAGGGGGTTGTACCTGTTATTACCCCCCAAGTGTCGAAAGAGACGACACGCCGGTTGCTGTCGAGGTGGTTGCTGACAAGGGAAGGGCAGGTTCCGAGCAGGCCCTCGCAACTGCGGACATGCTGCAGGGGGATCACGCTCGAGTGAAGATGGCGGCGGTTGGGCATAACCATCAGATTGTGATCCCGACCGTATATAACGTGTTGCTGGAGAGTAAGCAGGCAGCGGCAGACATGATTTTGCTTTACGCGGCTGCCCAGAGCGAGACTCTAAAGGACATCAGCGATAGGGATTGATCCCGAAGAGTTACCGGTACAACTTTGCAGGTATGCTTTGCTCTTTTTTTCTTTCTTAGAACGAACCTTAGGTGTATCCTGACTTGTGTTGTGCTTTTCTTTTTAGACCCTCATTTTGGAAGTGGAGAGGGGCCGGCGTGCTCAGGAGAAGACCGCCGCCCTTAAGAAGGGTGAGTAAAAAGTATAAAGAGTACTGTGCTAAGCACCAGACGTTGGCGGACATATATGCCCAAGACCCGCAGTTTCAGGTTTTTCGCACGGGCTTGGAACAGTTGGAAGCTTAGTTGCAGGAACGTGTGACTCAGCTGGAGCAAGTAGATGCGAATTTAATGACTGCCCTGGCTCGAAACACAGAGTTGGAGAACCTTCTTCGGTCGAAGGAGGATGAGTTGGAGATTGGCGATTGGGCAATTGTCACACCTCTTTTTTCCCACACAACCCTATTACGAGGTTGAGTTAAGAGAGTTTTTCAAATTAAAGTGACATTTTGAAAAGGGAATTATTTATTATTTAGAGTCGCCACTTGGAATTCAGTTTTGGCGTTCCAAGTCACCTTTTATTTGAATCCCATTTCAAAAAGAAGGTTTGACTCTTAATTATGGTCTACGAAACAGAAGACTGAGTAAGGAATTCAGTTAACCGAGGGGAATGTGTAAGGCATCCCTCGAGTACCGCGGTTCTAGCACGATCTCTTTTATTGACTAATGTAAGGCTTAAATCAATTCTTGACTATTCTTGTATTTTGTTGATTATGGATTATTTATTACCGCTTAATTCATTATTATATATTTTTATTATTTATTTTGACCTAAATGCAGTACACATACGAGATACTTTTTTTGAAATTAAATGTTAAAATATGGTACAGAATGTACACATGGTTGTAACATAATTATTTTTTAATTTAAAGGCGTTGAGACGTAGGAGTAATAATCGTATCAATCCAATGTTCGGATATGAACACATGAGCTAATATTTAAATTACATCTAAAGATTTTCTAGTGTTATTAAAGTATTTCACTATTTTCATATTTATCATCGGTATGAAATCATCCTTCTAATGAAAACTCTCTTTGTATTCTCTGATATTTCCAAACATTTGAAGTCTAAAACCTCAATTGCCAATATATTCGACTGGACAAAATAAATTGACTCAGTATGGGTTCGTTAGGATCCCTTGTCCAACCAACAGTGGATTAACATGATATTGGATTTTAAAAAAAATATTATTGGATACTAGTTAGAATCTAGACAAAAAAAAAATATATAACAACTTATATGTATAAAGGATGATGGTTATCTAGTCTTATTCAAAGACCTGGAGTGGGGAACGTGGAATTGAAGTTAACTAAAAAATTGGAACGTGAGGGGAATGGGAATCATGGGTAAGTAAAATCTCTTTTAGGATGAAATTGTTGCCAATTTTTGTGGAGACGTGATGCTAATTTAATTGCCTCTTTTTTTTTTTAATAAGTAAAATAAGAATAAAATTCTAAGACAAGAATATTAATCAACAAACTTTAATATAAGAAATCTGATTACTACATATAATCTAAATAATACAAAAAAATGCAATAGCTTACTTATTAAAATTCTAATTAAATGAAACCAAATATATTTTTTTGTAAATTTTCTTTTCTCTTTACAAATAGATATAAAATTTTTATTCAAAAAGTGTGAATATTTTTGTAGTTTTTAATTTTCTTAAATAAAACCTATTAAGAGTAAGATAAAAATTTAAAATATTAAGATTAGACCTAAAACAAATATCTACACCAAAATAGTATAGTATTTGGGGTGTGGTAAAAAATTAGGTGTTCACAACATGCCCCTCTTTGCTTGGAAACATGAAGAGTTTTCATGCAAAGAAAATGAACAAGATGACTGATTTTTTACCTCACTATTATTACAAAGGGAATATTATTACAAAGGGAAAGAAGAGAAAAGAAAAAGATGTGACCGAGCATTGGTTTTAGGTGGCCTACATATCCCGGGTTATAAGGAAATCAAGTCACGTGTAGTTCAAGTTGAAAAAGAGTGATGGAGTATGCTTAGATGAAGAGTCGAGTGAAGTTCTGTCGAGATTTCGATTCGCCGTTCCTACTATTACATCAAAATGAAAAGAAAATTACATACTCTTGAAATCAAAGAATTACAAAATTCCTATCTAAATGCTACTTATCTTGATTTTTGACTTGCTTCTCTCATTGACATTAGGCTGAAACTTGATGCTCTTGATGCAACACACTATGAAATATTCTCGCATGCTTATTTCTTGATTAGATGATGGGAAGATGGATCTTGAGACCCTATGTCTCTACATACATTGTGTCCAAGCTGGTTGTTGCTGGTATTGAGGTCGAACTTTCCATTTTCTTTGGCAAGAGCCGGAATCTTATTTTTTGCACATCCAAGCCATACTTTGAAGATAAACCTACAAGCCAACACAGACAAACAAAATGAACAAAAGTTTTTTGCCCCAGTTTGCACTAGAAAATTTTTGTGAGTTATTGAAAACACATGAAACTATCTTTGCTATTGCAGAATAAAATAAAATAAAAACATATTCGATTTTTAAATAATAGGGGATGTTGTACCCCTGTGTTAACAAGAAGAAAGGCAACCAGGGGATGTATTACCCTGTGTTGACGATAAGATAAGGCATGTGGCACTCTGAGATTCTACTAGGGGATATCATACCCTATGAAGAAAATAATGCAACCAGGGGATGTAGTGCCCTGTGTTGGCAATAAAATAAGGCTCGCGACTCTTAGAAATGCTGCTAGAGGATGTCGTACCCTATGTAGAAAAATAATAACCAGGGGATGTAGTACCCTGTGTTGACAATAAAATGAGGCTCGTGGCTCTCTGAAATGCTACTAGGGGATTTCATACCCTATGTGAAAAATAAAAATACAACCAGGGGATATAGTACCATGTGTTGACAATAAAATGAGGCACGCGGCTATCTGAAATGCTACTAGGGGATGTTGTACCCTATGTAGAAAAATAAAAATACAATCAGGGGATGTAGTACCCTATGTTGACAATAAAATGAGGCTCGTGGCACTCTAAAATGCTACTAGAGAATGTCGTACCTATGTAAAAAATAATACAATTATGGGATATAGTACCCCGTGTTGGAAATAAAATAAGTGTCATGACCCCAATCCCGATCGTGATGGTGCCCAAAACAACTGCTAGGCAAGCCCGACCATTTACACTCTCATACCGAGCATGAAGCTCAAATCAATTACCTGAATATTATTATCAACAGTAAAGCTAAACTGAATAGTCACCCAAAGATCTAGGGTCACGAGTCTAGAGCCTCTAAACATGATCGGATAACAATATCTTAACAGAATACTCAAATCCGAATAATGTATATATAAAAGAGAACTAGAATAAGAAGAGAGGTCAGGTCCTGCAAACGCTGGCAGCTACCTCAGCAACTCGGATAAACACTGATAAAAGCTGGAGTTCTCATATATCCCTCCTGTGTACCTAAATCTACACACAAAGGTGTAGGGAGTAGGGGTGAGTACTAAGTACTCAGTGAGTAATAAGTATATATTAATAGTTGAAAGCAAGAAATCCACAGAATACCACAGAGTAAAGCTAAACTACAGTCTGATTCCTCCTACGAACTAGCAATAACAGTACATTACAATTATCACAGATAATTAAACAGATAAAGATGCAATGCAATGCACATAACCGCTACGGCGCGTAGCCCGATCTATTTAACGTCGACGGCGCTCGCTGGGGGTGTGTACAGACTCCGGAGGGGCTCCTACAACCCAAGCACAATAATACTGCGGCGTGCAGTCCGATCCTCATATCATCTACTGCACTGTGCAGCCCGATCCACATATCATCTGCTGCGGCGTGCACCCCGATCCATCCTCAGTGCAAAACATACATATAAGCCACACAACAGTTCAAATTATTTATTTCCAGGTTCTAGTTCATTAATTATGAAAATACTTTAATTTTATTTAATTTTTTTTTCAAGAACAGGTGACTTAGAATTTCAACATGGTGATATCAAACCAGGACTGAGATCAGTGATTAAGCAAATAGAGCTATCACATATATAACTATCCCCTAGGGATACTACAGGTCGGCACAAAGCCCCAAACATGACTTACATCCCACAAATATATCTAACACAGAGTGTTTCAACCACATATATCATGTATTTCATATTCGGGATGGACTAAGTCTCAATCCCCAGTCACAATCAATCTCGCACCTGCCACGGGGTACGAGCCACGCCCTACTAGCGTCACAATGTGCTAAGCCGGGGTTTCGAACCCTCAGGCTACCATATATACTAACTACTCACCTCTAGCCGGTCGTGGACTCGTCCGCGATGCCTTTTCCTTTTGAATTCACCGCCTCGTACGTAGAATCTAGTCAAACCACAACAATTATATCAAATACAGGTCAAAGAAACATAATTCAGTTCAATTTACACGAAATACGCAATAATGCACCAAGTTGGTAAAACCCGGACCCCAGGCCCACTTCTCAAAAAATTCCGAAATTTATACCAACAGATTTCTCATCTCGCCACGAGTCCGTGCATATAAAATTTATCTAAATCGGAGTTCGAATGGCCTTTCAAAAGTCAAAATCTAGTTTTCATAATCTAGGCCCTAATTCTTCACAATTTATTCCCAAATTCATGAGTTTTGATGTTAATTCTAGCATACAATCGTGTTTTTGAGTCAAGAATCGTACCTCCAATGTTTCCCCGTTGATTTCTCTCTTCAAAGCTATCAATTTGCTCTCAATGTGGTGCAAAAACGGAGTAAATAATGAAACCATATGGTTTATATCTAATTCTGCCCGACATCAAATTTGCCTTATGCGATCGCGACTCCCCTCACGCAACCGTGATGCACAATTTACAGGCCTCACGCGATCGCAACTCCCTTCATACGATCACGTATCACAAAAATCTTAGACCATATTTTCCTCTTACGCGATCGCGACCGTGTCTCCTGCGATCGCATTGTTCCTACTCCTGACCTTACGCGATCACGTCCCTCGCCTTACAATCGTGAAGGGTAAAATTCTCGCCCTCTCTAGTACTCTACGTGATCGCATGCTCATTAGTGTGATCGCAGAGAGTAAATTTCTGTTGCACTTATGACAGCAAATCAGCTCTTTCCTTTGGCCAAAAATGGTTCGTTTGGACCCCCGAATTCCTCCCGAGGTCCCCGGGACCCAAACGAAAACCACCAACCTATTCTAAAACACGATACAAACTTGTTCCAATAATAAAAACACAACCTTAAACATGAAAACCATCAAATCAGAGCAAATTCAAGCCTAAGTTTCAACTAGAACTTCCGAAAACAACATCCAATCAAAAACCCGACCAAACGACGTCTGACTGACCTGAAAATTTTCAGACATATCCAAAATCACCTAACGGAGCTACTGCAACTCTCAGAATTTTATTTCGAGTCCCGGATCAAAATCTCACCTGTCATTCGGATTTCATCAAAATTCAACCTTAGCCAATTCAAGCCTAAAACTACACGGACCTCCGAATTCGATTCTGATTGTTCTCCTAAGTCATAAATGATCCCCCGAAACTAGTCGAATCATCAGATTTCCATTCCGAGTTGTCTAACTTATCAGTCAACATTCCATTGACTTTTCCAACCTATTCTTCTCATAAAGAGATTTATGGCCTCATTTCTATTCTAATTCTCTTCGATTTGCTTCTAACTCTCCAAACACATATAAATTAACATACTGAAGTATTAAATGAAAAAAACGGGGCGATAACTCCTGTAACGGCGGGTCGGGTCATTACATTCTCCCCAACTTAAACAAACGCTCATCCTCGAGCGTACCCAGAGTTGTACTAGAAGCAACCCAATAGCTGAATGACCTAACCAAGTATATATGCGGGGTGGTACCACGTCACCCTGTCCATCATAAGTCTGATAACACAATATAGATGAACTTCCACAATCCATCTGGAACATAGACTACATTGCACTTTCCGGAATCATATACCACATCTGGATCCCATGTCTATACTCGGAATACACCCAAACCAATTGTAATAGTCCATACTCGCCACTCCGGGTGAGATCTTATGGTGTACCAAACAACCCAATCACTCGAGACGATGTCCTCAAATCACAACAATTTCCCGCGATAACCAAATACTAACTGAAAAACCTTTTTCCATTAGCTAAAGTCTTATTCCAACACCTTCATATATTGCCCACAACAACCAAACACACGATATATCGAATCCATCTCTCAGGTCATCCATTCATGGATCCATTTCCTTTTTTAATTGATACCACAATAGATTTCGGAGCCAAGCCTCGATATTACCTTTCTAACCAGCTGAAATCACATATGCCCACACTCATTAATGGCTCCAACGATCATATCGATTATAACACACTGCACTGGTGATACGACACCTCAACACCGGCCTAAGCCACGACGAGCACAACACAGGCTCCAATAAGAAACGTCTGAACATACTCAAATCATGACAACTAACTCAAACAAAAGAGCTGAAATTCAATTCCTCCGTACCATCATAACATAGAACTGATATCCCGTCTCACATCATAGAAATATAGTACCTGAATTCTCCTCGAGAGGTCATAACATCATATGGCCTTGCCACAACTTATGATTCCATCCAAACACTATTACCCATGAAGCAGCTCAAGTCATCTCATCATGCTCAAAATAGTCAGCCACGCACAGATCTAGGTCTGAACTCAAACAATCAATCTCACCCACGGTAAAACAATTAATATACACCATCAAGTCTTGTAAGGACACAACCAATGCGACATTCGCCGAGCAACATCCAACACTGACTTTCCTCAGAGACTAGGAAGTATAGTACACAAGGTAACCTATAGAAAACTATGCTCCATATTACACGGTTGCAGCATGCAACCTGCTCAAAATGACATACCCGTGGCAGCGTTCCACCCGATCCAGATACCATACCTGTGGTGGCGTGCCACCTGATTTAAATAACCCGTAGTGGCGTGCCACCCGATCCACGCGTAAATCTCGTAAAAGGAAATGCACACCGAGTCAAATTGATCATTACGATAAACATATATAGCCTAAAGCTCGGCCACAAAAAACACATCCGACAAAGTTCCTCAATACCGGAGCTGAATCAAAGGTAGAAACATCTGCAGTGATATCCGCCACGATGGACCCACTGACAAAGCAATACCTACCAGCCGTCCGCTGGTCTTGGGTACAACTACCTTGCTGGAGCATACTCCGATGCACTCTGCTACGCAATTTGTGCCACTTTCGACATAGTCCATATCACATTAGTCTAGACGACCTGACTTATGACAACCAGTCGGAAATAAAGTATCACAACCCAAATTCATCATATCAAGCTAAGAGAGAGCCACTAGGGCTTCTAATTTCTAATGATTACTAAACGGTGCCGATACATACGATATACAACCACTGCATAGGCGGATTACGAGAACTTCTAGTCTCCATCACCTATATAGCACCTGAATCACTATGCCTGATTTCACATTCCACTGCGGAAATACATAACACACATCAAGCATCCATTCATACCACGTAAGCTATTTAGAAATTTCCCTATGCCATCAACAACTCAATCATCACTGTCAATCCAACAAGCGAATACCACCATACCTCTAGATATTATCAGTTTACATTACCTTATCCTTTTTGACCATATACTCTGCCAAATCACTAGAATAGCAGTACTATTTTCCTTAATCACCAGAAAGACTGATTTTCAGATCATATACAACCGCCCATGCTGCTTGGGGATTTTTAATGACTTCCCATATAATACGAACTGATCTCAAAACCTTGAACATGTCGTTATCATCTTTCCATAACACATCGCATATACTATACTGCACCAAGACACCTGGAGAATTTCTATCCCTCTCCTACGCCGCAAACATCGACGCTCTCAACTAGTCAAGGACATTCATGAGCCCATATAGAAGAAAAATCATCACACATTCCATGCGTTGCATACCGATAGGAATATACTCATTTTCAAACCATGGTAAAACACAACACAAACTCTTTCTTCCAATTCATTGCATAAGTTTAATTGTCAGGACTGAGTCCTTTTCCCACATCGAGCTACGCAACTGCCAGCACTTAAGAGCTTGGTTGCACCATAGCTGCAGGACTCATTACGTCGAACACATACCAGGAATTAATCGTATCCCTATCATACCGTTTCAGTTTATTAAAAAGTTGCTTCATTTACTCAATTTCCCTTTTGAACCATCTTTAACTTAGTATTATCCTTTACTGTAGCACTACAATAAATCAACTCATGTTACCACACGAGACTCGTACATAAGACTACACGGTCTAAAACCTATAGGCCACTGAATACTTTCTCAATGTTTCCCAGAAGTACCACATTCTACAATACTCGTTTTGAAGAACTTCTTGCGATTTTTGAATTCGTATCATTACCTTCCAATACGGATACATAGAATCACATCATTCACATAACATAACACAAGCCTTGATCTCTTTTGATGAACCACCGCCTTTAGCCATATACACAATCTTAATACACCTGACTATTACAAGCAAAATCTTGAACACCGCAAAACCATTCTCGGTGTCATTCACCCCTATTCAGTTGTAATTCAACTGTCTTATTGAACAGAACCACTCGTGCCTTGTTAGAACTCTAGCACCGCAGAACATGATGACATACATATACAATTAGCTATCTTTCTTTTCTATACACCGAACATCCTTTACCAACAGCATTTCAAATCATCCTAGTATTTCTTCACATCTACGAAGCACCTTAACCTTTATCAGAATTTTCCCAACATACTTAGAGACAGAACCAACATAGCACACAACAGTGCAATCAGTTAATCAATAACAACCTCCCCAACTTGGCTCGGAGCCATACATCGAAGCACCTTTAGCCACTTATAGCATTCTTACTCAAACGATGCCACAATGTTATAGTGAGATTAATCTCAAGTCATTTACAAGCCTTGACAAAGACTCGAATAATCAGAGACCTTAACTCTTCTGCAACTCTTGCATTTATACGCACACTACAGTTAAGCCTACTCTCTTTAGGTGACAGAAATTTTTTCTAAGTCCCAAATTTTTCAAAAATTTCGACAAACTTTCCTTTGTAATTTGGCCTATCCACCTGCCAGAGAATCACCAAACCATCCTAACAATACGTCCACAACTCGACAAGACATCACAATGTATATCCACAACATTAAATCTCAATACTACAAGAGTTATATTATCAAAATTGATACATGGACATGCGCTGCACCTGCTCGAATCATAACATATATCAAATACCCTTCAATTACACATCAGAATCAACCCACCTATTTTGTCTTAATCTAGTATTTCAGTATAACACCTTCCACCAGGTTACACATATCATAATCACTTTAGTCCTCCTGAGTCTAAACTCGTTCTACTACATGTAAGGCACTTTACCTTCCAACTAAGAAATATGATAAATATTCACCACGCCCATAGCTCGGGGCTACACAACAGATTACAATAAGGATCTAACACATGACAGCTCATACATTATTAAGCTGCCATTTCCATAGTTAGGGACAATACCGATCACACAAAAATTTCATAATACCAGCTCATAAAATCAGCACCGGGGTGCTCAAGTCATACACATAGATCTGGCCTCAATTCCTCCCGACTGGCCCAACATGAACTCACGGAGATTATATCTCTCCCCTCGATCGGGGAATCACAAGCCATCAAGGCAATTATATTACTGAGCGCTCGATGCGTACACAGACGTGTGGAAGGAATTTCAAAAAAAATTATATCTCAAGCTGAATCAAATACGCACAATAATAATTCCAAGAAATGTGAAGTGTTTCCTAAAGGTTTGCAGCCTCCCGAGGATAAATACAAGTGTCCACGTACCAATCCACGAGACTCTACCAACCGGCTTAAGACTCACGGGGCCTAGTAACCTAGGCTTGGATACGAACTTGTCACGACCCCAATCCCGATTGTGATGGCACCCAACACAACTGCTAGGCAAGCCCGACCATTTACACTCTCATCCCGAGCATGAAGCTCAAATCAGTTACCAGAATATTATTATCAACATTAAAGCTAAACTGAATAATCATCCAAAGATCTAGGGTCACGAGTCTAGAGCCTCTAAACATGATCGGATAACAATATCTTAACAGAATACCCAAATCCGAATAATGTATATATAAAGGAAAACTAGAATAAGAAGAGAGGCTAAGTCGTGCGAATGTCGGCAGCTACCTCAGCAACTCGGATAAACACTGATAAAAGCTGGAGTGCTCATATATCCCTCCTGTGTACCTGAATCTCCATACAAAGGTGCAGGGAGTAGGGGTGAGTACTAAGTACTCAGTGAGTAATAAGTATATATTAATAGCTAAAGGCAAGAAATCCACAGAATACCACAGAGTAAAGCTAAACTATAGTCTGATTCCTCCAACGAACTAGCAACAATAATAATTACAATTATCATAGATTCTTCACAGACAAAGATGCAATGCAATGCACATAACCGCTATAGCGTGTAGCCTGATCCATTTAACATTGACGGCGCTCACTGGGGGTATGTACAGACTCCGGAGGGGCTCCTATAGCCCAAGCGCAATAATACTGCGGCGTGCAGTCCGATCCTCATATCATTTATTGCGGCGTGCAGCCCGATCCACATATCATCTGCTGCGGCGTGAAGCCCGATCCATCCTCAGTCCAAAACATACATATAAGCCACACAATAGTTCAAATTATTTATTTTCACGTTCCAGTTCATTAATTATGAAAATACTTTAATTTTATTTAAATTGTTTTTCCAAGAACATGTGACTTAGCATTTCAACATGGTGATATCAAACTAGGACTGAGATCAGTGATTAAGCAAATTGAGCTATCATATATATAACAATCCCCTAGGGATACTACAGGTCGGCACAAGGCCCCAAACATGGCTTACAACCCACAAATATGTCTAACACAGTGTGTTTCAACCACATATATCATGTTATTCATATTCGGGATGGACTAAGTCTCAATCCCCAATCTCAATCAATCCTGCACCTGCCACGGGGTGCGAGCTACGCCCTACTAGCGTCACAATGTGCTAAGCCGGGGTTTCGAACCCTCAGGCTACCAAATACACTAACTACTCACCTCTAGCCTGCCGTAGACTCGTCCGTGATGCCTTTTTCTTTTGAATTCGCCACCTCGTACGTAGAATCTAGTCAAACCACAACAATTATATCAAATACAGTTCAAAGAAACATAACCCAATTCAATTTACACGAAATACGCAATAATGCACCAAGTTGGTAAAACCCGGACCCCGAGACTGCTTCTCAAAAAATTCCGAAATTTATACCAACAGTTCCTCGTCTCGCCACGAGTCCATGCATATAAAATTTATCGAAATCGGAGTTCGAACGGCCTTTCAAAAGTCAAAATCTTGTTTTCATAATCTAGGCCCTAATTCTTCACAATTTCTTCCCAAATTCATGATTTTTGATGTTAATTTTAGCATACAATCGTGTTTTTGAGTCAAGAATCATACCTCCAATGTTTCCCCATTGATTTCTCTCTTCAAAGCTATCAATTTTCTCTTAATGTGGTGCAAAAATGGAGTAAATAATGAAACCCTCGCGTCTGATATGGTTTTTGTCTCATTCTGCCCGACATCAAATTTGCCTTATGCGATTGTGATTTCCCTCACGCGATCGTGATGCACAATTTACAGGCCTCACACGATCTCGACTACCTTTATGTGATCGCGTATCACAAAAATCTCAGACTATATTTTCCTCCTACGCGATCGCGTAGTGTCTGCGCGATCGCGATGGACAACTGGGTAACTCTACGCGATCGCGACCATGTCTCCTACGATCGCATTGTTCCTACTCCTGACCTTACGCGATCGCGTCCCTGGCCTTGCGATCACTAAGGGTAAAATTCTTGCCCTCTCTAGTACTCTACGCGATCTCATGCTCATTAGTGCGATCGCAGAGAGTAAATTTCTGCTGCACTTATGATAGCAAACCAGCTCTTCCCTTTGGCCAAGAATGGTCTGTTTGGACCCCCCGGATTCCTCTCGAGGCCCTCGGGACCCCAACGAAAATCACCAAACTATTCCAAAACATGATATAAACTTGTTTCAATAATGAAAACACACCCTTAAACATGAAAACCATCAAATTAGGGCTAATTCAAGCCTAAGTTTCAACTAGAACTTCCGAAAACAACATCCAATCAAAAACCCGAGCAAACGACGTCCGAATGACCTAAACATTTGCAGACATATCCAAAATTACCTAACGGAGCTATTGCAACTATTGAAATTCCATTCTGACTGCCGGATCAAAATCTCACCTACCATCCGGATTTCATCAAAATTCAACCTTAGCCAATTCAAGCCTAAAACTACACCGGAACTTCGAATTCGATTCGGATTGCTCTCCTAAGTCATAAATGATCCCCAGAAACTAGTCGAATCATCAAATTTCCATTCTGAGTTCTCTAACTCATCGGTCAATATTTGGTTGACTTTTCCAACCTATTCTTCTCATAAAGAGATTTATGGCCTCATTTCTATTCTAATTCTCTCCGATTTGCTTCTAACTCCCAAACAACATATAAATTAGCATATTGAAGTATTAACTGAAGAAAACGGGATGATAAAACTCGTAACGACGGGCCGGGTCGTTACAATAAGGCTCGTGGCACTCTGAAGCGCTACTAGGGGAATGTCGTACCCCATGTAAAAAAAATTAGAATGCAACCAGGGGATGTAGTACCCTGTGCTGGCAATAAATTGAGGCTCGGCACTCTGAAACGCTACTAGGGAATGTCGTACCCTATGTAGAAAATAAAAATGCGACCAGGGGATGTAGTACCCTATGTTGGCAACAAGATGAGGCTCGTGGCACTATGAAATGCTACTAGGGGATGTCGTACCCTGTGTAGAAAATAATGCAACCAGGGGATGTAGTACCCTATGTTGGCAACTAAATGCGGCTCGTGGCAATCGGAAATGCTACTAGGAGATGTCGTACCCTATGTAAAAAAATAATACAACCAGGGGATGTAGTACCCTGTGTTGGCAATAAAATGAGGCTCATGGCACTCTGAAATGCTACTAGGGGATGTAGTACCCTATGTTGGCAACAAAATGAGGCTCATGGCACTCTGAAATGCTACAAGGGGATGTCATACCCTATGCAGAAAATAATGTAATCAGGGGATGTAGTACCCTGTGTTGGCAATAAAATGAGGCTCATGGCACTTTGAAATGCTACTAGGGGATGTCGTACCATATGTAGAAAATAATGCAACCAGGGGATTTAGTACCATGTGTTGGCAATAAAATGAGGCTCGTGGCACTCTCAAATGCTACTAGGGGATGTCGTACCCTATCTAGAAAATTAAAATACAACCAGGGAATGTAGTACCATGTGTTGGCAATAAAATGAGGCGCGTGGCTCTCTGAAATGCTACTAGGGGATGTCGTAGCCTACGTAGAAAATAAAATTGCAACCATGGGATGTAGTGCCATGTGTTGGAGATAAAATGAGGTTGATGGAGCTCGGAAATGAAACTAAGTAATGTCGTACCCTATGTTGGCAGAAAAATTAGGCTCAATGACCTCTAAGATGCTACGGGGGCTTGTCGTACCCCATGTTAGCAATAAAAAGTGTAATCAGGGGATGTAGTGCCATGTGTTGCAATAAAATATAATTAGGGGATGTAATACCCTGTATTGAATATAGGTTAATGGTTCCCTACAATGAAACTAAAAAGAAAATAATTATATGGATATTGGAAGAAAATAAAGAATTTAATAACTTCACTTGGTGGTGTTTGTGTTTTTACAAACTGTTTTTCGTATTCAAAAAAAGATTTGTTTGTTTTAAAATGGTGGTCAATTTGTGGCCTTAATTATTTCAATCTCTTGATCTCGGCTCATCTTCTTTGATTTCAACTACAACTGATTATTTCCTGAATACCAACTGTATTTCTAACTCTGGAGAACCTTTAGCTTTTTCAAACATTGTCATGTTTTTAACTTTATGTTGCCTTTGTGAGCATTTCGATTTTGACCACTTTCAGAGTTTTTCATTTCAAAGCATCAGCCAATTATGGGCAGTCGGGTTTGACTTGATATCCTTGTCGAGGCTGGGCGCCTTTTGAATATATCAGCTCGCTTCAAATGAGAACCCTGTAAATCTGTCTTTTCGTCTTTCCTTTGCCTTATGTTTGGAACAAAGTTAGACCGAAAGGGATTCAATTAAAACAAACAATAAAATGGACAAATGAACTTAGACGAGAGGTATCCCTTTTGAGGAAAGGAAAGAAGGACTTATCTGGAGTAAATGCAAACTTCAATGAACATGACATGCCTCTTGGACTAGATGCCTGATCTCCATAAACCATCTGATTCTCAGAAACTCATCACGATTATTTTTTTGACTTGTAAAGATGGAAACCTTGCTCATGATTGTGTTGATGCCATGACTGTGTGGATCCTCTTTTCGATCAACAGTGCCGTTTGTGGGTTTTCACTATCTAATCTCTCTCATTCTCTTCTCACCATCTCCTTGTAGTGCTCTTTGTGAATTTTCACTAACAAGACTCTCTCGTTTTAATTTTTTTACTTACCATCGCCTTATGGTGCCCGAGGGTTTTCACCTATAAGACTCTCTCATTTTATTTCTCTCGTTTAGTTGCATCTGATCCAAGTAACATATCCTCTAACTCTTGAACATTCTTGCTGATTGATCGGAAGAACTTGGAAGGATTTAGGTAAAAAGAATTTGGATTGAATTACAACTTTAGAATCTTTCAGGCAAACCATTACTGAAACATTATAATATCTGCCCCAGTTTCACTTTATGGGAAATTTGAATTTTTTATTTTGGTGTGACTGAACCTCAGAGAGAGGTTACCTACATATTCTTTCGGAATCAAGTTGGACATAGTTCAGGAACACTGTTTTTTATTTTCTTTTGTTTTTTTTTTCATTTTTGTTTCTTTTGCATTTTTTTTTTAATTTTTTTCTTTTTTGTTTCTTTTCTTTTTTCATTTATTAATAATAACTTCCTGATTCCAAAGAGGGTAATCAAAGATAGGGAACCGGCTCAAAGAGTTTGCAAAAGGATTAATAGTGTTTGGATAGCAAGAAAGAAAGCCTCCGTCAAGCCAATCAGAGAATATTAAACCAAGTAATGAAACATAGTAAATTTTGAGTGCATCTTTATTGAGTGATGTGTCGAGGATATTTTCTTTGATTTCTCCCAAATACAACGGACCTATGCAATACTCTTGTTAATATGTATGGACCTTGCAATTTGGAGCAAAATTTTCCTTAGCTTCTTCATGGTGGGGGAGAATATGTCTCAGGACGAGTTGCCCCACTTCAAATTTCTTGGGACGTACTTTTTGTTGTAAGCATGGGTCATTCTCTGTTGTACAACTGTCCATGGTAGCCTCCGGCCAATCACTTTGCATTAATCAATGACAATGTCTTAATCGAGTCTTGACTTAATCTTTATCAACGATCTCGGCTTCAACAATGATCCGAAGAGATGGAATCTCATTTTCGGTTCAATTCTTTGTTTATTTTCTTACAAGCCTTATATTCAACACATTATGCTTCTTGGTTTATTATTTAGAAATCTGACACCATTTTAGGATCTAGGCATGAAGTCCGCAAGCATGTCATGTTATTAAAATCTACACTTACAGAACTTAAAAGAGAATATGAAAGGTGACAAAATTAAGAAAAGATACAAACATGGATGATAAAATATTAATTTTATTTATTAGGGTACTCGTGCTCACTGTGGGGGTTCAGACTCCGGAGGGGCTCCTGCAGCCCAAGCACAATATCAATAATATGCTGCGGCACGCAACCCGATCCACTACCAGTCCAGCTACATGCAATGCAAGCCTCACAGGCACCGAAATAAGATTTGAAATCTCTTTTTGTCATTTACAGTAAGAAATAGTGTTTCAGAAATGCCAGAATTTGGAAAACCATTTTTAGACAGTAACAGCTCAGGATTGGTATCAGAATAACATGCTATAATTGTCACACCTCTTTTTTACCGCACCCGCGAGGGTGCAAAGAGTTTTTCCAATTAAAGGACAATCGAGATGGGATTTATTTTAATTATTTCAGAGTCGCCACTTGGGAGATTTTATGGTGTCCCAAGTCACCGGTTAAATCCCGAATCGAGGAAAAGAATGACTCTATTTAACAGTCCGCGAACCAGAAATCCGGATAAGGAATTCTATTAACCGGGAGAAGGTATTAGGCATTCCCGAATTCCGTGGTTCTAGCACGGTCGCTCAACTGTCTTGTTTGGCCTATCTATCTGTTTTTTACAATTATATACTTAGTGCAAGTTAATACCCCTTTACCGCTTTTATTATTGGTTACGATTTACGAAAGAGAAAGTCGCTTAAAAATATGCTTTCGAATCGCGTCACATGAAATGCACCCGGATCCTCAACATATTCTTATTCAACATTTCGGGGTTTGGATTTGGGTCACATGAAATGCACACCCGTATTTAAAAAGGGAAAACTAAAATATGCGCCTGGATCGACTACTTATTTACATTGTTGATAAAGGCGTGATATTCGTTAAGAAACGACGCATCTCGAAACCTAAGTATTTATATGTACATTTATGACGGCTATGTGATTAATGTAACTATTGGGCGAGGCGTACCTTTGATTCAAATCTAAAGCGAACTACATCTCACTGTATCTTACTTAAGAGTTGATTCCAAATTACTTAAAACTTGCTACGAACCACATCACATGAAATGCGCCTGTGGTTCTTAACATGCTTTGTTTACTCTTGCCCGAAATTGGGGTCGGGTCACATGAAATGCACCCCCGACTCTTTTTAATCTAATTACGTCATTCCGTTGAGTAACAACTCTCTAGCTAATCTTGCTTGTGACATAAGGTCTATCATTTAACAGGTTTGGAGATTACACACATGAGTAGGGAAGATTGAATAGAGATACGAAGACTAATTCAGGTTTACATGCTTATCTAACGACAATGTATCTTTGGCCTAGCTACGTTTTTCCATAATCAAAACTAACAATACAAGCTTAATTGGAGAATAACAGAATGTAATTGAACATAAGACGACTACATGTTTCAATAGACTTTATGCATAAGCTTCAAACTTCATTCTTGTCGAACCAAGGAACTACAATAACAGAGGTGTGTACCTGGAATGCGGAAGAACAAGGAAGAGTGAGCAATGGCAATGCAGCAACAGCAACAAGAACAGTAACAGGTGCAGCAACAATCAAAGACCAATAACAACCAACAGTAAACCAATAGCAACAACAACCAGTGAACCACTCAACTAAATACACCAGTAGCAAACTACAAACCAGCCTCAACCATACTGAACCAAGCAACAACAATGCCCAAGCAGTAACAACCAAAGCAGATCAAGAGCTACCCAAGTCAGATGTAACAGCAACGACCAAGACAGTGGCAACAACTAAACACCAGTGGCAGCAATACTCAAACAATAGAAGAGCCAGCACTGTGTTGGACCAAGCAGCAACACAGACACAACAACAACACACAAATGACCACCAGTAACAACCTCAACACAGCAACAACCAAATCAGTGCAGCAACCAAACGACCAAGGCAACAAACCACTGACCAACAGCAACACAACAGTGTAACAACAACAACAACAACCAAACCAGTGCAGCAACCAAACGATCAAGGCAACAAACCACTAACAGAAGAACCAGCCGGACAGTAGCCAAGAAAATTCGATGAAACAGTGACTCCAAACCAATGAAACAGTGACCTTTTGTCACTCTCAGTGTACTCTCCAATCTCTGTATGTATATCCTCTCAAGTGTCTATATGTATCTATGAATATTTGCTCTCCAGGTACTGTTCTTTGCTCTCCCAGATGCTCTCAAGTGTCTGTGTGTATGCCTATCAATGTATCTATATCTCCCTATACATGTATGAATATGCCCTATTTATAGCCAATAGTCCCTCCAGAACACCTGCCCCCTAAGGTTACTATCACCCTGCCCACTCCCAACTCTGCCAGACCCATCAAATTCCCTGCATTCCCCACTACCTACTGTCCAAAATATGGACTTAAGCATTAAACAATGCTGGTGGCAGTGTTCAGTGGGATGCCCTGCTGTGACAGTGGATTCCACTGACTAGCCTCATGTGCAGGGCACCCAATACTCTAAGTGTGAACCCTGATTCCCTAGTTGGCTTAATTTGAATCACAACTTTAGTTTCAAACCAATCAAACAGTAACAAGCTCTATACCAGTGAATTGCATCAGGCAGATTCAAGGGATTAATATTACGAACTATTTGACGACTTTAATCACATTGGACTCATGATTCATTTTAACTACTAAAACAGAGTAATTGGCCAAATAAAAGGCCTCAAAGGAGGATAGCAGGTCGACTGTTATGAGAAATTAGAAGCATGCTAGCATAGAATTGAAACAATGAATAACAAACACACATATTCACAAAAATCGCATTGAATCGACCAAAAGAAGGAATGAATACCTTGCAAGAAATCTGCCGACCAAACTTCGAGCTAAAACTCGGACTTATTGAAGCCAAACGGGCTTTAATCAAGATGTTCTCGATTGAGAACACCTGGACTAAAGTCCCTTGGACTTCAATTGTGGCTAATCCGGCTTGAATTGAGTTTCTTCAAAATTAGGGTTCTTGGGCTCGGATTTGGGGCTTTTGCATTTTTGGTTAGATTCGAAGCAAACCAATGCCGGTGGGAGTGTGGGGGAGGTGTGAGGAGACCGTGGTGTGAATTTGGGGTGATTTGGCATAGGTTCGAGTTTGACTCGAATCTTCAAATGAAGATTCGAGGAGCTCCGGCATGATTCGAGGTTAATGGAGGCGGGGATCGTGATGGGGGAGGTAAGGGGAAGGTTTTGGCGTTGGTTTGGGTTTGATTGGCCTACCGGAACCGCCGTGAGGCGATTTCCGGCAGGCGGCGCACGGCGGCGTTACGCCGGGGATTTGAGAGCTCCTGAGGGAGAAGAAGGGAGAGGGGGGTCTGGCTTGGGGGGGGCGGGGTATGGAAATGAGCTTATATATGTTTTGAGCAATTAAATCCTGATCGTTGGATCAAACTTGATCAACGATCAGGATCTTCTCACTTAAACCAAACGGCGTCGTTTGGTCAAGTCTTAGGCTGAATGCATATTAGAATTAAAGGATTAATCTGGGCCGTTGGATAATAAAATCCAACGGTCCAGATCAAGTGTTACACAGGCTGTAGCTGGGCGGGTGTTTGGGCTGGGTCAGAAGCAATTCATTTGGGCCTGGCTTTTGGACTGAATTTGGCCCAGATCGGATCTTCATGATATATTACATGTGTAAGTGTATATATATATATATATATATGTATATATATACATATATATATATATATACACACATATGTATATATACTAACCTATAACACCGCTGTTTTTACTACAATTAACGCACATGATTACATATCACCCAAAAATGTGAATCACATGACTTCGATATCAAACACTGAAAATGCAAAGCCTAGCATATATTTTTGTATTTTTAATTTAAATAAATAAACGTGCACACAAAAGATAAAATTAACACAAAATCACACAAATCATGCCCAACACGAAACTATTTTTATTTTTGAATTTTCTGGGAGTACTTCTCAAGTAAGGCAAAAATCACGTGCTCACAGCTGCCCCTCTTTGCGCGTAAACACGAAGAGTTTTCGTGCAAAGATAAATGAGCGGATATAAGCGATTTTTGCCTATTCGAACACTCCGTATGAAGCATTTTGGAAAAGTTTTGACCGAACCTTGCTTCAAGGTCTCCTACATATCCCTGGCTAAAAGGGAATCAGGTCAATGTAGTTCGGGAAGTTCTGGTAGTTGGGACTACCATGGCTGTTGCGATCTCGCTGTTACTGCTGTTGCCGCTGTTACTGCTGTTACCACTGCTTAGCTGATTTCCTTGTTACACCGCACTAAGCAACAAAAACAAGAAGTTAGACTAAGTTAAAGGGGTAAACTCGGACTCGGATAAGATAGGATTGTGCGCGCCGGGCCCTCCGGGTCTCATATTTTGGCCGAGTTTACCGTACCTCCGTCCCCTATGTTAGGCGGCCGTAATATTTCGTTACATTCTACCGCTGTTACGCCGGAATAAAAGGTTCCACATGAGCTCCCGTTCTGCGGCGTGGAAGGACCACTAGGGGAGTGGATCCGGGTATAGATAGGGTTAAATCTGCAGGGGTTATGCAAATACATAGGCCCCTTCCCCTTTCTTTTAGATGAATGGGGTGGTTTAGAAGGCACTTTCCGATCTACGGTCCCTCGGAGCATTAAATCGCCACTCCATTCTCCAGGCGGGCTCCCCGACTTCAACTATAACTTCAAAATTAAATCGCCACTCCATTCTCCAGGCGGGCTCCCTGACTTCAACTATAACTTCAAAATTAAATCGCCACTCCATTCTCCGGGCGGGCTCCCTGACTTCAACTACTGCTTCAAAATTAAATCGCCACTCCATTCTCCAGGCGGACTCCCTGATTTCAACTATAACTTCAAAACTAAATTGCCACTCCATTCTCCAGGCGGGCTCCCTGATTTCAACTACTCCTTCAAAATTAAATCGCCACTCCGTTCTCCAGGCGGGCTCCCTGACTTCAACTACTACTTCAAAATTAAATCGCCACTCCATTCTCCAGGCGGGCTTCCTGACTTCAATTACCACTTCCAAAATTAAATCGCCACTCCATTCTCCAGGCGGGCTCCCTGACTTCAACTACAACTTCCAAAATTAAATCGCCACTCCATTCTCCAGGCGGGCTCCCTGACTTCAACTACTACTTCAAAATTAAATCGCCACTCCATTCTCCGGGCGGGCTCCCTGACTTCAACTACTACTTCAAAATTAAATCGCCACTCCATTCTCCAGGGCGGGCTCCCTGACTTCAACTACAACTTCAAAATTAAATCGCCACTCCATTCTCCGGGCGGGCTCCCTGACTTCAACTACAACTTCAAAATTAAATCGCCACTCCATTCTCCAGGCGGGCTCCCCGACTTCGACTACTACTTCAAAATTAAATCGCCACTCCATTCTCCGGGCGGGCTCCCTGACTTCAACTACAACTTCAAAATTAAATCGCCACTCCATTCTTCAGGCGGGCTCCCTGACTTCAATTACAACTTCAAAATAAATCGCCACTCCATTCTTCAGGCGGGCTCCCTGACTTCAATTATTACTCAAAATAAAATCGCCACTCCATTCTCCAGGCGGGCTCCCTGACTTCAACTACTACTTCAAAATTAAAATCGCCACTCCATTCTTCAGGCGGGCTTCCTGATTTCAACTACTATTTCTAAATAAATTCGCCACTCCATTCTCCAGGCGGGCTTCCTGACTTCAACTGCTACTTCAAAATAAAATCGCCACTCCATTCTCCAGGCGGGCTTCCTGACTTCAATTGCAACTTCAAAATTAAATCGCCACTCCATTCTCCAGGCGGGCTTCCTGACTTCAACTACTACTCATTGATTTCATCCTATCTTGATTACCTTCCTTCGCCTCTTGTACCATTTTCTTCTTCCTGCGTTGCCTCTCGGACCACCTTCTCTTCTGAATTAACCTGTTCTTGCCTTCCCCTAGGTCGTGTTACTTTTCTTCTGGCTGCTGGGGATATTTTGGAACTGTTTACTCGCCTGCTGGGGATGATGCTGCTGAGGAAGTATTCTTTGTTTCCTTCACCCCTCATTCTCTCCCTTCTTCCCATACCTTTTCCGGGACTCACGCTTTTGCCTCCTCGAGCAAATTATGAATGTAATACCGCTGGAGGAATCTCGAAGCCATTGTTTTATTTTCCGATAACTGCTGGAGATGATACCCGGCTCAAAAATCACCCCATCTTGTGTTGCTTTCTACACTTATCCTCTGAGTCTTGCTTTCCAGAAAATTTTCGCAACAAGAGAAAATTTTCTGCCCCAGTGTGATAAACTTCTCGACGGTATGCTTTTCTGCCGTCGGACCCTCTTTTCCTGCTTTAAATCAAAGAAAAATTGTTAGTTTCAAAATGCCGCGAGTGGTCGTGCCACTCTTGTTGAGGCCATTCTTTTTCAGCTGCTTGGCCTCTCTCGAACTTTGAGGACGACGTTGACGCTTGCTTGGGAAGATGCTTTTTCCACGAACGACCTCTCATCTTTTCCTTTTATTCCAACCTTTGGTTTGGTCCGACTCTCTTTAGCCGGTGATCTGCTGCGTGAAACCATCTTTCGGACATGCCACATGTGTCCCTCATGTTCCATAATTCTTGCGAACCTTCCACTCAGCCTGTCATCCCAATCTCACTACCGTAACGACTTTTGTCTCATTGCCTTGTTCCATGCCTATCCACTTTCAATATACTGCTTTGGGAGACTTGGTAGTAAGCTTTGAAAAATCAATTTTCGAAAATGAAAGAAAAGAAAAGAACACTGACCGCAAATGACAAAAGAAGAAAAAAAACTTTTCTGAACTCAAAAAATAGGAAAACTTATCTGAATGTGTGCCTGATCCAATGTTATGCCGCGCCTTTGAGATTAAACTACCCAGTCTATTCATGTCAATCACTTTCTGATACCGCGTTCTGCTAGAGGTAAACGGATGTCCAAACCTTGTCTCATGCAGACATCTTGTAACCATCTCGCCCTGTCACCTCACAGTGCCCTTCAAAGGGTTTTCACTACTGAGATTCTCTCATTTCTCTCTATCTCCCGTCGCCTTAAGGTGCCGTAAAGGTTTTCACCGTAAGACTCTCTCATTTTACTCCTCTTAACTTCCTTCGCCTTAAGGTGCCCGCGAGGGTTTTTACCGTTAAGACTCTCTCATTTTCGTTTTCTTTCCTTGCGGTGGGCTGGGGTATTATCCTTAGAACTTCCTCTAAAGGGGCCATCCCTTTTCAGCTTGTAAGTCCTAAATTCAGTCGAGGATTGAGATGTCACTCTTGGCTTTCATTCACATGACTTGGCACTTCTCAAATACTGATCGAGAGGTCTTTCTGGTTCTTGATATGGTTTCCGCGCGTGAGGCTGAAGAAAGGGGTTTAGCCTCGACGGTTAGCTTGTTACAACTTTCGGAATCCACACTATCTTTCTAACGAAACAATGACTTCTGCCCCAGTTTTATTGCTTGGGGGATTTTTTGATTTTTATTTTATTATGACCGAGCGGTGTGGCGCCTACGTATCCTTCTTGAGGAATCAGGTCGAACGTAGTTCACTTTTTCTTGTATTACTTCTTTGTTTCTTTTCTATTCTGTTACACATCTTCCTTGATGATTCCGAAAGAGGGTATATGAAAGAACAATTAAGGCTCAAATGGGGAAACAAAGGTTAAAGTGTTTGGGTAGTAGAAAAATCGCCTCTGTCATTTCATTCTCCGAAAAATGCCAAATACACACAAACGAAACCAAGCGTTGACAAATGCGTTAAAGAATTACACATAATATCTCTTAACTGCATCAGAATTGATAGCCATATCGGTGCATCTTCCCTCGACATCCGTCAGACATAGAGCGCCGTTGGATAATACTCTAGTCACCACAAATGGTCCCTGCCAATTTGGAGCGAACTTGCCTTTCGCCTCGGCCTGATGTGGTAGAACTCTCTTCAGCACATGCTGTCCCACTTCAAATCTCCTGGGACGTACCTTCTTGTTATATGCTCTCGCCATTCTCTTTTGATACAATTGGCCGTGACATACTGCTGTCAATCTCTTTTCATCGATCAAGCTCAATTGCTCTAATCGGGTTTTGACCCACTCGTCGTCATCAATCTCAGCTTCAGCGACGATTCGGAGGGATGGAATCTCAACTTCTGCGGGTATTACTGCTTCAGTCCCGTACACCAACAAGTAAGGAGTTGCACCTACCGAAGTCCGGACGGTAGTGCGATAACCCAACAGCGCAAATGGTAACTTTTCATGCCACTGCCTAGACCCTTCTATCATCTTCCTCAATATCTTCTTTATGTTCTTGTTTGCTGCCTCGACCGCACCGTTTGCTTTTGGGCGATACGGTGTGGAATTTCGGTGTGTAATCTTGAACTGTTGACATACCTCTTTCATCAATCCACTGTTAAGATTTGCACCGTTATCCGTAATGATCATCTTTGGAATTCCAAACCTGCAGATGATGTGGGAGTGTACGAAGTCCACTACCGCCTTCTTGGTCACTGATTTGAAGGTTTTGGCCTCCACCCACTTGGTAAAATAATCGATCGTTACCAGAATGAACCTATGACCATTGGAAGCCGCAGGTTCTATAGGTCCAATAACATCCATACCCCGTGCGACAAACGGCCATGGTGCTGACATTGTATGCAACTCGGTTGGCGGAGAATGAATCAAATCTCCGTGTATCTGACACCGATGGCATCTTCGCACGAAACTTATACAATCCCGCTCCATAGTGAGCCAATAATATCCTGCTCGAAGAATCTTCTTTGCCAATACGTATCCGCTCATGTGTGGTCCGCAAACTCCCGAGTGTATATCCGTCATCACTGTTGTGGCTTGACTTGCATCTATACATCTCAACAATCCCAAATCTGGGGTCCTTTTGTATAGCACCCCTCCGCTAAGGAAAAATCCGTTCGCCAACCGCCGAATAGCTCGCTTTTGATCTCCGGTTGCTTGTTCTGGGTATACTCCTAACCTGAGGTATTCCTTGACATCATGAAACCACGGCTCACCATCCACCTCTTCCTCTATCACATTACAATAAGCATGTTGATCCCGGACATGGATATGTAACGGATCGACACGAAACTTGTCCGGGTGATGTAGCATTGACGCTAAAGTAGCCAACGCGTCGGCAACCTCATTATGCATCCTTGGGATGTGCCTGAATTCTACCGATCGAAAGCGTTTGGTCAAATCATGCAAACACTGACGATATGGGATAAGCTTTAAGTCTATGGTTTCCCATTCTCCCTGAATCTGATGTACTAGAAGGTCCGAGTCCCCCAAGACCAAGACGTCCTGTACATCCATGTCCACCGCTAATCGCAACCCCAAGATACATGCCTCGTACTCGGCCATGTTATTGGTACAGTGAAAACGCAGTTGAGCAGTAACAGGATAATGATGTCCTGTTTCAGATATGAGCACAGCTCCTACTCCGACTCCTTTTGCGTTTGCCGCTCCATCGAAGAAAAGCTTCCATCCTGGATCCTTGGTTAGTTCCAACCCCTCAATCTGCAATACTTCCTCATCTGGAAAATACGTCCTCAAAGGTTCGTATTCGTCGTCAACGGGATTTTCAGCTAAGTGATCGGCCAGGGCTTGAGCTTTCATAGCCGTCCTTGTCACGTATATGATGTCGAACTCCGTAAGTAATATTTGCCACTTTGCTAACCTCCCTGTAGGCATGGGTTTCTGGAAAATATACTTCAACGGATCCAACCGCGAAATGAGGTACGTGGTGTAAGAAGACAAGTAGTGTTTCAGCTTTTGGGCTACCCAAGTTAGGGCGCAACATGTCTTTTCCAGATGAGTGTACTTGACCTCGTGGACTGTGAATTTCTTACTGAGGTAGTAAATGGCCCGTTCCTTCCTGCCGGTAAGATCATGCTGCCCCAGTACGCAGCCAAATGAATTCTCCAAGACCGTCAGATAAAGAATCAGGGGTCTACCTGGCTCAGGCGGAACTAGTACGGGTGGATTTGACAGATACCCTTTGATCCGGTCAAACGCTTCTTGGCATTCTGCCGTCCATTCTATCGCAGCGTCTTTCTTCAATAGGCGGAAGATGGGTTCACAGGTTGCTGTAAGCTGGGCAATAAACCTACTGATGTAATTCAACCTTCCCAACAGACTCATTACCTCTGTTTTATTCTTCGGCGGGGGTAACTCCTGAATGGACTTGATTTTGGAGGGGTCCAACTCAATGCCCCGTCGGCTGACGATGAATCCTAACAGCTTTCCCGATGGAACTCCGAATGCGCATTTGGCCGGATTAAGCTTGATGTCGTACCTTCGAAGTCTTTGAAAGAACTTCCTGAGGTCGGCAACATGGTCTTCTTGGCGCCTAGACTTTATGATCACATCATCCACGTACACCTCAATTTCCTTGTGTATCATGTCATGGAATACCGTAGTCATCGCCCTCATGTATGTTGCTCCTGCATTCTTCAAACCAAACGGCATCACTCGGTAGCAATAAGTCCCCCACGGTGTGATAAAAGCCGTCTTTTCTGCGTCCTCTTCATCCATCAAAATCTGATGATATCCCGCATAACAGTCCACAAAGGATCCAATTTCGCGTCCGGCGCAATTATCAATCAGGATATGGATGTTGGGAAGTGGGAAATTATCCTTAGGACTTGCCTTGTTGAGATTGCGATAGTCCACGCATACCCTGATCTTTCCGTCTTTCTTTGGCACCGGTACTACGTTAGCCAACCATTCGGGGTATCGGGTGACACGAATGACTTTCGCCTGCAACTGCTTGGTTACCTCCTCCTTAATCTTCACACTCATCTCCGTCTTGAATTTCCGCGGCTTTTGCTTGACGGGAGGATATGCCGGATCAGTGGGTAATCTATGAACCACTAGATCAGTGCTGAGTCCGGGCATGTCGTCGTACGACCATGCGAAGATGTCTTTAAATTCCATGAGTGTTTTGATCAGTTCTTCTCTCAGATTGGGTTCAATATGGACACTTATCCGGGTTTCTTTGACGTCATCCGCATTCCCTAGATTAACGGCCTCAGTATCATTTAAATTCGGTTTGGGTTTTTCCTCGAAGTGACTTAATTCTTCACCGATTTCTTCTTCGGCTTCATCATCGCCGTACTCCGACTCACTCTCGTCACTTCTTATTTCATGTGTTATTATTTCCAAACCCGATTGACTTTCTAGACTGGGTTGATTAATCTTTAAGTGCGCCATATCATTAAGATCAGTTGCAAGAAGGCTGTTCAGAAAAGTAAAAAGAAGGAAAAAGATAAACAAAATTAGACGCGAAGGAACCACATTTCATTAATGGGAATTGTACAAAGGGAAAACAAACTGCAAACTTAAATCAAAAATGAACAAAACAAACGGGATTTTACTCCGGGGACAAACCCCCAATACAAAATTTCGAAAGAAAAACAATCCAAGACAAACTACCAAGACTCCTTCCGGACAGGGAGAGGAGTAGCCTTCCAGTTATTCAGTTTTGCCTTTGGTCCCACAAATTGTATCTCGGCATGACTGGATCCTTCGCCATCTTCGAGCATACATACATCTGTGAATAGGTTTTCGAACTTCCTGAAGAACTCTTCGTCTGGCCTGACCGTAGGGCCGGGAATCTTTGGCGCTGGATGTCCTCTTGCTCCGGACCCGACAAAAGATTGGGAAAGGCGTGGAACAGGCTTTGGGAGCACCCATGTTTTCTGCTTGCTCCTCTTTGCTCGCCGGATGTCCTCCGAGGTTGGCTGGAATCCCAAGCCGAAGGTTCCCAAGTTTTCGACCAGTGATACCGGTTGTATAATTCCTTGCGGAGATGCACCTAGCCCTTCCGGGTACGAAACCATGTCGCGACATTTCATGCGCCACCATGACATCCGCGGTAATTGTTCCGTCGCCGGGAATACATTCCCCTTCGGAACTCGGTGGGCGGACACCACATCGCGGACCTCTGATACACCCGCGGCCCAACGTCTTCTTCGTTTCAACAAAGGGAATGATGGTGCACGATTGTGGATCGTTCTCTCCGTGGACGACGATCTCCTGTTGGTCCCATTCAAACTTGACGAGCTGGTGTAAGGTGGATGGAACCGCTCTTGCGGCATGAATCCATGGTCGCCCTATTAGGAGGTTATATGACACCACCATGTCCGGCACACTGGAATTCCATGGTGAACTCCAGCTGGCCCGATTGTCGAGATTAGCACTATGTCACCGACCAGATGCTTTGCCTCTCCGTCGAAACCCTCGAACACATACCACTGTTCTCGCGTACCACTGCAGATGTCTACTTTTAATTTGCCCGGTGTAGAGAGAGGACAAATGTTAGCCACTGGACCCATTATCAACCAAGACTTTGGTAACCACCGCCTCTTCGCACTTCACGTAAGATATAAAGCCCTGTTATGCTCGGTGCCTTCCTCAGAGGCAACTCGTCGTCGGTGAAGGTGATCCGATTTGCTTCGAAGATCCGATTGGTGATCTTCTCCAAATGGCTCAACTGAGATTTTATCCGGTACATGTGCCTCATTCGGGACTTTCATCAATGCTTGCCGATGTTCTTCCGAATGTATCAGCAAGGATAGCAATGATATTTGCGCCGGAGTCTTCTTCAACTGTTCTAAGACGGAGTAGTCGTGCAGCTTCATCTTTTTTAAGAATTCTTCCGCTTCTTCATCAGTTACCGGCTTTTTCAATGCTGCCGGAGTGGTCTTCCTCAATTCCGCAGGGGCAAAACATCTCCCCGAGCGGGTCAACCCTTGGGCTTCACAAACTTCCTCTTTCACCTCCTTTCCTCTGTAGGTCGTTGTAATCCAAGCATAATTCCATGGGACAGCCCGGCTATCAGTTACTGGCAGCTGTGTTGCCGGCTGGATGATGAAAGGATCCATTCGAACGCCTGCTACTGTCGGGATGGGCTTGATTGCTGCCCCTGGTACAACTATCTTGGCCGGCTTCAACGGTACTTCGTTCGCACTTTCCTTTCCTGCTTCCGACTCTCCTGGTATGTCTTTCTTGCAACTGGGCGACTCATCAAAGCTTGGCCCTTTTCTCGTTCCTGCCCCGCTAGACTTAATCATCATTACAGTCTGAGAGGCTTCCTCCTTTCCTTCCTCCGCCCGTACCAACTCGATCATGTTGGTCTCACGATGAGTTGGAAGCGGGTTTTGGTTGATGTTGGGCTCTGTTGGAGTCTGGACCTCGATCCTGCGGGTGTCAATGAGCTCCTGGATGGCCGTCTTCAGCCTCCAACACTTTTCGGTATCATGTCCCGGACATCCCGAGCAGTAGGCACAATTTACTGAATGGTCCAGGTTTTTCGGAAGAGGGTTTGGCAGCTTAGCTTCAACCGGATTCAGCAACCCTACCTGCTTTAACCGGTGGAACAGACTAGTGTAAGACTCTCCTAAGGGAGTGAAAGTCTTTGGCCTCGGCGCCCTGTCGCCCCTGAATGCCTGGTTCGGACGGAAACTCGCGCCCGAGGGGTTTTTGTAAGCTCTTGGGGGTGGATGATTGTTCTGGGGGTTTGGCGCACGCCACGGTGCATGAGCGGGAGGTGCGGAATAGGACTGTGCATGGTGGACAGTAAAATGGGGATCGGGTGCGGGATAGTAATGTTGTGGGTGGCTATATGGGTTGTGAGAGTAATTTTGGTGGTGAGGTTGGGGTGGGCTATATTGGGGTGCGGGGCCTCTATTTCTGAACCATGCCCCGGACTCGACGGCCGCAGCTTCCTCTCTCCTCTTCTTCCCCAGTACTCCTCCAGTACCGCTTTGGATAGCCTGAGTGGTGGCTTTCAGTGCTGAGTAACTCATGATCTTGTTGGCCTTCAAACCTTCCTCGATCATACCCCCCATTTTTATCACCTCAGTGAATGATTTGCCTACGGACGTTACCAGATGTCCGAAGTAGGTTGGCTCTAATGTCTGCAAGAAGTAATCCACCATCTCGCTCTCTCTCATCGGTGGATCTACCCTGGCTGCCTGTTCCCTCCAGCGGAAACCAAACTCCCTGAAACTTTCGGCGAGCTTCTTCTCTAATTTTAGCAATGATAAGCGGTCGGGGATTATTTCAAGATTGTACTGGAACTGGCCGATAAAAGCTTGAGCCAAATCATCCCACGTAAACCATCTGCTGGGGTCCTGTCTAGTGTACCACTCCAACGCCGATCCTCCCAGACTCTGGCCGAAGTAGGCTATCAGAAGCTCGTCCCGTCCTCCGGCCCCTCTCATTTTACTGCAAAACCCCCGCAGGTGGGCCACTGGGTCACCATGCCCCTCGTATAGGTCGAATTTGGGCATTTTAAACCCTGCTGGTAACTGGACGTCCGGAAATGGACATAGATCTTTATAGGCGACGCTGACCTGGTTGCCTAAACCGTGCATGTTCCTGAAGGACTGCTCCGGGCTTTTAACTTTTCTGGCAACTTCCTCGTGTTCCGAACTTTGGAAGTGTTTTTCCGGTTCTGCCGGATTATCCCAGTGAGGTGTATGTGATTGTGGTTCAGGAGCCCTGAAAGTAGGCTCTGGAGGATAGTAAGAGTTGTCATGGATCTGAACATATGGCTCGCTGGCCGGCCTTTGCAGAGGAGCGGGTGGAGGTGCTACAAAAACGGGGGTGATTGGAGGAGGATTTGGTTTGGCTGGTGGAATGTGGGTGGCATATGGATTTTCCCCCTGAAAGTATGGATAGCTCGGGGCGCTTGTTGAAGGATCGACGGGCGGACGTTCCGGAGCTGAGGCGAGAGTAGGGCGGTTTGGTGAAGACTGTTCCCTGGCCCAGGCCAGGTGCATCTCTGTTATCTGTTGTTTTAACCGGTCTACCTCTTCTTTCATGATCTGTAGCTCGGATTTTTCTTCCTCAAGACTCTTGCCAGAACTCGACATGCTTACTGTAACTGGTCCTTTGGATCTAGTACGGTAGTGATGGCTGGCCAGGATATTCTGTCAAACCAACTGCTAAACTTTCTGGAATACGCAACAAACTTGTTAGTTCACCGAGTTTGACAGATATGTTATAGCACGTTGGATGCAATGCACCTAACCAAATAACCCTTTCTACGTGTACTCTTTAATATGCGTCATTCCGGCCCTTTTTCTTTTTCTTTTTCTTTTCTTTTCTTTTTTTTTCGACTATCTTTGCAAGCCTTATTGTTATTTAGCCTTTGGATTCTTTTTCTTTCTTTTTAGTGGTGGTCGAATCTTATGTGGATTGCCTACGTATCACGACCCCGCGTGAATCAGACCGAGCGTAGTTCTGGTGACAAGAGTGTGGCAAAATTCAGTAACTTTTATATTAAATAAAACCGTGTAGTTACAAAACACGTCTTACAAAATCATCAAAACAAAAGAAAAATGCTTGACTTGGGAAAATAAAGATAAAAATGCCAACTAGCTTGACTCAACATTTCAAAATACATTTTCAATCAAAAATCTAATGCCATAAAACTCCTGGGGGCCTGCGAGGCATCATTCGGCCTTGCCGCAGGCCTCGGTGTGAGGTCCTTGTGCAGTTCCCTCAACTCTTCCATGATCCGATGAACATAACCCATAATTGAAGCGAAAAGGTCGGCGCGGGGCATTCGTTCGCAAGCTAGGCACTTCATGGTGACATAGTGCCCGATTTCTCCAATTCTATCCTTGATCATGTCCCTTTCTCCGAGTAGCCGCTCTATTTGCTGGTTTTTCGCCCCCAATCTTCGAGCATTGTTGGTGACTTGATCTAGGAGCCTATCCACTTGTCCTTGCAGTCGGGCCATCAAATTGTGGCAGCGGTCGAGGTCTGCTCTGGCATCTTGGGCTTGCTTGAAAACCCGCTCCCTAAGGACAACATTTGCTTCCCTCAGGTTAGTGATGATATCGGTGTAATCTTCTTCTACCCGCTTTAGGTGAAGTGCATGTTGATGTGCCTCCTTTTTCCAGCTAGCACGGATCCTCGTTATTTGGGCTTTTGACTCGTCCAATTCTCTTTGGACGTCGGTGACTTGGCTTCTCAAACCACTTATCAATTTTTCGTCGGCCCGGCTCCTCGACTGTTTGTCAGCATCTCTTTTCATTTGATGGATTTGAGCTCTCAAAAAGTCATTTTCTTGTGCCAACTTCTTTTTGTCTCCTTCGTCGGTGGCGGCTTGCATGTTCTTCTCGAATTGGAGGTCCCGGACCTGCTGTTCTATCCTACCAATCTTCGTCCTGTACCCTTCCTCCCTTGCTAACCAATCCCATTGTTCCCGTGAATCTTCCGTGAATTGTTGGACATGGGCTCTTTTAGAACATTTTCGACGGATCTGAAATCTTTTCCCGAACCACACGTTGTACTTTGGATCCACCTCTCCCTTAGATAGCTCCCGGACCATGGTTTTAGGTTCAAGGAACCGACATTCGTGCCACAACCTTCTAATCTTCTCTTCGGGGAATGCAACTCCCGGGCTCAATTCAATGGCGTACTTCCTCAGGTCTTGATCGGTAGGAATAACCTGAAACCTTCCTAGTTGACGCAATACACGGTGAGGGACATATGGTTGGACACTGCGGATCCCCATCAGAAGGATATAACACTCCTCGGCTGCCATATATATTACTTCAGTATCGGGTAACCACCCGAACGCCCATTCAATCTGATCGGCTTCTATTGAGCTCAGTCGTGCAAGCCATGCCTCGACGCCTTCGGGGAATACAGCACCCATCATCCGTTCTTCGAAACCCCTGATACAGTTTTTTCCGGTCAACCCATGGTTCATGTATTGTGTTCGGTGATGGAGGTGTTCTTGCATCCATAATTGGAGTAACAGATTGCAACCTTGGAAGAAATTGCCCCTTCTCGGCATACAGTCAAGGCTCGATAGATTTCGGACAAAACCAAAGGGACCACCGTGCTGGTAGCCTTTTTGATTGCAACATCGGCTATTCCTACCGGACTTATCTCTATTTTCTTATCTTCGCGCGGACAAATCACAATCCCCAAGAATGTCGTTATGAATGCTAGAATTCGTCTGGCCTCCCACTTGGTTCTATTCCCTGCGTGAGTCGGTCCAAGGTTTGACTCTTCAAAACCCCGAGGAGTGCCGTACCGTTGATATAAGAATTGGAGGTCGCAACACCCTTCCAGCAGATCATCATTTTTCACCTTCTGACTAATGCTTAGCAAATCCAGAAACCCATACGGAGATACCGGTCTTGGTGAAAGCAGGTATTGTTCTCTTAATTTCCCATTTAATCCTGCATAGCCTGCAATCTCCTCTAGCGTGGGTGTAAGTTCAAAGTCGACAAAACGGAACACATTGCGGGTCGGATCCCGGAACGATATCAGTGCCTCGATGATGTCTTTCCTTGGCTTGATATTCAGCAGATTAACAAAACCTCCCAAAATTCTTTCCACTACCTTTTTGCTACTGTCTTCCAAATCGTTCCACCATATACGGAGCTGCTGAGGGACCTCACTAAAGATTGAAAATGATTTATTCTGATTCGTGCTCATCCTGCACATTTATTAAGGTGACTTAAATAAGAAAACAACTTTGTTTTGCTAAAAAAAAATAAAAAAAAAAAAATAAAAAAAATCAGTTTTCAATCACGGCCTTTCAACGTCTCGGGGACGAAGGCTTTTAAGGCCGTGGGGTAAATTGATCAAAATTGACCCAAAGGTGGCCGTTTATACGAAACTAGCCTTCCGGCGTCCCTTCCGGGAACATTCGGCTATTTTTGAAAACAGCGTCACCGACTTATTTAGTACAAAAATTAATTTTTCAAAAGGTGAAGTTGGACCCGATGGAGGTTGCCTACGTATCTCACATCCGATGAGAATCAAACCCCCGTAGTTCGGTTTTGACGAAACAAACGGCATTATTTATTTACTCACTTTACTAAAGGAAAACAAATAAGCTATTTCTATCTTAAGAGTAACACACATTTTTTTTTTTTTTTTTTTTTTTTTTTTTTTTTTTTTTTTTTTTTTTTTTTGCAAGTCTATGACAGATAAATACGCAAGACAAACAGGATGCAGCAGGATAGTCTGTTCATTTCAGGTCACCTGTCCTAGACGGACCCAACCCCTGTGTTGAGTCCCCTAAGCCAAATGCGACATGATGCAAATAAACGTTTCCTACTAGGGATCCGGCATGAAGCTTTGTTATTCTAGGTTTTAAAACCTGGGTTTATCCGTTCTAGACTTGGCTTACCCGAGCGGACGGCTCGAGCCGAGGAGGAGGCAGCAACCCGGGAATACAGAAGCTTCACCGGTTTTGCAACTTATCCAAACCTCGTTCTAAAATGGGAATTAGACACTATACAGAAAAGAAGTCACACGAAGTGCACCCTTCTTCATGATTTAGAAGACTCAGAAAGGAGATTGGTTCCGGCACAATTTATATGTACAGTTCACACAATATCAAAGCAGTAAAAACAACATTTGCACATTGATGCCAACAAAAAAAATCAGATAATAAAATATGCCAAATACAACAGTTATTCCGAGCTCGAATTCTAAAGACAAATCCCCAGCAGAGTCGCCAGAGCTGTCACACCTCTTTTTTACCGCACCCGCAAGGATGCAAAGAGTTTTTCCAATTAAAGGACAATCGAGATGGGATTTATTTTAATTATTTCAGAGTCGCCACTTGGGAGATTTATGGTGTCCCAAGTCACCGGTTAAATCCCGAATCGAGGAAAAGAATGACTCTATTTAACGGTCCGCGAACCAGAAATCCGGATAAGGAATTCTATTAACCCGGGAGAAGGTATTAGGCATTCCCGAATTCCGTGGTTCTAGCACGGTCGCTCAACTGTCTTGTTTGGCCTATCTATCTGTTTTTTACAATTATATACTTAGTGCAAGTTAATACCCCTTTACCGCTTTTATTATTGGTTACGATTTACGAAAGAGAAAGTCGCTTAAAAATATGCTTTCGAATCGCGTCACATGAAATGCACCCGGATCCTCAACATATTCTTATTCAACATTTCGGGGTTTGGATTTGGGTCACATGAAATGCACACCCGTATTTAAAAAGGGAAAACTAAAATATGCGCCTGGATCGACTACTTATTTACATTGTTGATAAAGGCGTGATATTCGTTAAGAAACGACGCATCTCGAAACCTAAGTATTTATATGTACATTTATGACGGCTATGTGATTAATGTAACTATTGGGCGAGGCGTACCTTTGATTCAAATCTAAAGCGAACTACATCTCAATGTATCTTACTTAAGAGTTGATTCCAAATTACTTAAAACTTGCTACGAACCACATCACATGAAATGCGCCTGTGGTTCTTAACATGCTTTGTTTACTCTTGCCCGAAATCGGGGTCGGGTCACATGAAATGCACCCCGACTCTTTTTAATCTAATTACGTCATTCCGTTGAGTAACAACTCTCTAGCTAATCTTGCTTGTGACATAAGGTCTATCATTTAACAGGTTTGGAGATTACACATATGAGTAGGGAAGATTGAATAGAGATACGAAGACTAATTCAGGTTTACATGCTTATCTAACGACAATGTATCTTTGGCCTAGCTACGTTTTTCCATAATCAAAACTAACAATACAAGCTTAATTGGAGAATAACAGAATGTAATTGAACATAAGACGACTACATGTTTCAATAGACTTTATGCATAAGCTTCAAACTTCATTCTTGTCGAACCAAGGAACTACAATAAAAGAGATGTGTACCTGGAATGCGGAATAACAAGGAAGAGTGAGCAATGGCAATGCAGCAACAGCAACAAGAACAGTAACAGGTGCAGCAACAATCAAAGACCAATAACAACCAACAGTAAACCAATAGCAACAACAACCAGTGAACCACTCAACTAAATACACCAGTAGCAAACTACAAACCAGCTTCAACCATACTGGACCAGCAACAACAATGCCCGAGCAGTAACAACCAAAGCAGATCAAGAGCTACCCAAGTCAGATGTAACAGCAACGACCAAGACAGTGGCAACAACTAAACACCAGTGGCAGCAATACTCGAACAATAGAAGAGCCAGCACTGTGTTGGACCAAGCAGCAACACAGACACAACAACAACACACAAATGACCACCAGTAACAACCTCAACACAGCAACAACCAAATCAGTGCAGCAACCAAACGACCAAGGCAACAAACCACTGACCAACAGCAACACAACAGTGTAACAACAACAACAACCAAACCAGTGCAGCAACCAAACGATCAAGGCAACAAACCACTAACAAAAGAACCAGCCAGACAGTAGCCAAGAAAATTCGATGAAACAGTGACTCCAAACCAATGAAACAGTGACCTTTTGTCACTCTCAGTGTACTCTCCAATCTCTGTATGTATATCCTCTCAAGTGTCTATATGTATCTATGAATATTTGCTCTCCAGGTACTGTTCTTTGCTCTCCCAGATGCTCTCAAGTGTCTGTGTGTATGCCTATCAATGTATATCCCTCCCTATACATGTATGAATATGCCCTATTTATAGCCAATAGTCCCTCCGGAACACCTGCCCCTAAGGTTACTATCACCCTGCCCACTCCCAACTCTGCCAGACCCATCAAATTCCCTGCATTCCCCACTACCTACTGTCCAAAATATGGACTTAAGCATTAAACAATGCTGGTGGCAGTGTTCAATGGGATGCCCTGCTGTGACAGTGGATTCCACTGACTAGCCTCATGTGCAGGGCACCCAATACTCTAAGTGTGAACCCTGATTCCCTAGTTGGCTTAATTTGAATCACAACTTTAGTTTCAAACCAATCAAACAGTAACAAGCTCTATACCAGTGAATTGCATCAGGCAGATTCAAGGGATTAATATTACGAACTATTTGACGACTTTAATCACATTGGACTCATGATTCATTTTAACTACTAAAACAGAGGAATTGGCCAAATAAAAGGCCTCAAAGGAGGATAGCAGGTCGACTGTTATGAGAAATTAGAAGCATGCTAGCATAGAATTGAAACAATGAATAACAAACACACATATTCACAAAAATCGCATTGAATCGACCAAAAGAAGGAATGAATACCTTGCAGGAAATCTGCCGACCAAACTTCGAACTAAAACTCGGACTTATTGAAGCCAAACGGGCTTTAATCAAGATGTTCTCGATTGAGAACACCTGGACTAAAGTCCCTTGGACTTCAATTGTGGCTAATCCGGCTTGAATTGAGTTTCTTCAAAATTAGGGTTCTTGGGCTCGGATTTGGGGCTTTTGCATTTTTGGTTAGATTCGAAGCAAACCAATGCCGGTGGGAGTGTGGGGGAGGTGTGAGGAGACCGTGGTGTGAATTTGGGGTGATTTGGCATAGGTTCGAGTTTGACTCGAATCTTCAAATGAAGATTCGAGGAGCTCCGGCATGATTCGAGGTTAATGGAGGCGGGGATCGTGATGGGGGAGGTAAGGGGAAGGTTTTGGCGTTGGTTTGGGTTTGATTGGCCTACCGGAACCGCCGTGAGGCGATTTCCGGCAGGCGGCGCACGGCGGCGTTACGCCGGGGATTTGAGAGCTCCTGAGGGAGAAGAAGGGAGAGGGGGGTCTGGCTTGGGGGGGGGGCGGGGTATGGAAATGAGCTTATATATGTTTTGAGCAATTAAATCCTGATCGTTGGATCAAACTTGATCAACGATCAGGATCTTCTCACTTAAACCAAACGGCGTCGTTTGGTCAAGTCTTAGGCTGAATGCGTATTAGAATTAAAGGATTAATCTGGGCCGTTGGATAATAAAATCCAACGGTCCAGATCAAGTGTTACACAGGCTGTAGCTGGGCGGGTGTTTGGGCTGGGTCAGAAGCAATTCATTTGGGCCTGGCTTTTGGACTGAATTTGGCCCAGATCGGATCTTCATGATATATTACATGTGTAAGTGTATATATATATATATATATGTATATATATACATATATATATATATACACACATATGTATATATACTAACCTATAACACCGCTGTTTTTACTACAATTAACGCACATGATTACATATCACCCAAAAATGTGAATCACATGACTTCGATATCAAACACTGAAAATGCAAAGCCTAGCATATATTTTTGTATTTTTAATTTAAATAAATAAACGTGCACACAAAAGATAAAATTAACACAAAATCACACAAATCATGCCCAACACGAAACTATTTTTATTTTTGAATTTTCTGGGAGTACTTCTCAAGTAAGGCAAAAATCACGTGCTCACAATAATCATAGAAGCAATAGTAACGATCCTCGCGGGATCCAATTAACTCGCTCACAGCCTAAAGATATCCACAACCATCCAAGTAGGAGATTTACCGGCTCAATAATAGCCAACAACACAGTATAATATTACCAGGTCGGACTTAGCCATAGTCCTCAATCACAATCGACCCCGTACTCATAGTAGAGTACGTGTCTCACCTCAATACAACGTCACATAATGATATACTAGGGTTTCGAACCCGCTGGTCATCACCTTCACCCACTACTCACCTCGACTCGGCTCGAAGACTAGCCCGCAATGCCCTTGCCACGAGAATCGGCATCCACGAATGCAAAATCTGATCAAAACCAATAGAAATGCATCAAAATAGGCTAAAGGAACATGACCCAATCGAAACAACTCGAATTACACTAAAACCACGAAGTTGCCAAAACCAGACCTAACGATGTCTGAATGACTTGAAAATTTGCAGACATAACCAAAATCACCTAACGAACCTACTGCAACTATCAGAATTCCATTCTGACTTCCAGATCAAATATCACCTATCGATCGGATTTCGCCAAAATTCCAACTTAGCCAATTCAAGCCTATTTCTACACCGGACCTCCAAATTCAATTTCGATCACTCCTCTAAGGCACAAATCACCTCCCGGAACTAACCATATCATCAGAATTCGATTCCGAGCCCTCTAACCATATAGTCAATTCCAAGTTGACTTTTCATAAACAAGCTTCACTCAAAAATGATATATGCCTTATTTTCAATCAGAATCAATCTCAATTCACCCGATAAACTCTAACACAGATATAGAAACATAAAACACATAAATGAAGGGGTAACGGAATGGTAAATCTCGTGACAACGGGCCGGGTCGTCACAGAGAAAATCGGAAAATGAACAAAGAATGAGGGATTAAGAGAGATTGAGCAGGAGGGAGAGCGAATAAGTATGAGAAATAATTGATTCCTTGTTCAATTCCTTATATAAAGGAATATTTATTTACTTCCTAAAATGTATATAATTATAGATTATATATACCTATATAATTAAATTAAAACTTAAGTAGAGAGGAAAGTAAAGTTTCAGGAGGATAAAAACTCCAATTTTACAAAATGGTGCCCGAAAAAATTGATTGCTTAACCTTTCAGCCGGCCTTACATAACATATGCTAGCACTTCCTCTTAAATCAGGAAGGGGATTTCTCATATATTAAATTCTTGTTAAGAGGAGAGCATTCCAAGTGACATCTAGGATCCGTCTCCAATCTTCTCGTCCTCTGGACGTTTAGCCTGTTGTATTTCTCGCGCAGCTGGTTGATTGGTATGAAATCTCCAGCAGCATCCATCCCAACAAATAAGAATGAGGTGTAGGGATGATCGATTCTATCTTACACACGTGTTAATTTTTTAACAAGTCCAAAAATATCATACGAATTTGCTCGCACGATCAAATCGCCAACATAACACCTAAACTACGAATTCGACATCAAATCAAATGAAATTTTCAAGAAAACTCATGAACTACTATTTTAACAACATGACATATGAATCTTGTCACTACTAGAAAACTGCAAATTTCCCAGGGAAATTTCCCACAGATATGTTATCAGTGGCAGTTCCCACTGAAATATAAAAAAATTCAGTGGGAAATAAAAAGGTTCTTTTTTACCTTTTTCTTAAAAATATTCCCAAAAACTATAGGTGGGAACTAGTAGGCGGAAAAAAACGCGTAATTCATTTCCCACTGAATCAGTGGGAATGTCATTAAAAATAAATTTATTAAAATCTACCCGGTGAAACGATGGGAACTTAAAATAAAAAATAATTTTAATATTCCCGCTGATTCAGTGGGAAGCTCAAAATTTTGAACTGTTATATTTCATCCAAAAACCCGCGAGCTTAAAATAATTTCACCAAAAAAATTGAGTTTATAGAAGATAATTCCCATAAATGTTCCCAATGAATCAGTGGGAAATCTTTTCTATTACATTAGGTATACCCCTTATTTTTCATCTCTTTATCACTGTCAATATTCTCTTTCTCTTTCATATCTCTTCGCCGATTAGCACACTACGACAATCCCCCATTTTTGCCGATGAGCTACTAAGCTAATGCAGAATCGTAAGTTCTCCCTCCCCTCTCTCTCTCTCTCTATCTCTCTCTCTCCCCTTTCTTTAATGTTCCCTTTTCTGATTTTACAAAACCTAGGGTTCTAGTTTAAGTTGGTAATTTCTCATACTTGTGTTCTGAACCTAGGGTTCTTGATTTATCTCTTAATTTTACATGTTAGGAGTCTATTTGCAACGTTCTTGTACTCTTCTTATGTTGTATTATAATGATGCCTTTATTTCTCTTTGCAATGCCACTCTTGAAATTTCATGGGAACCGAGAAGATGTAGTTGAGCTATCTGGAGTTGTAGTTTTGGCCTTTATTCAATTTTATGGGCAATTTTTGAAGTTGTAGTTTTGGCCTCACATTAAATATTCAAATTTCACTTTTGCTTTGCATTTCAATTTCCACTACAGAGGTTTTTACAGAGCCAATTGAAGAATAATGTTGATGCATGGGAAATTTTTATGGCATTAATTTTTCATGTGTTGATAAGTTGGTTGGTTGTGTACAAGTTTCATTTGGGTATTATTGGGACAACACTTACCTTGAATTTTTCTTGGTGTATGTTGATGTTGTTATGTTTGGAATTAGAATATTACATTGAAATAGACAGGTTTAAAAGGGATTATTGTAATAATTTTCTCATCATTCATATGTTATCTGTTTAAGCATGATTGAAACACTCATAGTTATAAAGTTTTGACTAATCTGCATTTTGTAAGTTTAACTTTAACTTTTGAATAAAAGGAAGTCTTTTTTCAAACTAAAACCTTTATGTATATAGGGGAATTTAATTATTTATGTAGTAAATTTTGTAATCAAATACTAAGGAGTAGTATTTATTTCTTGTACTTGTAAGTTCCAAGGAAAATGTGAACTAACTGTCCAAAGCAGCCTATCCTCCAATTTAATTATCTTTGCAGTAAGTTTTGTAATCAAATACATTATTTTTTGGTGGATGTCCTCTTTCTTGGACTGGTTTTTCTCTGGTGTTTGGGAATTTTTCTGACATCAAAACAGGAGAATATAAAGTAGACATGTTAGCTGCAACATTCATGGTCAAATTACACTTGTGCTTTCCTTGGGAGGTTAATGTCTAAGCAGTGTCATTGCTTGTTCCAAATAATTTTTCTTCAAAGAATAAGTAAAACACTTGTTGGATCAACTAATTGTTTGGTAGCTTTCTTATATAACTCTAAACAAGAAATTTTGATAATGACATCAATGGAATTCAGCTACTTTAATTAAGTTTGTACGTGGAAAAAGTTGCTTTTCTATCTTTGTGCATTAATAGCCATTTCTCCAAATAGTTTTTATGAAATATATGCTTACAAATTTCTGGCCTTTTTAAGTGACCAGGAAGTGAAGATACAAAAGTGTGAAAGAAGACAAAATCAGGTTATAAGTCTTGAGGTAACTTCTTTTGCTAATCTCTATGTTGCTTTCAGTTGTTAAATATAAGCTAAGTTGTTAAATTTCTAGAACAACTACGTGAAGTTATATTGCTTTTACCTTGATAAAAAATCCTTTATTGTGAATATTATATCTATCCCCCAAGTTTCAATTTATTTATAGATATAACCGATGTGTTAGAATCTTGGTTTGACATTTTAAACTGATTCCAAGAACTTAATAGGAGCATTTCTATGAAAAAGTAATTTTCATTCATAGTAACTTGATCTAGAACCATAGTCTTTTCTTGACTTATAAAAAGATGAAGAAAAATTAGTTCTTTAAGGTATACTATTCATAATTGATAGTAAACTAAGTGAGTTATTTAAGGTTACCAACTATTAAATCAGTTTGGAATATTTCTCAAGCAGGCATGAATGCTATAATTGGGCTCATCGAAGGTAACAGAGTCTCCATCTGCTAGAAATACCTGGTTATTATGGGTCTTTTTTAAGAAATGTGCTGAGAGGTTCAATAAGTATTGGGGCTCATCGAAGAAGATTGGTATGTGTTTAAATTAAATCATATTTCTTGTCACTGTACAAATCATAATTTCAATTTTGGTTTTATCTCAATGCATTAATGAAAACTGAAAGCAGTCTAATGAGAAGATAAATAACAACATTAAGGATAAAGTTTTCCTCAGCAGGCCCGCAAAGTAAGAAACATATGTCTAACTTCCTTAATTGCGAAAGATTTATTACCTAATTTCAGTTAAGTTTTTATTGTTTCTGATGCTGCATTAATACCAGAGACTGAGAGGTCATTCATTGACTTCATAGTAAAAAAAAAAAACAATGGTGGATAGTCTTTATTCTGTATTGTTCTTTGCTGCAAGTAAATTCTCTTTGTCTTTCACTATAGCAAAAATGTATGATATAAGGGATATGACTGACGGAGAAGTAGCAAACACTTTATATATGTAATGAGCATATTCATTTTTTGAGAATTGAATTGTTTTGTTTGGTTACAACAAGTCAAAACCTTGGGCTTTGTTACTTCTCATATCTTAGTTCAATGTCACATGTTATCTTATGGAAAGATGTGTAACTCTGATGATAATTTAACATGTACTCTTTTGTCACTCGTGCATTCTTTACATTCTTTAGAGCTGTGCTGCGGTGTCTTTCCAATTGTAATTCGATAACTCATCTTGTTTTTATATTCACAGTACATTAACGTACGCTTTTTTGTAATTTGTGTAGCTTATCTTTTATTGACATTGGTTGAGAAAGCAGTTGCATTTTCACATGCTACTTATGTTGGAACTGCTATTGTGGCTTGTGCTTTGTTATTTCTTCCTCTTTTGGTTTTCATTAGAGAAAAGTTAGATGTCTTTCGTTGCATAGTTTGACTACAGAACCTGCCTGTCTATTGACTACAGAACCATGCATAATTTGATCTCCATAATAAACTAAAGTTAATCATCTTTAGAGATATTTTGGATATTATATAAAATTTATTCATATAATTGTTTTAACTTTTTTGTAGAATACTTTCAAAAGTTCATTCAGAGCCAACCAACTAACTGATGATCAAGGAAAGCCAATCCAACCATCTCAGGAGACTTATATGGACTTGTGGAATAAGGCGGCTGGTGGCGTACATAACAGAAGAGTTTACGGCCTTGGATCAGAGTTTAGTTCTAGTCGTCGGTCTTTTGGATCTGGTGGCTCTTCTTCCTCAAGGTCCTCGATTAATCAGGATGAGTTTGAGCTATTGAATAGAAGAATAGCAGAGATCACTGAGTTGTATGCACAGGAAAGGGCTGCGCGGGAGGAGGAGACAAAGCGAAGGGAGGAAGAAGATAGGCGGAGGAAGAGGAGAGGCGGAGGGATGAAGAAATGAGGCGAAAGGATGTTGCATTTACACGTCACTGGTGACGTTGAAAGCCTCAAGGCCCAGCTAAACTACCTCTTAGCATCTGGTGGATTTCCTGTGCCACGTTCTCCGTCACACTCTAACAAGACTAAGGAGTAGTTTCTTTTATTAATATGTTTTGGGTAGGACTATGATGTTGGATGTTATGTATCAATTGGATGAGATTGGATGTTGAATTTCTTATTTGAATGTTAAGTTGCATTATTGGTTTCTAGTATTTTCAGTTTTGGTTGGTTGTTAATTAACGAAATGGATCAGAAGATGCTGATTTTTGTGTGTGAATGTTTAATTATATTTAGGTTGTTGGTGGTTGTATTTTTTGTTTGGCAGGTGGTGCATTATATTTATAGCATTGTGCCAAAAAAATATTTCCAGATTTCCCACGGAAATGCCACTAATTTCGCGGGAAGGTTCGTCACTTTGGCGGTATGACTTGCATATTTCCCACTGATATCGGTGGGAAAATTCATACTTTTTTTTCTTCATAATTTGCATTTATCCCACTGATATCGGTGGGAATGTTCATATTTTATTTGTCAGAACTTGCTTGTTTCCCACAGTTATCGGTGGGAAAGTTCAAACTTAATTTCCACCTCCTCGTGCATTTGTCCCATCACTTCCCTGGCTAATATATTAAAATTAATAAAAATTAGTAATAATAATTCCCACTGATTATTGGTGGGAAATTTAATTATTTTTCCTAGTAAAGGTTCTCTGGGAAAACCGTGGGAAATTTCCCACCGCTTCTCTGGGAACGTATTTCCCACTAGGCATTTTCCGGGTGACTCGTTTCGGTGGGAATGCAGTGTGAAAACTCGATTTTCCCACTGGTTTCGCTGTGGGAAATCCATGTATTTCTAGTAGTGTGTTAAACCAACTCCGTTCTCATGAAATTTGACAGATAAGTCATAAATATAGTAATGGATCTTTACCGAGTTTCGAAACTAAAATACAGGCCCAATATCAATAAAGTCAAATATTGGTCAAACTTTTAGATTCATTAAGCCTTCAAACCTCATTTTTTCAACAAAATACGATAACTCGAGTTAGGGACCTCCGAATTCGATTCTGGGCATACGCCCAAGTCCCAAATCACAATACGGACCCGTCGGGATCATTAAAATACGGATCTAAGTCCATTTGCTCAAAATATTGATTGAAGCCAACACAAATAAATTTTTAAGGAAAATTTTTATATTTTATTAAAAATATCCGAACTACACACACAAATTCAGAAAGGCTAAAATAAGGTATTTGAGGCTTTGAAAAATATAATTAGATTCTAAAACTCTAGATGACCTATCGGGTCATCACAAAAATGATTGAAATCCATTGATGAATTCCATTAAATAAATATACAGCATGAAAAGATAAAAAATAGAGAACACCGGAGGGAGAAATCGGGAAAAGAACAGAGAATGAGAGATTAAGAGAGAAAGATAGAGTAGGAGGGAGAGAGAATAAGGATGGAAAATAATTTATTCCTTGTTCAATTCCTAATATAAAGAAATATTTATTTAATTTTTAAAATATATATATAATTGATTGATTATATATACCTATATAATTAAATTGAAACTTTGAGTAGAGAGAGAAATTAAATTTCAAATAGTACGTAGATAGGAAGTTAAAAATTCCAATTTTACAATATAATGCCAGAAAAAATTGATTGCTTGGGCTTTCAGCCGGCCTTACATAACATATGCTAGCACTTTCTCTTAAATCAGGAAGGGGATTTCTCATATATTAAATTCTTGTCTAGAGGAGAGCATTCCAGGTGACATCTAGGATCCGTCTCCAATCTTCTCATCCTCTGGACGTATGACACCTCATGCCGATCGAGGCCTGTTGTACTTCTCGTGCAACTGCTTGATTGGTATGAAATCTCCAGCAGCATCCATCCCAAAAAATAAGAATGAGATGTAGGGATGATCAATTCTATCTTACACACGTGTTGCATTTTTAACCAAGTAAATATTCAACGACAATTCCATTTGTATTTTAGATTGGCTGGGTATACATATCTCATCTGGTATAACAAAATGAAACACCTTAGTTTTAGGATGTAATAAATTTTCCTAATTTAATATACTAATAATAAATTATATATATATATATATATATATATATATATATATATATATATATATATATATATATATATATATATATATCAAGTTAAATCCTAATTAAAGATAGTACAAGATTTTTTGAAACTCCAGGAGCCAAAATCCTAAATCATGCCTATAAAAAGGGTTTCATAATCCTTTTAAAAAAAGATCTCAAAAATGGAGATCCCATAAACTCACGGGATCATTACAAAGGGATCAAAATATGGCCGGATAATTCTTGATAATCAAATACTTCAAGAATGCCAACATACTTCATGGATATCAAATAAATCCATGAAAGTCCGCACCATCCTACGTTCGAGAAACACGTTGTTCTAGCCCTCTAATCACGGAGATAATCAGGAGAGAAGAATTAAGGGGATAAACCAAATTGTAGTCGCGTCTTTTTATAAATAAAATTGTATTTCTCCATATTTATATTGTGGTTGCAATTTATTTTTGTATCACATATAATTTGTTGCAATATAATATATATATATATATATATATATATATATATATATATATATATATATATATATATATATATATATATATATATATATATATATATATATGTGTGTGTGTGTGTGTGTGTGTGTGTGTGTGTGTGTGTGTGTATATGTATATTCGTTTTCATTTATTTCAATTGAATGAATTACATATAAATTACAAGAAATAATACCTTTTTAGAGCAGAAATATATAAAATTTAGATAATTTTAATAAATAAATCTCAAATAATAATGAAAAGAAATCTCAGATAGAGAACATAATTGAAAGAACAAAGTGATTATAATAATCATGTCGAATTGTCGATGCATTATTGCACTTCATTTTATAACTTATTTATTTTAGACCATAGTCTTTTTTTTAAAATTATTAATTATGTGTCCAATAAAAAGGCTACTTAAAATGGTACGGAGGAAACTATATCATTTTTACCTCATATTAATTCGTATTTATGTACTACCTGTGCGATGAATTCAGGATATGGGACGCAAGTACAAGTTAGTAGTCACTACAAAAGCATATTAAAATATGGATATATGGTTATTAATCCAACAGCACCTTAAGCTCAATATAGGATTTGCTTTTTCCAATAATATTTTAGATCTATTGTTATGCTGGTTTTTGGAAAAAGTTATTGCAATGGTGGGAGATGGAATTAACGAGCCACTAACGTTTTTTAGAGGTAAATGTAAATTGAATTGAAATATATGCAGGCTCTCAAACAAACAATTAATATTAGTATCATATAAAAGCAGTTTCAAAGTTAATCAAACTTTTGGTAGAATCTGCCTAAGCTACTGTTTGGCGTTGTGCTATAGCTGTTACATAATAATTTAAATAAGTAGGTTACAGAACTTAATTCCAAACTTGAAACAATATGTTTAAAGATAAAATTGTGAAAAAGTTTAAGGAATATTTATGAATTGTATTAAAAATAAATATTTATATGCATAAAATATTTGTAAAAATTGAATAAATATAATATCCGGTTGGTTTGGTTTCGGTTTGACTTTTTTTAGTTAAAACTAAACCAAACTACTTGTGATCGGGTTATTTTTTCTAACACCAAACCAAGTCAACCAGCCCATGATCGGATTTTTTTTTCGATTTGACTCGAATTACTAGTTTGGTACGGTTTATCGGTTTTCTTTATACACTTTTATAAGTAGGTTAAAGAACTTAAATTTTATATTTGCTTAAAGTTGCCCTAGGATGCATTTATTGGATAAAAATAATCGACTCCACTCGTTTAAATTGTGGTGTAGTTGTTATTGTTGTTAAGATTCCACGTAGGCGAGCGATTTAGTTCTCAGACGATATTATTACACGTTAATTGAAGTACATTGAATCCACCAATATGTGGTTGGTTTTGAGTCAAAAGTGCTAATTACTCGTATTCCATTCATTGTCCTCGTACTGCATGCATACTGAGTCGAATTAATATATTATTTTTTAACTTGAAATGATCTTATGCTAAGTTCATACGTGGTAGCGTGTGTTCAATACCACAACATGAATAATGTTGAATTGTCTAATAAGAACAAGCTTTAGCTCGAATAGCTAAATGACAATTAATAATAACTTTAAGAGGTCGCTTAAATATATGGAAGCAGATGAGTGCCGCGGAGTTTATGTTGGATTTTTTGTATTTAATATATTAAAAAAAAATAAAAGAGAGTGAATGGGAAGATATTTCATTTTGGCCCACATCGTTAGCACCAATATGTATACATTACGACAGTCAAGCGGCAATTGGATGGATTGGGAATGTTATGTATAACGGTAAATCTCGTTATATTCGACGAAGACATAAAACCGTTAGACAATTACTCTATGGAGGAATATCATGATTGATTATGTAAAGACAAGTGATGATGTGTCGGTTCCACTTACAAAATGCCTAACTAGAGAGGTAGTTGAGAAGTCATCAAGGGGAATGAGATTATGGCCGAGAACAAGTCATAGTGGCAGTAAATCTACCTAGAAGACTGGAGATCCCAAGATCTAGGTTCAAGAAGATCAAACGAAGTCATTAATGACGGTTCAATATTGTCAACTAAACCTTAGGTCCATTCTCGTGATGAGACAATGTTCAGTACCAAGGATAAAGAATTAAAACTTTTCAGTGATTTCTAAATTTGATATGAGGTATATCAAATAGTGTACCTACAGGAATACACATTTAGGAATCACTTATGTAAGTGTGAAGTGTTAGCCGCTTCAAGGGGAACTTTGTAAGGCCAGTTCTCCACGCACTTGTGAAACTAGGCGGTGTTCATGGCTTAAACAAACACAACAATGAGAACCAAATACAGTTAAGAGTTAGTTGTGTAACTTGTGGTTGTCTAGATATACACCAAAGTTCGACGGTTCAAAGATATCAGATCTACCAATTGATCGATATATCCGACATAAGTTCACTGCGAAAAGTTCAAAGGGAAACCTACTTCTCCAAATGCAATTAGTCCTTACTTACGAATCACACAGTTTTTCATGCATACTTCAGCGATATAGCCATTCCCTATTCATGTGGGTGATTGTTGGATTTTTTGTATTTAATATATTAAATACATAAAAGAGGGTGAATGGAAAATGGAGGAAAATGAAACTTTTGAGTGAAATTTTAAGTTTTTCCCCTTGGCAAATGGACATTGTCCCATATTAAAAGAAGGAGAGAATTTTTATGGGTATATAAGCAATTTTTCTTCTTCTAGCTCTTAAAGACTTTAGAAGAAGGCAAGCATCGCACCGTCATCACTCGGCTCGGCTCGCCTTCGGCTTTGGCTTCAAATTCGGATTCGGATTCGAACTCGTATCAATTGATTGATTAGCTTTTTGGACCAAATTTATTTGTTAATAGTAAAATATTAAAAAAAATATTAAATTTTTATTTTAATAATAGAATATTAATATTAAAATAAAATTTTTCTATTTTGGTAACAGAAAATTAACTACCCTCTTCAATTTTCCCTCTTCATTTTTCCTCTTTATTCTTTAGTAAATAGCTATTTATGTAATTGTATTTATGCTATGGCCATTTGCATAAACAGCCATTGAAGAGTTGTACCTCTTCAGATTTCAGCCCAACTTTGGCTATACAAGGCTATTCTGTTCAGAATTTCACTATGATTTTCCTTCTTCTGCATACTTTTAGCATCAAACAAAGCAACAGTAAGTGTGATTTGCTACCGAACTTTGTGTTCGCTGAAACACCAAAGTTTGAAGTACCACTACATCAGTGTGTAATTCGTTCTATCTTAGAGGAAATAATCTATAACCTTGGGTACCAGGAGAGGACTAAATTTCTTAAGGAAACACTGTGAATTCAGTGGTCTCGAATTGATTTTCTGTTTATGTTCATTTATATTTCCATAATTATTTTACAAATACAGTTGTACTAACAAGCTTAAGGAATTTAATATATTTTTTGTATTTTTATTCACTGTTTCTGGAGAGTAAAATCTTTGTGGTTTTGTACTCTATTAAAATTTACGTGATTTTAACGTTTGTATCATTCTTTTACAGAAATGACTAATGATAATGTGAACCAAGTTCTTCCAATGGTGACTGCCAATGCCTCAACAAGTCGAACGATATCGACGGCGGAGAAACCCGAAACAATTTTCGGGATTGATTTGAAGCGCTGGCAGCAAAAGATGTCCTTCTACTTGACTACACTAAGTCTCCAGAAGTTCATCAAGGAAGATATTTTTCGTGTTGTCCGATGAAACTCCGGAAACTAAACATTTTCTCGTGATCTAGGCGTGGAATTATTCAATTTTTTTGTGCAAGAATTATATTCTAAGCGGGATGGAGGGTACTTTGTATAACATCTACAGTGGCATGGAAACGTCAAAGGAACTGTGGATTGCGCTTGAAAAGAAATAAAAAACCGAAGATGCCGGGTTGAAAAAGTCCGTTGCTACAAAGTTTTTGGATTACAAAATGGTAGATAGCAAGTCTGTTATTACCCAAGTCTGAGAATTACAAGTGAGTATTCACAATATCCTTGCTGAAGGCATAAATCAAATTAATATTGATGTTGAAAGTAGCGATCTTAGCATTTTTACTAACAGAACTTTCGTTGAAGGTCTTGTCATCAATGAAGCATTCCAAGTAGCGGCGATGATTGAGAAGTTGCCTCCTTTATGGAAAGACTTCAAAAACTACTTGAAACACAAACGCAAGGAGATATACCTTGAAGATCTCATTGTTTGGTTGAGAATCGAAGAGGAAAACAAAGCTGCTGAAAAGAGAGGTCGTGGAAACTCAACAATAATGGGAGCAAATATTGTTGAAGAGAACAAAAAGAGGAAGAAGGATTTTGGACCGAAATACACCCCAAGCAAGAAGCGGTTCAGTGAAAACTGCTACAGCTGTGAAAAAATCAGAGACAAATCTACATAATGCCGTGCTCCCAAGAAAGACAAGAATAAGGGTCAAGCAAACATGGTTGAAAAGCATGGTGATGTTGATGACTTATGTGCCATACTTTCTGAATGCAACTTGGTGGGCAATCATAAAGAGTGGTAGATTGATTATGGAGCCACTCGCCATGTTTGTGCTGTTAGAGAAGCTTTTGCTATTTATGCTCCTATTAGACCCCATGAGACGATTTCTATGGGAAATGCTGCAAAGGCCAAGATTGAAGAATGTGAGAATATATTTCTCAAAATGACTTCCGGCAAAGTGGTGACTGTGAACAAAGTCCTTCATGTTCTCGAGATTAGGAAGAATTTAGTCTCTATTGGACTTCATGTTAAGAAAGGTTAAATGTGTATTTGTATCTGATAAGGTTGTAATAAGTAAGAACGAGATGTTTGTAGGAAAAGGTTACCTCACTGAGGGCCTTTTTAAGATGAATGTAATGGTTGTTTAATAATAAAATTTCAACTTTGTCTTACTTACTTGAGTCAAATAAATTATGGCATATACATTTGGGTCATGTTAATTACAAAACATTGCGAAAAATAATTAATTTGGAAGTATTGCCTAAGTTTGAATATGACAAATCAAAATGTCAAATATGTGTGAAATCTAAGTATGTTAAACATCCTTATAAGTCAGTTGAAAGCAATTCAAATTCTTTAGACTTAATTCACACAGATATTTATGACATGAAGTCAATATCATCTTGCGATGGAAAGAAGTATTTCATAACTTTTATTGACCGTAGTACTAGATTGCTATGTTTACTTACTTAATAGTAAGGATGAAGTAATAGACGCATTCAAGCAATACAAAAATGAAGTTGAAACGCAACTTAATAAGAAAATCAAAATGATAAGAAGTAATATCGGTGGTGAATATGAATCTCCTTTTGAACAAATTTTTTTTAGAATATGGACATATTCATCAAACAAAGGCCCTCACACGCCCCAATCTAATGGGATTACACAAAAAAAGAATTATTCATTAAAGGCGCATTATTGATAAGTTCTGGTTTGCCACAGAACTTGTAGGGGAAGCCATTCTTACGGCTAGCCGGATACTAAATCGAGTACCCTATAGCAAAACGCAATCCATTTCATATGAAAAATGGAAAGGAAGGAAGCCCAACTTGAATTATTTTAAAGTATGGGGGTGTTTGGCAAAAGTGCAAGTTCCTAAACCCAAAAGGGTAAAAATAGGACCGAAAATCGTTGATTGTGTTTTCATAGGATATGCGACTAATAGTAAAGCATATCGAATTCTGGTTCATAAATAAAAAAATCCAGACATTCATAATAATACGGTTGTAGAATCAGACAATGATGAGTTCTTTAAAAATGTATATCCATATAAAAAGGAATGTGAATCGATTGGTGAAGGATCTAAACGATCTCGGGAAGAAACAAAAGAAAGTGCACTTAACCAGGAGGATCCAAGACGCAGTAAACATCAAAGAGCGTCTACTTCATTTGGACCAGATTTTTTGACTTTCTTATTGGAAAATGAGCCTCAAACGTTTAAAGATGCTATATCTTCTTCGGAGTTATTGTTATGGAAATAGGCAATCAATAGTGAAATAGAATCCATATTGAACAACCATACATGGGAATTGGTTGATCTTCCTCCTGGAAATAAACTTTTAGGTTTTAAATGGATGTTTAAGAGGAAAATGTAAGATGATGTCACTATTGACAAATATAAGGCAAGACTTGTGGTCAAAGGGTATAGACAACGAGAATGTCTTAGCTATTTTGATGCATACTCTTTAGTTACAAGAATTACGTCCATACGAACGTTAGTAGTGTTAGCTAAAATTTATGGTCTTGAAATTCATCAAATGGATGTTAAGACGGCCTTGTTAAATGGAAAGTTAGGGGAAGAAATCTACATGGAACAACTTGAAGGGTTTGTGGGTCCAGGTTAAGAAAAGGAGGTATGTAGACTTGTTAAGTCCCTTTACGGATTAAAACAAGCATCCAAACAATGGCATGCGAAATTTGACCAAACAATTGTAACGACCCGGCCGGTCGTTTTAGAAAATTTCGCCCCAATCCCTAATTTAACTTTTTTTCTAAGTACATTTCTACTATTGTGGTTTGCCGGGAGAGTCGGCCCTGAAATTTGAAGTATTTTGGGACACTTAGTCCCTAAATGAGAGCTTTAAAGATAGAAAATGGTCCGTAACCAGAACAGTGTTAAGACGATCTCGGAACGGAAATCCGATGGTTCCATTAGCTCCGTTGGGTGATTTCGGGGTTGGGAGCGCGTTCGGAATGTATTTTGGAGGTCCTTAGCTCAATTAGGCTTGAAATGCCGAAGGTTGAAATTTTGGCGAATCCGAACGATAGGTGAGATTTTGATCCGGGGGTCGGAATGGAATTCCGACAATTTCTGTAGCTTCGTTATGTGAATTTGGATATGTCCGCAAAGTTTCAGGTCATTCGGACGTCGTTTGGTCAGGTTTTAGATCGAATGTGCAATTCGGAAAGTTTTAAGAAATTTAGGCTTGAATTCGATGTGAATTATGGGTTTTGATGTTGTTAGACGTGTTTTTATGATTTAAACGAGTTCATATCGTGTTTTGGAGTATGTTGGTGGTTTTCGTTGGGGTCCCGGGAGCCTCGGGATGAATTCGGGGGTCCAAACGGACCAATTTGTGCCAAAAGGCACTGCTGTTCTGCTGCAATAATTGCAGAGCAATTTTGCTCTCCGCGATCGCGGATATGGCCATGCGATCGCGTAAGGGAGAAATCCTGAGCTCTGTGATCGCGAAGTAAAGCCTGTTATCGCATAAGTCTGGAGGTTGAACCAGTGCGATCGCGTGAGATTTCATGCGATCGCGTAGGGTATTGGTCGGAAGCAGTGCGATCGCGTGAGGGAGTATGCGATCGCGTAGGATATTGGTCGGAAGCAGTGCGATCGCGTGAGGGAGTATGCGATCGCGTAGGGTAGTTTGGGGAGCCGGACGAGTTTGTTCTTCGCGATCGCGTTGGGTACGTTTGCGATCGCGTAAGGTTGCTGAGTTGTTCACTGCGATCGCGTCCAGGGTCACGCGATCGCGTAGAGTAAAATGGCCTGGCAGTGACTTTAAGTCCAGAACATTTCAGTCGCGGCCTAACAAACCAAAACCGCCATTGTTGAGCTCCAAGAGAGGATTTTGAAGGGGAAACGCTGGGATATCATCGGGAAATCATCGGGGGTAAGTTTCTTGACCTAAATTCGTTGGTTTATCATGAAATCCGTGATTATTTCACTGAAATTGGAAGATTAAAGGTGGGTTTGAGCCCTAGGCCTAAATGTTAGAAAATCCCCGATTTGAGCGGGCAAATGGAGTCCGATTTTGGTAAATTTTATATGCCTAGACTCGTATTGAGATAAGGAACCCGAATATATAATTTTCGTGATTTTTCGATAAGCGTACCGAAAGTCGGGTTTTGGCAACTTGTGGGTTTGGTGTATTTTGAGTTATTTCGATTGGGTAATGCCCAATTGGCCTATTTTGATGTGATTCTATTGATTTTTATCAGATACTACACTTGTGGAGGCCGACATTCGCGGCAAGAGGGTTATTTCTTAGCGGTTTTGTACCGGAATTGAGGTAAATGGCTTGTCTAACCTCGTGTGGGGGAATTTTCACCCCTAGGATATTATGTGATAATTTAAATGCCTTGTACGCGAGGTGACGGGCGTGTACATGCGCTGGTTGTTGAACACTTACTTTATTTAAAATGTTCGATGAGTGATATTCCTGTCTTTAGCTATTAATTTGATATTTTACCGGTAGTAGTTAGAGAAGCATGATTAGGTAGTACCTAACTGTTTAGTTGCCTAATTTTCTTATTTTTGATAATTATTGGCACTATTTTTCGGTGAAGTTATAGTTAAGCATAATTTACTCTCTCTGTGTATTCCTTTATTTGTTGTGCTTGTGGACTGCGGGTTCGATTCCCGGAGACCCAGGGCTGTGGGTTCGATTCCCAGAGACCCGGAGTGATATTGGTAGGGACTACGGGTTCGATTCCCGAGATCCTGAGTTATTGGTAGGGACTACGGGTTCGATTCCCGAGATCCTGAGTTATTGGTAGGGACTACGGGTTCGATTCCTGGAGATCCTGAGTTATTGGTAGGGACTACGGGTTCGATTCCCGAGATCCCGAGTTATTGGTAGGGACTACGGGTTTGATTCCCGAGATCCTGAGTTATTGGTAGGGACTACGGGTTCGATTCCCGAGATCCTGAGTTATTGATTATTTATTGAGACATGGGTTGCGGGTTCGATTCCCGGAGACCCAGACTGTCAATGGGACTGTGGGTTCGATTCCCACAGGTCCTGGACTGGTTTTATTGAGTTGACTATTTGTTGTTAGCTTAATTGTAGACGATTGCGGTAATCATTTATTGTTGTTAATTTCGGAAATTATTATCATTTAAACTGCTTATTATTGTTATTATCATTATATTATTGTTTCTCAGTAGGGCCCTGACCTTCCTCGTCACTACTCCATCGAGGTTAGGCTTGGCACTTACTGAGTACCGCCGTGGTGTACTCATGCTACTCTTCTGCACACTTTTGTTGTGCAGATCCAGGTACATCGGGACATGCTCATATTAGGTAATTCAGCAGCATTTTAAAGGACCTCGAGGTATGATCTGCTACGTCCGCGGATCCGGAGGCCCTCCTTCTATTGTGATAGTATTAGTAGATGTTTTCTCTCATGTCTTTGTTAGATACTCTTCACACATAAAGCCACAGTTGTATTCTCTCTTTTAGTTTGTGTTGCCCGTGGGATTTCGGGTCTTGGTGGTGTTTTATACAGTGTGTTGACGAGTGTATGTGCCAAGCGGCACGGACTACATTCCTATATATATTATTTTTCCGCTATTTCTTGTTTAAAGTTCATAAACTTGTATATTCCGCAACGTGTTAGGCTTACCTAGTCGTGGGGACTCTGGGTGCCATCACGACATGTTCACGATTGGTGAACTAGGGTCGTGACAAGTTGGTATCATAGCCCTAGGTTCATAGGAGCCACGGGACACAGACCGGTTACTTAGAGTCTCGCTGATCGATACGGAGACGTCTGTATTTATCTACGAGGGGCTATGTAACTGTTTAGGAAACTCTTCAATTCTTTGAATTCCTTATCGTGCGTCATTTATTCAGTTGAAGCCTATGTCATATGTTCTTTTGTATCCACTCGTGTATTGAAATTGCGCACTCGGTATCAAGTATGCACCGACTGTGAGCACGTGATTTTTGCCTTACCTGAGAAGTACTCCCAGAAAAATTCAAAATAAAAATAGTTTCGTGTTGGGCATAATTTTGGTGATTTTGTGTTATTTTTATCTTAAATTTATATTTTTGTGTGCATGTTTATTTATTTAAGTTAATAAAATACAAAAAAAATATATTAGGTTTTGCATTTTTGTGTTCGATATCGAAATTACGTGATTTACATTTTTAGGTGATATGTAATTATGTAGGATAGTGGTATTAAAAAATTAATTATGTTATAAATTAATGTATATATATATATATATATATATACATATACATATACACATGATACATCATGGAGTCTAGTTGCAAAACAAAGAAGAAATCAGAACTGGGCCGTCTCCAATTCGTTAAGAACCAGGCCCACACTAACTCAACACCCAACCCAAATACCCGTCCAAGCTTCAGCCTGTGTAACGCTTGATCTGGACCGTTGGATTTTATAATCCAACGGCCCAGATTAATCCATAAATCCCCAAATACACTCAGACTATGACTTAACCAAACGACACCGTTTGGTTTAAGTGAGGGGATCCTGATCGTTGATCGTAAATGATCCAACGATCAGGATTCAATCTCATATCTCGTATATAAGGCCCATCCCATACCCCGCCCCCCCAAGCCAGACCCCCCCTCTCCCTTCATCTCCCAAAGGTCCTCAGAGACCAAGGCTTCTCTCCGCCGTCCGCCGCCATTGCGCCGCCTACCGTAAATCGCCTCACGGCGGTTCCGGTAGGCCAACGGCCACCAAACTAATACCAAAATCTTCCCCTCACCTCCCCCATTACGAACCCAGCCTTCGTTAACCTCGAATCACCACCAAACGGCTCGAATCTTCATTCAAAGATTCGAGTCAAAACCCAAACTACGCCAAACTTCACCAAATTCATACCACAGCCTCCTCACACCTCCCCCACACTCCCATTAACATTGGTTTGGTTCGAATCTAACCAGAAATGCAAAAGCCCCAAATCCGAGCCCAAGAACCCTAGTTTTCGAAAAAGCCAAATTCGAGCCAAATTAGTCGTAATTGAAGTCCAAGGGACTTTAGTCTAGGTGTTCTCAATCGAGAACATCTCGATTAAAGCCCGTTTGGCTTCAATAGTTCCAAACCATAGTTCGAAGCTTGGTTCGGCAGATTTCTTTTGAGGTAATTCATGTTCCTTACGTTTGTTGTTTGTAATCCGTGTATGTGGTTGTGTTTAGTTTCAGAAAGTCTTAGCATTCTTCTACCCTTCTCAACCGACCTTTTATTTGGTCGATTCCCATTCTTTTACCAATTCTTGTTTAAGTTCAATGTTGCAATAGCTTCGTATAGTTAGTTTATTTAACGTCGTCAACAAATTACGTTTGTTTGTATGATTGTTCATGTCCTGGTCTGCCCGTAGGCAATGCAAGTCTAGGCTTTGGTTGTGTGTTCAATTCTGGATTAGGAGTTAGTTAAATGCAGTTGTCATAATTTGATTAAGGATAGTTATTTAATCACATACCCATACAAGGGACTAGTGGAACCTGCTGTGCAGCAGGGCAGCCCACTAGTGTGTTCCTGCCACCAGCATTGTTTAATGCTTGAGTCCATACATTGGACAGTAGATAGTGGGGAATGCAGGGAATTTGATGGGTTAGACAGAGAGGAGGATGGGCAGAATTGGTTGTCTGATTATTGTATCTTGGAGTTGCATTTGTTTGCAACTATAAGTATAGATAACAAAAGATAAACATGGGAGAGATAATAAGAGAGTACCTGGAGAGAAAAATAGACAGCAAGGATTTTTCGATACACACATACAAAGATACAGAAAAGAAGTTACTGTTGCATTGGCTTCTGGACTGTTTCGTGTGTTTTGATTCAGTGGCCGAGTGTTTGGTCGTTGGTTTGTTGTTGTTCTTGTGTTGTTGGTAGTGCTGGGCCACTGTTTAGCTGTGTTGAGTGTATGCTGCTGCTGTGTTGATTGACTGTTGCTGTTTGGTTCTTGTGTTGCTGCTTGTTTCTTGTGTTGAGGCTGGTCCATTGTTGTTGTTGTTCTTGTGTTGGTGTGCTGAGATCGATTGTGTATTATCTGCTGAGTTTGGAAGTGTCGAGCCACTGGCAGTGCTGTTATTTTGTCACTGGCAGCACTGTTTTGGGATTGCTTGGTCATTAGTGTTGCTGCCTGGTTGATTTTTGTTGTTGTTGATCCAGTTGTTGTTGCTGTGCTACTGTGGTTAACTGCCACCGGTTGTTGGTCGTGTGTATTGAGTGTTTGTGGCTGTTGGTTGATTATTGTTGAGGCTGGTCCAGTGTTGTTGCTGTGCATATTGTTGCTGGTCCAGTGTTGTTCTTCTGTTGTTGTCTATTGCTGTGCTACTTGGCTGTAACTGCCATTGGATTGCTGGTCTATTGGGTGTTGTTTGTTGATCGACCATTGTGTTGCCCCTTGTGGTTTGCTCTTGGGATTTTGTTTGGCTGTTACTGTTCCATTGGTTTGGATACTGTTTGATTGCTGCTTGGTTCAAGTTTAGCCACTAGTTCATTAATTGGTAGAGTTACTGTTGCTGCATTGCCACTGCTCACTCATCTTTGTTCTTCCGCGTTCCAGGTACACATCTCTGTTGTTGTAATTCCTTGGTTCGAAAAGAATGAAGCCTGAAGCTTATGTTTGAAGTCTGTTGAATCATGTAGTCGTCCAAAGTCTTATGTTTGATTACGTTCTGTTATTATCTAATTAAGTTTGTAGTGCTAATTTTGGTTATGGAAAAGTGTAGCTAGACCAAAGACACACTATCATTAGATATGCGCGTAAACCCGAATTAGTCTGTTGTATCTCTGTTCAATCTTCTCTACTCATGTGTGTAATCTCCAAATCTGTTAAATGTTAGATCTTATGTTAAAAGCAAGATTAGCTAGGGAGTTATTACTCAACTGAATGACGTAATTAGATTAAAAGAGTCGGGGGTGCATTTCATGTGACCCGACCCCAATTTCGGGCAAGAGCAAATAAAGCATGTCAGGAACCACAGGCGCATTTCATGCGGTGTGGTTCGTAGCGAGTTTTAAATAATTTGGAATCAACTCCTAAGTAAAAATACAGTGGGATGTAGTTCGCTTTAGATTTGAATTAAAGGTGTGCCTCGCCCAATAGTTACACTAATCGCAAGGCCTTTATAAATGTACATATAAAATACTTAGATTTCGAGATGTGTCGTTTCTTAGCAAATATCACGTCCTCCTCGACAGTGTAAATAAGTAATCGCTCCGGTCGCATATTTTAGTCCTACCTTCTTAAATACGGGTGTGCATTTCATGCGACCCAAATCCAAACCCCGAAATGTTGAATAAGAATATGTCGAGAATCCGGGTGCATTTCATGTGACGTGATTCGAAAGCATATTTTTAAGCAACTTTCTCTTTCGTAAATCATAACCAATAATAAAAGCGGTAAAGGGATATTAAGTACATGATTGTAAAAAGCAGATAGATAAGCCAAACACGACAGTTGAGCGACCGTGCTAGAACCACGGAATTCGGAAATGCCTAATACCTTCTCCCGGGTTAATAGAATTCCTTATCCGGATTTCTGGTTCGCAGACTGTTAAATAGAGTCATTCTTTTCCTCGATTTGGGATTTAACCGGTGACTTGGGACACCATAAATCTCCCAAGTGGTGACTCTGAAATAATTAAAATAAATCCCATCTCGATTGTCCTTTAATTGGAAAAACTCTTTGCATCCTTGCGGGTGCGGAAAAAAGAGGTGTGACAGCTCTGGCGACTCTGCTGGGGACATTTTTAGAATTCGAGCTCGGAATAACTGTTGTATTTGGCATATTTTTATCTGATTCTTTTACATGTTGGCATCAATGTGCAAAATGTTGTTTTTACTGCTTTGATATTTTGTGAACTGTACATATAAATTGTGCCGGAACCAATCTCCTCTCCGAGTCTTCTAAATCATGAAGAAGGGTGCACTTCGTGTGACTTCTTTTCTGTATAGTGTCTAATTCCCATTTTAGAACGAGGTTTGGATAAGTTGCAAAACCGGTGAAGCTTCCTGTATTCCCGGGTTGCTGCCTCCTCCTCGGCTCGAGCTGTCCGCTCGGGTAAGCCAAGTCTAGAACAGATAAACCTAGGTTTTTAAACCTAGAATAACAAAGCTTCATGCCGGATCCCTAGTAGGAAACGTTTATTTGCATCATGTCGCATTTGGCTTAGGGGACTCAACACAGGGGTTGGGTCCGTCTAGGACAGGTGACCCGAAATGAACAGACTATCCTGCTGCATCCTGTTTGTCTTGCGCATTTATCTGTTATAGACTTGCATGCTGACCGGCTTTAGAGATTAAAAAAAAAAAAAAAAAAAAAAAAAAAGAAAAAAGGAAAGGAAAATATGTTTTGTCCTTAAGATAGAAATAGCTTACTTGTCTTCCTTTAGTAAAATGAACAAATAAATAATGTCGTTTGTTTCGTCAAAACCGAACTACGTGGGTTTGATTCTCATTGGATATGAGATACGTAGGCAACCTCCATCAGGTCCAACTTCACCTTTTGAAAAATGGCCGAAAAATCAAAACTAACTTTTGTACTAAATAAGTCGGTGACGCTGTTTTTAAAAAATAGCCGAATGTTCCCGAAAGGGACGCCGGAAGGCTAATTTCGTATAAACGGCCACCTTTGGGTCAATTGTGATTTCGATCAATTTACCCCACAGCCTTGAAAGCCTTCGTCCCCGAGACGTTGAAAGGCCGTGATTGAAAACTGATTTTTTATTTTTGGCAAAGCAAAGTTGTTTTTCTTATTTAAATCACCTTAATAAATGTGCAGGATGAGCACGAATCAGAATAAATCATTTTCAATCCTTAGTGAGGTCCCTCAACCGCTCCGTATATGGTGGAACAATATGGAAGACAGTAGCAAAAAGGTAGTAGGGAGAATTTTGGGAGGTTTGGTTGATCTGTTGAATATCGAGCCAAGGGAGGACATCATCAAGGCACTGGTATCTTTCTGGGATCCGACCCGCAATGTGTTCCGTTTTGTTGACTTTGAACTGACGCCCACATTAGAGGAAATTGCGGGCTATGCGGGACTAAATGGGAAATTAAGAGGACAATACCTGCTCTCACCAAGACCGGTATCTCCACATGGGTTTCTAGATTTGTTGAGCATTAGTCGGAAGGTGAAAAATGATGATCTGCTGAAAGGGTGTTGCGATCTCCAATTCTTATATCAACGGTACGGCGCTCCTCGGGGTTTTTAAGAGTCAAACCTTGGACTGACTCACGCAGGGAATAGAACCAAGTGGGAGGCCAGACGAATTCTAGCATTCATAACGACATTCTTGGGGATTGTGATTTGTCCGCGCGAAGATAAGAAAATAGAGATAAGTCTGGTAGGAATAGCCGATGTTGCAATCAAAAAGGCTACCAGCACGGTGGTCCCTTTGGTTTTGTCCGAAATCTATCGAGCCTTGACCGTATGCCGAGAAGGGGGCAATTTCTTCCAAGGTTGCAATCTGTTACTCCAATTATGGATGCAAGAACACCTCCATCACCGAACACAATACATGAACCATGGGTTGACCGGAAAAAACTGTATCAGGGGTTTCGAAGAACGGATGATGGGTGCTGTATTCCCTGAAGGCGTCGAGGCATGGCTTGCACGACTGAGCTCAATAGAAGCCGATCAGATTGAATGGGCATTCGGGTGGTTACCCGATACTGAAGTAATATATATGGCAGCCGAGGAGTGTTATATCCTTCTGATGGGGATCCGCGGTGTCCAACCATATGTCCCTCACCGTGTATTACGTCAACTAGGAAGGTTTCAGGTTATTCCTACCGATCAAGACCCGAGGAAATACGCCATTGAGTTGAGCCCGGGAGTCGTATTCCCCGAAGAGAAGATTAGAAGGCTGTGGCACGAATGTCGGTTCCTTGAGCCTAAAACCATGGTCCGGGAACTAGCTAAGGGAGAGGTGGACCCAAAGTACAACGTGTGGTTCGGGAAAAGGTTTCAGATTCGTCGGAAATGTTCTAAAAGAGCCCATGTCCAACAATTCACGGAAGATTCACGGGAACAATGGGATTGGTTAGCAAAGGAGGAGGGGTACAGGACGAAGATTGGCAGGATAGAACAACAGGTCCGGGACCTTCAGTTCGAGAAGAACATGCAAGCCGCCACCGACGAAGGAGACAAAAGAAGTTGGCACAAGAAAATGACTTCTTGAGAGCTCAAATCCAGCAAATGAAAAGAGATGCCTGACAGACAGTTGAGGAGTCGGGCCGACGAAAAATTGATAAAGGGTCTAAAAAGCCAAGTCACCGATATCCAAAGAGAATTGGACGAGTCAAAAGCCCAGACAACGAGGATCCGGGCTAGCTGGAGAAAGGAGGCACATCAACATGCACTTCACCTAAAACGGGTGGAAGAAGATTACACCGAGATCATCACTAGTCTGAGGGAAGCAAATGTTGTCCTCAGGGAGCGGGTTTTCAAGCAAGCCCAAGATGCCAGAACGGACCTCGACCGTTGCCACAATTTGATGGCCCGACTGCAAGGACAAGTGGATAGGCTCCTAGACCAAGTCACCAACAATGCTCGAAGATTGGGGACGAAAAACCAGCAGATAGAGCGGCTACTCGGAGAAAGGGACATGATCAAGGACCGAATTGGAGAAATCGGGCACTATGTCACCATGAAGTGCCTAGCTTGTGAACGAATGCCCCGCGCCGACCTTTTCGCTTCAATTATGGGTTATGTTCATCGGATCATGGAAGAGTTGAGGGGACTGCATAAGGACCTCACACCAAGGCCCGCGGCAAGGCCGAAAGATGCCTCGCGGGCCCCCAGGGATTTTAGGGCATTAGATTTTTGATTGAAAATGTATTTTGAAATGTTGAGTCAAGCTAGTTGGCATTTTTATCTTTACTTTCCCAAGTCAAGCATTTTCTTTTGTTTTTGCCGATTATTGTAAGATGTGTTTTGTAACTGCACGGTTTTATTTGATATAAAAGTTACTGAATTTTGCCACAATCCTGTTACCAGAACTACGCTCGGTCTGATTCACGCGGGGTCGTGATACGTAGGCAATCCACATAAGATTCGACCTCCACTAAAAAGAAAGGAATCCATAGGTTAAATAACAATAAGGCTTGCAAAGATAGTCGAAAAAAAAAAAAAGAAGAAAAAGAAAGAAAAAGAAAAAGGGCTGGAATGACGCATGTTAAGAGTACATGTAGAAAGGGTTATTTGGTTAGGTGCATTGCATCCGACGTGCTATAACATATCTGTCAAACTCGGTGAACTAACAAGTTTGTTGCATTTCCAGAAAGTTTAGCAGTTGGTTTGACAGAATATACTGGCCGGCCATCACTACCGTACTAGATCCAAAGGACCGGTTACAGTAAGCATATCTAGTTCTGGCAAGAGTCTCGAGGAAGAAAAATCCGAGCTACAAATCATGAAAGAAGAGGTAGACCGGTTAAAACAACAGATAACGGAGATGCACCTGGCCTGGGCCAGGGAACAGTCTTCACCAAACCGCCCTACTCTCGCCTCAGCTCCGGAACATCCGCCCATCGATCCTTCAACAAGCGCCCCGAGCTATCCGTACTTTCAGGGGGAAAACCCATATGCCACCCACGTTCCACCAGCCAAACCAAATCCTCCTCCGGCCACCCCTGTTTTTGTGGCACCTCCACCTGCTCCTCTGCAAAGGCCGGCCGGCGAGCCGCATGTTCAGATCCATGACAACTCTTACTATCCTCCAGAGCCTACTTTCAGGGCTCCTGAACCACAATCACATACACCTCACTGGGATAATCCGGCAGAGCCGGAAAAACACTTCCAAAGTTCGGAACACGAGGAAGTCGTCAGAAAAGTCAAAAGCCTGGAGCAGTCCTTCAGGAACATGCACGGTTTGGGCAACCAGGTCAGCGTCGCCTATAAAGATCTATGTCCATTTCCGGACGTCCAGTTGCCAGCAGGGTTTAAAATGCCCAAATTCGACCTATACGAGGGGCATGGCGACCCGGTAGCCCACCTCCGAGGGTTCTGCAGTAAAATGAGAGGGGCCGGAGGACGGGACGAGCTTCTGATAGCTTACTTCGGCCAGAGTCTGGGAGGATCTGCGCTGGAGTGGTACACTAGACAGGATCCCAGTAGATGGTTTACGTGGGATGATTTGGCTCAAGCTTTTATCGGCCAGTTCCAATACAATCTTGAGATAATCCCCGACCGCCTATCATTGTTAAAATTAGAGAAGAAGCCCGCTGAAAGCTTCAAGGAATTTGGTTTCCGTTGGAGGGAACAGGCGGCCAGGGTAGATCCGCCGATGAGAGAGAGCGAGATGGTGGACTACTTCTTGCAGACATTAGAGCCCACCTACTTCGGACATCTGGTAACGTCCGTAGGCAAATCATTCACTGAGGTGATAAAAATGGGGGGTATGATCGAGGAAGGTTTGAAGGCCAACAAGATCATGAGTTACTCGGCACTGAAAGCCACCACTCAGGCTATCCAAAGTGGTACTGGAGGAGTACTGGGGAAAAAGAGGAGAGAGGAAGTTGCGGCCGTCGAGTCCGGGGCATGGTTCAGAAATAGAGGCCCCGCACCCCAATATAGCCCACCCCAACCTCGCCACCAAAATTACTCCCACAACCCATATAACCACCCGCAATATTACTATCCCGCACCTGACCCCCATTTTACTGTCCACCACGCACAGTCCTATTCTGCACCTCCCGTCCATGCACCGTGGCGTGCACCAAACCCGCAAAACAACCACCCACCCCCAAGAGCTTACAGAAACCCCTCGGGCGCGAGTTTCCGTCCAAACCAAGCATTCAGGGGCGACAGGGCGCCGAGGCCAAAGACTTTCACTCCCTTAGGAGAGTCTTACACTAGTCTGTTCCACCGGTTAAAGCAGGTAGGGTTGCTGAATCCGGTTGAAGCTAAGCTACCAAACCCCCTCCCGAAGAACCTGGACCATTCAGTAAATTGTGCCTATTGCTCGGGATGTCCGGGGCACGATACAGAAAAGTGTTGGAGGCTAAAGACGGCCATCCAGGAGCTCATTGACACTCGCAGGATTGAGGTCCAGACTCCAACAGAGCCCAACATCAACCAAAACCCGCTTCCAACTCATCATGAGACCAATATGATCGAGTTGGTACGAGCGGAGGAAGGAAAGGAGAAAGCCTCTCAGACCGTAATGATGATTAAGTCTAGCGGGGCAGGAACGAGAAAAGGGCCAAGCTTTGATGAGTCGCCCAGTCGCAAGAAGGACATACCAGGAGAGTCGGAAGCAGGAAAGGAAAGTGTGAACGAAGTACCGGTGAAGCCGGCCAAGATAGTTGTACCGGGGGCAGCAATCAAGCCCATCTTGACAGTAGCAGGCGTTCGAATGGATCCTTTCATCATCCAGCCGGCAACACAGTTGCCAGTAACTGATAGCCGGGCTGTCCCATTGAATTATGCTCGGATTACAATGACCTACAGAGGAAAGGAGGTAAAAGAGGAAGTTTGTGAAGCCCAAGGGTTGACCCGCTCGGGGAGATGTTTTGCCCCTGCGGAATTGAGGAAGACCACTCCGGCAGCATTGAAAAAGCCGGTAAAGAATTCTTGAAAAAGATGAAGCTGCATGACTACTGTCACACCTCTTTTTTACGCACCCGCAAGGATGCAAAGAGTTTTTCCAATTAAAGGACAATCGAGATGGGATTTATTTAATTATTTCAGAGTCGCCACTTGGAAGATTTATGGTGTCCCAAGTCACCGGTTAAATCCCGAATCGAGGAAAAGAATGACTCTATTTAACAGTCCGCGAACCCAGAAATCCGGATAAGGAATTCTATTAACCCGGGAGAAGGTATTAGGCATTCCCGAATTCCGTGGTTCTAGCACGGTCGCTCAACTGTCGTGTTTGGCTTATCTATCTGCTTTTTACAATTATGTACTTAGTGCAAGTTAATATCCCTTTACCGCTTTTATTATTGGTTATGATTTACGAAAGAGAAAGTTGCTTAAAAATATGCTTTCGGATCACGTCACATGAAATGCACCCGGATCCTCGACATATTCTTATTCAACATTTCGGGGTTTGGGTTTGGGTCGCATGAAATGCACACCCGTATTTAAGAAGGTAGAACTAAAATATGCGCCCGGATCGACTACTTATTTACACTGTTGAGAAGGGCGTGATATTCGTTAAGAAACGACGCATCTCAAAACCTAAGTATTTTATATGTACATTTATGAAGGCTATGCGATTAGTGTAACTATTGGGTGAGGCGCGCCTTTGATTCAAATCTAAAGCGAACTACATCCCACTGTATTTTACTTAGGAGTTGATTTCAAATTATTTAAAACTTGCTACGAACCACACCACATGAAATGCGCCTGTGGTTCCTGACACGCTTTATTTGCTCTTGCTCGAAATTGGGGTCGGGTCACATGAAATGCACCCCCGACTCCTTTAATCTAATTACGTCATTTAGTTGAGTAATAACTCCCTAGCTAATCTTGCTTTTAACATAAGGTCTAACGTTAACCGATTTGGAGATTACACACATGAGTAGAGAAGATTGAATAGAGATACAACAGACTAATTCAGGTTTGCGTGCTTATCTAATGACAGTGTATCTTTGGTCTAGCTACACTTTTCCATAACCAAGACTAGCAATACAAACTTAATTAGAGAATAACAGAACGTAATTAAACCTAAGAACTTTGGACGACTACATGATTCAACAGACTTCAAACATAAGCTTCAGGCTTCATTCTTTTCGAACCAAGGAATTACAACAAACAGAGATGTGTACCTTCAATAAATCTGAAATTCAATTGTGACGGAGCATTGAACTCAAAAAATGCGACGACCATAGACGAACCGCGGATCAGCACGAACTCAAATCAGACTCGATGGAACTCGAACTCGAACGACACCGGAAAGCTTCTGACAAGAACAGTGAACTATTGTTTCATTAGTATTTTCGAAATGAACAGTGATTGTTTCTGCCCGTTTAGTTGTTTTTCTTCTTAATTTTATTTCAGATATGTGTTTGCAACTGTGTGTAAGTGCGATGGCCGTCGGTTTCAATGGTGAAGGTCTGCGGCTGTTGTGTTCACTAGTTCTCTGCTGGAACTCGCTTTTCCGGCAAACTTTTGGAGAAGGCTGGCAAAACTGTGAGTGTGTAGAAAATGGTGGACAACTGTGTGTGTGAGTTGAAGGGATGAGGAGGCCGGCTGAAGGTTAGTCAGATGGAGTGCCGGTGTTGGTGACTGCTGTGTTCTGATCTAAGAAGAAGAAATGGATCAGCAAGAAGAGGCGACAACGGTGGCTGCTGTGAGATCCGACGGCGAGAAGTGAGGGACAACAACAGATGTCGCTGATGGGAAGTGTTTGCCAACGGGTTTTAAGGTTGAAGATGGGGTGGCGTCTGTGTGGTCTTAGATGGGGTGGGGCTGGGTGGCTGGCGGCTGATGGAATTGGGTCGTGAGAGAAGACGATGGTCGTAGGAAGCTGGCTCGTTCGACCTAAGGCAGTAGGGTTTTTTTTTGTTTTGTTATTTTGCTCAATGAAGAAGATGATATTCGTTTTCTTTTTTCTGTCCCCGTCCGTTCTCTCTTCTTTATGAAGAAGAGAATGTCTCTTCCTTCTTTTTGTTTTTAAAAATGAAACCCCCCCTTTTCTTTACAGATTCCCTATAATGTAACCCCTTATTTTTTTAATGAAACCCATCCCCTCACGTGAGCCCCCCTATTGTCTTTATTTGTCTTTTCCTTTTTTTTGTTTTTTATTCTTTTTTTCATTTTTTAATCATTCTCCCATCCCTCCCCCTTAATGTAGTGTCGGGTTATTACGGGCTCTGTCCGAAAATTATAAAACCGGGTAGTTTGAACCCGAATATTATTCTTCGCCCGGAACCGAGAATGGCGTTATTTAATTAATCCTAGGTAACCAAAATAACTATAAGACTAATAATTAAAACAAAGTTAATTTTTTTTTTTTTTATATTTTTCAAGATTAAAGTTACCACCAAATACTAATTATATTATTTTTTTGTTTTTGTAATTTTCGTTTTTAATAAAAAAAATAAAAATATAAAGTACTATTTTTTTGTATTTTTCAAGTTTAAAATGACTACGAAACATTAATAAAACTATATCTTTGTTATTTTTTCATTTTAAGGTAAAAATAAAGTAAAAGAGTCAAATTTAACTAAAATAGCTATATTAAAACTAAACTAAACATTTTACGCTAAAAATATAGAAAATCTCGGGGAGGGTAAAAAATCACGTGTTTACAACTACTCTGTCTTAGAGCAGTTGAAGAAGACTCCGGCGCAAATATCATTGCTATCCTTGCTGATACATTCTGAAGAACATCGGCAAGCATTGATGAAAGTCCTGAATGAGGCACATGTACCGGATAAAATCTCGGTAAGCCATTTGGAGAAGATCACCAATCGGATCTTCGAAGCAAATCGGATCACCTTCACCGATGACGAGTTGCCCGAGGAAGGCACTGAGCACAACAAGGCGTTATATCTTACGGTGAAGTGTGAAGAGGCGGTGGTTACCAAAGTCCTTGTCGATAATGGGTCCAGTGCTAACATTTGTCCTCTCTCTACACTGGGCAAATTAAAAGTAGACATCGGCAGGGTACGCAAGAACGGCGTATGTGTTCGAGGGTTTGACGGAGGAGGCAAAGCGTCGGTTGGTGACATAGTGCTAATCTTGACAATTGGGCCGGTGGAGTTCACTATGGAATTCCAGGTGCTGGACATGGTGGTGTCACATAACCTCCTGATAGGGCGACCATGGATCCATGCCGCAAGAGCAGTTCCATCCAGCTTGCACCAACTCGTCAAGTTCGAGTGGGACCGACAGGAGATCGTCGTCCATGGAGAGAACGATCCACAATCAGGCACCATCATTCCCTTTGTTGAAACAGAAGAAGATGTTGGGCCGTGGGTATATCAGGTCTGCGATGTGGTGTCCGCCAACCGAGTTCCGGAAGGGGAATACATTCCCGATGACAGAACAATTACTGCAGATGTCATGGTGGCGCATGAAATGTTGAGACATGGTTTCATACCCGGCAAAGGTCTAGGTGCATCTCTGCAAGGAATCATACAGCCGGTATCCGTGATCGAGAACTTGGGAACCTTCGGCTTGGGATTCCAGCCAACCTCAGGGGACATCCGGCGAGCAAAGAGGAGTAAGCAGAAGACATGGGTGCTCCCAAAGCCTGTTCCACGCCTTTCCCAATCTTTTGTCAGGTCCGGAGCAAGAGGATATCCAACGACAAAGATTCCCGGTCCTACGATCAGGCCAGATGAAGAGTTCTTCAGGAAGTTCGAGGACCTATTCACGGATGTATGTATGCTCGAGGACGGTGAAGGATCTAGTCATGCCGAGATACAATTTGTGGGACCAAAGGCAAAACTGAATAACTGGAAGGCTACTCCTCTCCCCTGTCCGGAAGGAGTCTTGGTAGTTTGTCTTGGATTGTTTTTCCTTCGAAATTTTGTGTTGGGGGTTTGTCCCCAGAGTAAAATCCAGTTTGTTTTTAGTTCGTTTTTTATTTGGGTTTGCAGTTTGTTTTCCCTTGTACCATTCTCCTTAATGAAAATTTGGTTCCCTTCGCGTCTAATTTTGTTTATTTTTCCTTCTTTTTACTTTTCTGAACAGCCTTCTTTCAACTGATCTTAATGATATGGCGTGCTTAAAGATTAATCAACCCAGTCTAGAAAGTCAATCGGGTTTGGAAATAATAACGCATGAAATAAGAAGTGACGAGAGTGAGTCAGAGTACGGCGATGATAAAGCCGTAGAAGAAATCGGTGAAGAATTAAGTCACTTCGAGGAAAAACCCAAACCGAATTTAAATGATACTGAGGCCGTTAATCTAGGGAATGAGGATGACGTCAAAGAAACCCGGATAAGTGTCCATATTGAACCCAATCTGAGAGAAGAATTGATCAAAACACTCATGGAGTTTAAAGATATTTTCGCATGGTCATACGACGACATGCCGGGACTCAGCACTGATCTAGTGGTTCATAGATTACCCACTGATCCGGCATATCCTCCCGTCAAGCAAAAACTGCGGAAATTCAAGACGGAGATGAGTGTGAAGATTAAGGAGGAGGCAACCAAGCAGTTGCAGGCGAAAGTCATTCGTGTCACTCGATACCCGGAATGGTTGGCTAACGTAGTACCGGTGCCAAAGAAAGACGGAAAGATCAGAGTATGCGTGGACTATCGCAATCTCAACAAGGCGAGTCCTAAGGATAATTTCCCGCTTCCCAATATCCATATCCCTGATTGATAATTGTGCCGGACGCGAAATTGGATCCTTTGTGGACTGTTATGCGGGATATCATCAGATTTTGATGGATGAAGAGGACGCGGAAAAGACGGCTTTTATCACACCGTGGGGAACTTATTGCTACCGAGTGATGCCGTTCGGTTTGAAGAATGCAGGAGCAACATATATGAGGGCAATGACTACGGTATTCCATGACATGATACACAAAGAAATTGAAGTGTACGTGGATGATGTGATCGTAAAATCCAGACGTCAAGAAGACCATGTTGCTGACCTCAGGAAGTTCTTTCAAAGACTTCGAAGGTACGACATCAAGCTCAATCCGGCCAAATGCGCATTCGGAGTTCCATCAGGAAAGTTGCTAGGATTCATCGTTAGCCGACGGGGCATTGAGTTGGACCCATCCAAAATCAAGTCCATTCAAGAGCTACCCCCGCCAAAGAACAAAACAGAGGTAATGAGTCTGTTGGGAAGGTTGAATTACATCAGTAGGTTTATTGCCCAGCTTACGGCAACCTGTGAACCCATATTTCGCCTATTGAAGAAAGACGCTGCGATAGAATGGACGGCAGAATGTCAGGAAGCGTTTGACCGGATCAAAGGGTATCTGTCAAATCCACCCGTACTAGTTCCGCCTGAGCCAGGTAGACCCCTGATTCTTTATCTGACGGTCTTGGAGAATTCGTTTGGCTGCGTACTGGGACAGCATGATCTTACTGGCAGGAAGGAACGGGCCATTTACTACCTCGGTAAGAAATTTACAGTCCACGAGGTCAAGTACACTCATCTAGAAAAGACATGTTGCGCCCTGACTTGGGTAGCCCAAAAGCCGAAACACTATTTGTCTTCTTACACCACTTACCTCATTTCGCGTTTGGATCCGTTGAAGTATATTTTCCAGAAACCTATGCCTACAGGGAGGTTAGCAAAATGGAAAATATTACTTACGGAGTTCGACATCATATACGTGACAAGGACGGCTATGAAAGCTCAAGCCCCGGCCGATCACTTAGCTGAAAATCCTGTTGATGACGAATACGAACCCTTGAGGACGTATTTTCCGGACGAAGAGGTGTTGCAAATTGAGGGGTTAGAACTAACCAAGGATCCAGGGTGGAAGCTCTTCTTCGACGGAGCGGCGAACGCAAAAGGAGTCGGAGTAGGGGCTGTGCTCATATCCGAAACAGGACATCATTATCCTGTTACTGCTCAACTGCGCTTTCATTGTACCAATAATATGGCTGAGTACGAGGCATGTATCTTGGGGTTGCGATTAGCGGTGGACATGGATGTACGGGACGTCTTGGTCTTGGGGGACTCGGACCTTCTGGTACATCAGATTCAGGGAGAATGGGAAACCAGAGATTTAAAGCTTATCCCATATCGTCAGTGTTTGCATGATTTGACCAAACGCTTTCGATCGGTAGAATTCAGGCACATCCCAAGGATGCATAATGAGGTCGCCGACGCGTTGGCTACTTTAGCATCAATGCTACATCACCCGGACAAGGTTCGTGTCGATCCATTACACATCCATGTCCGGGATCAACATGCTTATTGTAACGTGATAGAGGAAGGGGTGGATGGTGAGCCGTGGTTTCATGATGTCAATGAATACCTCAGGTTAGGAGTATACCCAGAGCAAGCAACCGGAGATCAAAAGCGAGCTATTCGGCGGTTGGCGAACGAATTTTTCCTTAGTGGAGGGGTGCTGTACAAAAGAACCCCAGACTTGGGATTGTTGAGATGTATAGATGCAAGTCAAGCCACAACAGTTATGACGGATATACACTCGGGAGTTTGCGGACCACACATGAGCGGATACGTATTGGCAAAGAAGATTCTTCGAGCATGATATTATTGGCTCACTATGGAGCGGGATTGTATAAGTTTCGTGCGAAGATGCCATCAGTGTCAGATACACGGAGATTTGATTCATTCTCCACCGACTGAATTGCATACAATGTCCGCGCCATGGCCGTTTGTCGCATGGGGTATGGATGTTATTGGACCTATTGAGCCTGCAGCTTCCAACGGTCATAGGTTCATTCTGGTAACGATTGATTATTTTACCAAGTGGGTGGAGGCCAAAACATTCAAATCAGTGACCAAAGAAGGCGGTAGTGGACTTCGTACACTCCCACATCATTTGTAGGTTTGGAATTCCAAAGATGATCATTACGGATAACGGTGCAAATCTTAACAGTGGATTGATGAAAGAGGTATGTCAACAGTTCAAGATTACACACCGAAATTCCACACCGTATCGCCCAAAAGCAAACGGTGCGGTCGAGGCGGCAAACAAGAACATAAAGAAGATATTGAGGAAGATGATAGAAGGGTCTAGGCAGTGGCATGAAAAGTTACCATTTGCGCTGTTGGGTTATCGCACTACCGTCCGGACTTCGGTAGGTGCAACTCCTTACTTGTTGGTGTACGGGACCGAAGCAGTAATACCCGCAGAAGTTGAGATTCCGTCCCTCCGAATTGTCGCTGAAGCTGAGATTGATGACGACGAGTGGGTCAAAACCCGATTAGAGCAATTGAGCTTGATCGACGAAAAGAGGTTGACAGCGGTATGTCACAGCCAATTGTATCAAAAGAGAATGGCGAGAGCATATAACAAGAAGGTACGTCCCAGGAGATTTGAAGTGGGACAGCATGTGCTGAAGAGAGTTCTACCCCATCAGGCCGAAGCGAAAGGCAAGTTCGCTCCAAATTGGCAGGGACCTTTTGTGGTGACTAGAGTATTATCCAACGGCGCTCTATGCCTGACTGATGTCGAGGGAAGATGCACCGATATGGCTATCAATTCTGACCGCAGTTAAGAGATATTATGTGTAATTCTTTAATGCATTTGTCAACGTTTGGTTTCGTTTGTGTGTATTTGGCATTTTTCGGAGAATGAAATGACAGAGGCAATTTTTCTACTACCCAAACACTTTAACCTTTGTCCCCCATTTGAGCCTTAATTATTCTTTCATATACCCTCTTTCGGAATCATCAAGGAAGATGTGTAACAGAATAGAAAAGAAACAAAGAAGTAATACAAGAAAAAGTGAACTACGTTCGACCTGATTCCTCAAGAAGGATACGTAGGCGCCACACGGCTCGGTCATAATAAAATAAAAAAAAATCAAAAATCCCCCAAGCAACAAAACTGGGGCAGAAGTCATTGTTTCGTTTGAAAGATAGTGTGGATTCCGAAAGTTGTAATAAGCTAACCGTTGAGGCTAAACCCCTTTCTTCAGCCTCACGCGCAGAAACCATATCAAGAACCAGAAAGACCTCTCGATCAGTATTTGAGAAATGCCAAGTCATGTGAATGAAAGCCAAGAGTGACATCCCGACCCTCGATTGAATCCAGGATGCACAAGCCGAAAGGGGATAACGCTCTAGAGGGAATCTCAGGGGTGATACCCCGCCGCGAGGAAAGAAAGCATAAATGAGAGAGTCTTAACGGTGAAAACCCTCGCGGGCACCTTAAGGCGAAGGAAGTTGAGAGAAATAAAATGAGAGAGTCTTACGGTGAAAACCTTTACGGGCACCCTAAGGCGACGGGAGATAGGGAGAAATGAGAGAATCTCAGTAGTGAAAACCCTTTGAAGGGCACTGTGAGGTGACAGGACGAGATGGTTACAAGATGTCTGCATGAGACAGGGTTTGGACATCCGTTTACCTCTAGCAGGACGCGGCATCGGAAAGTGATTGATATGAATAGACTGGGTAGTTTAATCTCAAAGGCGCGGCATAACATTGGATCAGGCACACATTCAGATAAGTGTTCCTATTTTTGAGTTCAGAAAAGTTTTTCTCTTCTTTGTCATTTGCGGTCAGTATTCTTTCCTTTTCTTTCATTTTCGAAAATTGATTTTTCAAAGCTTACTACCAAGTCTCCCAAAGCAGTATATTGAAAGTGAATAGGCATGGAACGAGGCAATAAGACAGAAGTCGTTACGATAGTAAGATTGGGATGACAGGCTGAGTGGAAGGTTCGCAAGAATTATGGAGTATGATGGACACATGTGGCATGTCCGAAAGATGATTTCACGCAACGGATCACCGGCTAAAAAGAGTCTGATCAAACCAAAGATTGGAATAAAAGGAAAGATGAGAGGTCGTTCGAGGAAAGATGAGAGGTCGTTCGTGGAAAGAGCATCGTCCCCAGAAAGCGTCAACGTCGCCCTCAAAGTTCGAGAGAGGCCAAGCAGCTGAAAGAAAATGGCCCCAACAAGAGTGGCACGACCACTCACCGCATTTTGAAACTAACAATTTTTCTTTGATTTAAAAGCAGGAAAAGAGGGTTCGTTGGCGGAAAAGCATACCGTCCGGAAGTTTATCAAACTGGGGCAGAAAATTTTCTCCTGTTGCGAAAATTTTCTGGAAAGCAAGACTCAGAGGATAAGGGTAGAAAGCAACACAAGATTTCGGGAAGTACCGGCTCCGAGCAGAATAGTTTTGAGAAAGGCCAGACGACACGACGGGGTAATATTTGAGCTTGGTATCACCCCCAGCAGTTGTGGGAAAATAAAACAATGGCTTCGAGATTCTCCTAGCAGTATTACATCCCATAATTTGTTCGAGGAGGCAAAAGCGTGAGTCCCAGAAGAGGTATGGGAAGAGGGAAGAAATGAGGGGTGAAGGAAACAAAGAATGCTTCCCCAGCAGCATCATCCCCAGCAGACGAGTAGACAGTTCAAAAATACCCCCAGCAGCCGGAAGAAAACGTAATACGACCCAGGGGAAAGCAATTCCAAGACAGGATAATTCAGAAGAGAAGGTGGTCCGAGAGGTAATGCAGGAACAAGGATATGGTACGAAAGGCAAAGGAAGGTAATCAAGGTAGGATGAAATCAGTGAGTAGTAGTTGAAGTCAGGGAGCCCGCCTGGAGAATGGAGTGGCGATTTAATTTTGAAGTTATAGTTGAAGTCAGGGAGCCCGCCCGGAGAATGGAGTGGCGATTTAATTTTGAAGTAATAGTTGAAGTCGGGGAGCCCGCCTGGAGAATAGAGTGGCGATTTAATTTTGAATTAGTAGTTGAAGTCAGGAAGCCCGCCCGGAGAACGGAGTGGCGATTTAATTTTGAAGTTGTAGTTGAAGTCGGGGAGCCCGCACGGAGAATGGAGTGGCGATTTAATTTTGAAGTTATAGTTGAAGTCAGGGAGCCCGCCTGGAGAATGGAGTGGCGATTTAGTTTCGAAGTTGTAATTGAAGTCAGGGAGCCCGCCTGGAGAATGGAGTGGCGATTTAATTTTGAAGTTATAGTTGAAGTCAGGGAGCCCGCCTGGAGAATGGAGTGGCGATTTTATTTTTGAGTAGTAGTTGAAGTCAGGGAGCCCGCCTGGAGAATGGAGTGGCGATCTATTTTAATTTGGTTGAGGAAAGCGGTTGAATGTAACAGAAATCTCCGGCATGAATCCGAGTTAGTAAGAAGAGGGAGGCAACAAGGATCAGAAAAGATAGATTCGGATTGCAAAGGAGAATAGTTCAAAGATCATAAAGAAAGAAGCAATGGTCGGGGTTCGGCAATCAAGATAGACCGAAATAACAACTGGCAGAAGAGAAGAAACATCAGAAGGAACATCAAGTCAGACAGGATAGCAAGGAACATGGGAGAGTCAAGATGAAGAGATAGATAAGATTTCGCAATGCTGTAACTTAGTCTAGCTTCTTATTTTGTTTAGCACGATGTAATAAGGAGGTCAGTTAAGCAGTGGCAATAGCAGCAACAACAGTAACAGCAAGATCACAGCAGTCACGGTAGTCCCAGCTACCAAAACTTCCCGAACTACATTGACCTGATTCCCTTTTAGCCAGGGATATGTAGGAGACCTTCTGAAGCAAAGGTTCGGTCAAACTTTTCCAAAAAATGCTTCACACGGGGTGCTCGAACCGGAGAATGGAGTGGCGATTTAATTTTGAAGTCGTAGTTGAAATCAGGGAGCCCGCCTCTGGAGAATGGAGTGGCGATTTTATTTCGAAGTAGTAGTTGAAGTCGGGGAGCCCGCCCTGGAGAATGGAGTGGCGATCCGTTTTAATTTGGTAGAGGAAAGCGGTAGAATGTAACAGAAAGTCTCCGGCATGAATCCAAGTTCGTAAGAAGAGAGGAAGCATCAGAAGGAACGCCAAGTCAGAGAGGATGGCAAGGAGCGCGACAAGATCAAGTTAAAAAGGATAGATAAGAACTTGTAGTACTGTATACCTTAGTCTAGCTTCTTGTTTTTGTTGCTTAGTGCGGTGTAACAAGGAGATCAGCTAAGCGGTGGCAACAGCAGTAACAGCAGTAACAGCAGTAACAGCAGTAACAACAGTAACAGCAGTAACAGCGAGATCGCAACAGTCATGGTAGTCCCAGCTACCAGAACTTCCCGAACTACATTGACCTGATTCCCTTTTAGCCAGGGATATGTAGGAGACCTTTGAAGCAAGGTTCGGTCAAAACTTTTCCAAAATACTTCATACGGAGTGCTCGAATGGGCAAAATCGCTTATATCCGCTCACTTATCTTTGCACGAAAACTCTGCGTGTTTACGCGCAAAGAGGGGCAGCTGTGAGCACGTGATTTTTGCCTTACCTGAGAAGTACTCCCAGAAAAATTCAAAATAAAAATAGTTTCGTGTTGGGCATGATTTTGGTGATTTTGTGTTATTTTTATCTTAAATTTATATTTTTGTGTGCATGTTTATTTATTTAAGTTAATAAAATACAAAAAAAAATATATTAGGTTTTGCATTTTTGTGTTCGATATCGAAATTACGTGATTTACATTTTTAGGTGATATGTAATTATGTAGGATAGTGGTATTAAAAAATTAATTATGTTATAAATTAATGTATATATATATATATATATATATATATATATATATATATATATACATATACATATACACATGATACATCATGGAGTCTAGTTGCAAAACAAAGAAGAAATCAGAACTGGGCCGTCTCCAATTCGTTAAGAACCAGGCCCACACTAACTCAACACCCAACCCAAATACCCGTCCAAGCTTCAGCCTGTGTAACGCTTGATCTGGACCGTTAGATTCTATAATCCAACGGCCCAGATTAATCCATAAATCCCCAAATACACTCAGACTATGACTTAACCAAATGACACCGTTTGGTTTAAGTGAGGAGATCCTGATCGTTGATCGTAAATGATCCAACGATCAGGATTCAATCTCATATCTCGTATATAAGGCCCATCCCATACCCCGCCCCCCCAAGCCAGACCCCCCTCTCCCTTCATCTCCCAAAGGTCCTCAGAGACCAAGGCTTCTCTCCGCCGTCCGCCGCCATTGCTCCGCCTGCCGGAAATCGCCTCACGGCGGTTCCGGTAGGCCAACGGCCACCAAACTAATACCAAAATCTTCCCCTCACCTCCCCCATTACGAACCCAGCCTTCGTTAACCTCGAATCACCACCAAACGGCTCGAATCTTCATTCAAAGATTCGAGTCAAAACCCAAACTACGCCAAACTTCACCAAATTCATACCACAGCCTCCTCACACCTCCCCCACACTCCCATTAACATTGGTTTGGTTCGAATCTAACCAGAAATGCAAAAGCCCCAAATCCGAGCCCAAGAACCCTAGTTTTCGAAAAAGCCAAATTCGAGCCAAATTAGTCGTAATTGAAGTCCAAGGGACTTTAGTCTAGGTGTTCTCAATTGAGAACATCTCGATTAAAGCCCGTTTGGCTTCAATAGTTCCAAACCATAGTTCGAAGCTTGGTTCGGCAGATTTCTTTTGAGGTAATTCATGTTCCTTACGTTTGTTGTTTGTAATCCGTGTATGTGGTTGTGTTTAGTTTCAGAAAGTCTTAGCATTCTTCTACCCTTCTCAACCGACCTTTTATTTGGTCGATTCCCATTATTTTACCAATTCTTGTTTAAGTTCAATGTTGCAATAGCTTCGTATAGTTAGTTTATTTAACGTCGTCAACAAATTACGTTTGTTTGTATGATTGTTCATGTCCTGGTCTGCCCGTAGGCAATGCAAGTCTAGGCTTTGGTTGTGTGTTCAATTCTGGATTAGGAGTTAGTTAGATGGAGTTGTCATAATTTGATTAAGGATAGTTATTTAATCACATACCCATACAAGGGACTAGTGGAACCTGCTGTGCAGCAGGGCAGCCCACTAGTGTCCTGCCACCAGTGTATTTAATGGTTATAGTCCATACATTGGACAGTAGATAGTGGGGAATGCAGGGAATTTGATGGGTTAGACAGAGAGGAGGATGGGCAGAGTTGGCTGTCTGATTATTGTATCTTGGAGTTGCATTTGTTTGCAACTATAAGTATAGGAGAACACTAGAGTACCAGGGGGGAAAAAAACAGTAATAGCTAGGGAGAAAAATAGACAGCAAGCATACATTTCGATACACACATACAAAGATACAGATAAACAAGTTACTGTTGCATTGGCTTCTGGACTGTTTTGTGTGTTTTGATTCAGTGGCTGAGTGTTTGGTCGTTGGTTTGTTGTTGTTCTTGTGTTGTTGGTAGTGTTGGGCCACTGTTTAGCTGTGTTGAGTGTATGCTGCTGCTGTGTTGATTGACTGTTGCTGTTTGGTTCTTGTGTTGCTGCTTGTTTCTTGTGTTGAGGCTGGTCCATTGTTGTTGTTGTTCTTGTGTTGGTGTGCTGAGATCGATTGTGTATTATCTGCTGAGTTTGGAAGTGTCGAGCCACTGGCAGTGCTGTTATTTTGTCACTGGCAGCACTGTTTTGGGATTGCTTGGTCATTAGTGTTGCTGCCTGGTTGATTTTTGTTGCTGTTGATCCAGTTGTTGTTGCTGTGCTACTGTGGTTAACTTCCACTGGTTGTTGGTCGTGTGTATTGAGTGTTTGTGGCTGTTGGTTGATTATTGTTGAGGCTGGTCCAGTTTGTTGCTGTGCATATTGTTGCTGGTCCAGTATTGTTCTTCTGTGGTTGTTTGTTGCTGTGCTACTTGGCTGTAACTGCCATTGGATTGCTGGTCCACTGTTTGTTACTGGCTGTTGGTCTATTTGATTGCTGGTCCATTGGTTGTTACTGGTTGTTGTTGCTATTGGTCTATTTGATTGCTGCCATTGGTTGTTGTTGCTGTTTGGTATATTGAGTTGCTGTTGGTTTACTGTGGTTGTTACTGGTCTACTGTTGTTACTCCTGTTACTGTTGCTGCATTGCCACTGCTCACTCATCTTTGTTCTTCCGCGTTTCAGGTACACATCTCTGTTGTTGTAATTCCTTGGTTCGAAAAGAATGAAGCCTGAAGCTTATGTTTGAAGTCTGTTGAATCATGTAGTCGTCCAAAGTCTTATGTTTGATTACGTTCTGTTATTATCTAATTAAGTTTGTAGTGCTAGTTTTGGTTATGGAAAAGTGTAGCTAGACCAAAGACACACTATCATTAGATATGCGCGTAAACCCGAATTAGTCTGTTGTATCTCTGTTCAATCTTCTCTACTCATGTGTGTAATCTCCAAATCTGTTAAATGTTAGATCTTATGTTAAAAGCAAGATTAGCTAGGGAGTTATTACTCAACTGAATGACGTAATTAGATTAAAATAGTCGGGGGTGCATTTCATGTGACCCGACCCCAATTTCGGGCAAGAGCAAATAAAACATGTCAGGAACCACAGGCGCATTTCATGCGGTGTGGTTCGTAGCGAGTTTTAAATAATTTGGAATCAACTCCTAAGTAAAAATACAGTGGGATGTAGTTCGCCTTAGATTTGAATTAAAGGTGTGCCTCGCCCAGTAGTTACACTAATCGCAAGGCCTTTATAAATGTACATATAAAATACTTAGATTTCGAGATGTGTCGTTTCTTAGCAAATATCACGTCCTCCTCGACAGTGTAAATAAGTAATCGCTCCGGTCGCATATTTTAGTCCTACCTTCTTAAATACGGGTGTGCATTTCATGCGACCCAAATCCAAACCCCAAAATGTTGAATAAGAATATGTCGAGAATCCGGGTGCATTTCATGTGACGTGATTCGAAAGCATATTTTTAAGCAACTTTCTCTTTCGTAAATCATAACCAATAATAAAAGCGGTAAAGGGATATTAAGTACATGATTGTAAAAGCAGATAGATAAGCCAAACACGACAGTTGAGCGACCGTGCTAGAACCACGGAATTCGGGAATGCCTAATACCTTCTCCGGGTTAATAGAATTCCTTATCCGGATTTCTGGTTCGCGGACTGTTAAATAGAGTCATTCTTTTCCTCGATTCGGGATTTAACCGGTGACTTGGGACACCATAAATCTCCCAAGTGGCGACTCTGAAATAATTAAAATAAATCCCATCTCGATTGTCCTTTAATTGGAAAAACTCTTTGCATCCTTGCGGGTGCGGAAAAAAGAGGTGTGACACCGACGGTTCGTGACGCTGCAGAGAGATCTCAAGGGAGTCAAGAATTTACTCAACTATTGTTACCGCGTGTCGTCCATATCGATAATGCAAGAGAATTGAGAGATCTTCAATTGTGCACATAGGGGTGCACTAGGTTCTGGCATTCGGTTGATAGTACGGTCGTGACAAAGTTTACTTAACTGCCAAATTGTCACAGCAATGGTAGAATCACAAGGTGGATATAGATCTAAAAATAGTTGGTGGTAATAAAGACTATATGGTTCATATGAGATATCTATTTAGCGAAGGATTCAGCCAGCAGAGATACTGGGGAAAATGAGTTTAACTATCTTAAGAAGGACATGTACCAAACGAATGCCTTGGGCTTGTTTTATGATGAAGACGTACGAATGTTAAGGGCTAGTATCATGGATTAGCAAGATGTATCTTAAGGCTTCGTGTCAAGTGAAAGGATTTCACTATCAACGATGTAATTATGGGTCATGTGTCGTGTCAGATTTGGCCTGCGATGTATTTAGGTGCTATTCCAAAGTTCTTGAAAACTTGCGGATGGGCAAGAGTTGAGGCTCGTATGGTATAATGTTGGGACTATAGATGTTCCTGTGTCCCTAATAAACTATGCATTTTATTATCAGCAGGGAAATATTTGACAAAGGCTACATGGTGCGTGTGAGAATCATAGTATGTTTTAAGATGTTGTTGGTAGAAAATGCTCGGTGCATGGAGCGAGAAGATGTTTGGTTGTATTGGGATGAGGTCATACCCTATGATGTTAGAGTGCTAATAGAGAACATGTGGTTATATTCGTTGGATCAAGTGAGTTGCAGTTGAATAATAGTAAATGACTCGAGAGAATGGTTCTAATGTGTTCGAGAGTCGTGTAATAGTGGCTTTGGGCTAAGTGGGAGAGTCCCACCGCTTAAGATTGGGTCGCATGGTTAATTACCGGTGTGAATTCTGGATACTAGCGTATTATTGTGTTATTGCAGCCACGGGAAAGGACCATGTGTGGTAATTTGAGTATATGTACTGTTGAATGCATGTTATGGTTAGCCTTACTGGCTCATGTTCAAACTTGAGGAAAGATTCATGACTTATGCCTCGTATAGGTGCAGGCTTCGCGGGAAGTGATTCCGCTGGGTGCTTTATCGAGAGGGTATTCATATGTTATAAACATTCAGTAGAGTTGCTTGCGTACTGGGCCAAGTCAGGGCCGGATGGTTCTCGATAGCGGTCCTAGTGAATTCAAGAGGTAAAGTGTGGTGCCTGATAATTCTGAGTCTATAAGTACAGTTGAGGCTCAAACTTTTGGAGCAACTTACGAAGAAAGGCACAAAATGATCTATGATGTTTTGACTTGTGGTGTAGTATTTGAGAGACATGAAATGGTCGTCGTTCTTAAGATAGCATGGCCTCATGATTTAAGGTCACTCAGGGTAAGTGCGGTTGGAATAAGTTAGGCATTATTGATAAGTTCTGGTTTGCCACAGAACTTGTAGGGGAAGCCATTCTTACGGCTAGCCGGATACTAAATCGAGTACCCTATAGCAAAACACAATCCATTTCATATGAAAAATGGAAAGGAAGGAAGCCCAACTTGAATTATTTTAAAGTATGGGGGTGTTTGGCAAAAGTGCAAGTTCCTAAACCCAAAAGGGTAAAAATAGGACCGAAAATCGTTGATTGTGTTTTCATAGGATATGCGACTAATAGTAAAGCATATCGAATTCTGGTTCATAAATCAAAAAATCCAGACATTCATAATAATACGGTTGTAGAATCAGACAATGATGAGTTCTTTAAAAATGTATATCCATATAAAAAGGAATGTGAATCGATTGGTGAAGGATCTAAACAATCTCGGGAAGAAACAAAAGAAAGTGCACTTAACCAGGAGGATCCAAGACGCAGTAAACATCAAAGAGCGTCTACTTCATTTGGACCAGATTTTTTGACTTTCTTATTGGAAAATGAGCCTCAAACGTTTAAAGATGCTATATCTTCTTCGGAGTTATTTTTATGGAAAGAGGCAATCAATAGTGAAATAGAATCCATATTGAACAACCATACATGAGAATTGGTTGATCTTCCTCCTGGAAATAAACTTTTAGGTTTTAAATGGATGTTTAAGAGGAAAATGTAAGATGATGTCACTATTGACAAATATAAGGCAAGACTTGTGGTCAAAGGGTATAGACAACGAGAATGTCTTAGCTATTTTGATGCATACTCTTCAGTTACAAGAATTACGTTCATACGAACGTTAGTAGTGTTAGCTAAAATTTATGGTCTTGAAATTCATCAAATGGATGTTAAGACGGCCTTGTTAAATGGAAAGTTGGGGGAAGAAATCTACATGGAACAACCTGAAGGGTTTGTGGTTCCAGGTTAAGAAAAGGAGGTATGTAGACTTGTTAAGTCCCTTTACGGATTAAAACAAGCATCCAAACAATGGCATGCGAAATTTGACCAAACAATATTGTCAATGGATTTAAGATAAATGAATGTGATAAATGTGTGTACATTAAAAATGATCCAAATCACATAGTCATTGTTTGCTTATATGTAGATGATATGCTCATAATGAGTAATGATATTGCCAACATAAATGCTACTAAGCGTATGCTAACTAGGAAGTTTGATATGAAAAACTTGGGAGTTGTTGATTTAATTCTGGAAATTAAGATACATAAGACTTCTCAAGGTCTGGCATTGTCACAATCTCATTATATTAAGACAATACTTGAAAATTTCAAGTAGTTGGGCATTAAAGTTGCAAAGACTTTAATTGACGTGAATCTTGCATCAACAAAGAACAATGGCCAAAGCATATCACAATTGGATTATTCTCATATGTTGGGTTGCTTAATGTATATCATGAATTGTACACGACCAGATATAGCTTGTGTTATAAGTAAATTGAGTCGATATACGAGCAATCCAGGTAAATCTCATTAGATGGCCATGAAACGAGTTTTGGGGTATTTAGTACATACCCGAGACTTTGCTTTGCACTACAGTAAATATCATGCGGCATTGAGGGATACTGTGATGCAAATAGGATCACCAGATCAACTGATTCCAAGTCCACAAGTGGATATGTATTCCTTATTGGTGGAGGAGCGATATTTGAAAGTCATCCAAACAAACTTGTATTGCCCGCTCTACAATGGAGGCTGAATTCATAGCCTCAGATAAAGCCAGTGAAGAAGCTGAATGGCTCCGAAATTTCTTGTATATTCCATTTTGGCTCAAACCATTGGCACCAATGTGCATATATTGCGATAGCCAAGCGGCAATTGGAAGGGTTGGGAGCATTATGTATAATGGTAAATCTCGTCATATACGATCAAGACAAAAAAACTGTTAGACAATTACTCTCTAGAGGAGTTATCACGATTGACTATGTAAAGTCAAGTGATAATATGTCAGCCACTTACAAAAGGCCTAACTAGAGAGGTGGTTGAGAAGTCATCAAGTGGGAATGGGACAATGGCCGAGAACAAGTCATAGTGGAAGTAAATCTACTTGGCAGACTGGAGATCCCATGATCTAGGTTCAAGAAGATCAAACGAAGTCATCAATGACGGTTTAACTTTGTCAACTAAACTTTTGATCCATTATCACAGACAATGTTCAGTACCAAGGATAAAGAATTAAGGCATTTTAGTGATTCTAAATTTGATATGGGGTATATCAAATAGTGTATCTATGGGAAGACACATTTAGGAATCACCTATGTAAGTGCGAAGTGTTAGCCGCTTCAATGAGAACTTTGTAAGGCCAGTTCTCCACGCACTTATGAAACTAGGCGGTGTTCATGGCTTAAACGAACACAACAATGAGAACTAAAGACGATTAAGGGTTAGTTGTGTAACTTGTGGTTGTCTAGATATATACCAAAGTTCGACGGTTCAACGATATCAAATCTACCAATTGATCGATATATCCGACATAAGTTCACTACGAAAAGTTCAAGGAAAATCTACTTATCCAAATGCAATTAGTCCTTGCTTATGAATCACACTGTTTTTCATGCATACTTAAGTGATATGCCCATTCCCCATTCGTGTAGGGGATTGTTGGATTTTTTGTATTTAATATAATACATAAAAGAGGGTGAATGAGAAATGGAGGGAAATGAAAGTTTTGAGTGAAATTTTAAGTTTTTCCCCTTGGCAAATGGACATTGTCCCATATTAGAAGAGGGAGAGGTTTTTTATGGGTATATAAGCAATTGTTCTTCTTCTAGCTCTTAAAGAGTTTAGAAGAAGGCAAGCCTCGCACAGTCGTCGTCGTCACTCGGCTTCGGCCTCGGCGTCAAATTCGGATTCGATCAAATAATTGATTGATTAACTTTTTTGACCAAATTTATTTGTTAATAGTAAAATATTAACATAAATGTTATTAAATATTTATTTTAATAATAGAATATTAATATTAAAATAAATATTAATATTACATCCTCCAATCCATTTTTTCTGTTTTGGTAACAGAAAATTAACTACCCTCTTTATTTTCCCTCTTTATTGTTGAGTAAATAGCTATTTATATAATGGAATTTACATTACAAAAAATTATGTTTATAGTTTTTGTTTATATTTATTTATATTTATAAAATTATTTTACAAATACACTAACCGTTTATATTTGCTAAGATAAGTTTTAAGGTATTGTATTAAGCCGCACCTAACTAAAGTAATATCCCATGCTGCAAGCCGCAGCCTATGACAAGATAGACTTTGGTAAATCATTATAAATATTTGGTTAGCTCTACAGTTGCAACTGCAGTGATGGGTAGCATTTATTTCTCTTTGATCTAACTAGTCACATACCACATAATATTGGTACACTCATATTGTCTTTAGAAAATTTCAGCATATATAGTAGGTACTGGACACCATTTACATAAGTAAGATCATTCAAGAAATCCAGGTGATTTTGTACATGTGCAAATACTTTACTTAAATAGTTTTCCAGTATAATTTCCCTGCAACACATAGTTTTCCAGTACTTCTTAGGCCTGATAATATCTTATGTACAAGGATTTATAATATGAATTTAACCCCCATAAATTTCCTTACCTCTAGCTCACTTCTGTGAACATTCTTCATCAATGGAATCGTGCTGCATAAATCAGTTTCTAGAAGGCAAGACTATTTTCATCACTGGTGCAACTGGCTACCTAGCAAAGCGTACTTTCTCTCTCTCTTTCTCTTTCTCTTTCTCTCTCCTATATATAGGTTGCACTAACAGTGCTTCTTGAGGAGATGATAACATAACTGATATTACTAATGCATTTGTTATATATTAATGTAGTTCTCATCGAGAAGATACTTCGAGTCCAGCCAAATGTGAAGAAGCTCTACTTGCTAATTAGAGCTCCAGATTCAAATTCAGCTAAAGAGCGTTTTAACAATGAGGTACGTGCTACTGCAACATAACCAATAGTAGTGTAGCAGTAGAAAGAATAGCCATCATCTTAGACTTTACTACGGCTGTTTATCAGGCAGGCAGATCGAGTAGTTTGCGCTTAACAATTTGACTTATCCGTTATCGGCTTTTAAATATATTAATCCGCTAGCCACATGATAAGATATATATTAACCGGATTGCTATCAGTTTTACTATTATTAGGCGATTATCATGCGGCTTATCAACATATTTGAATCTGTATTACGGAGCCCATTTTTGCAACATATTGATACAAACATACAGTGATACGGTATGCATAACGGGATATATTAAACTTTTGTCATAATACATAACTGGACCCTTAAACTTAGTCTTCACCTGAATACTTAAACATAGAATTGTTCCTCTTAGGCCCTTTAATTAAACCACATTTGTGCCAATTAGACATTGTAGTGACATGATTGAGTGCGTGAGAAAAGGGGCGTGAACATGAGAAAAAGATTATGGATTATTATTTTAATATTATTATATTCTAATATATTATTCCAATTAAAGCTAACTTTTACCCTTCATTCTATTTCTCTTCTTCTTCCCGTGCACACATCTTTTTTCCTCTTAATTGCTTTTTAAAAAAAAGAATAGTGTACATGGATTTCACTATTCTCATTTGGCATGCTTATTGTTTTTACAAGGCACTTGTAAACTACTGGAATAAAACTTTACAAACTAGAACACACAAGTGGTTGATAGATATTGCATTTTGACATTAAAAACTTTTAACAAAAAAAGTACTCCAGCAAAAGAGCAAAGCTGTCAAATACACAAATGCAGCTATTTCATAAGCAAAGAAGAAAGCCTTAAAAGCTATCAAATACACAAGTGCAGCTAATTACATATCCAACGTTAATTTTTATAAAAGTTTTTGTCAAATGGTCTACAAATTGTCTAATTGGCACATATGTGGTTTAGTTGAAGGGGCTTATAGGAACAGTTATGTATTTGGCCTAAACTTTTTCAACTTACTGATAGTATTACAGGACACAACCAACAATTGACAAACATACTTAGAACCTTCACACACTCTGGGAGCAAGGCAGCAAGCTCCTCAAAATAGCTTAAATGCAGCCAAGATAAATGACTCTGCAGTTTGCACATTCTTCGGCTAACATAACAGTTAACACTTCTGATAGTGGATAAGTGGAAGGGATATTTTATATACATTTGGATAAAAATATATAAATATAAAAATTCTTAACGAGTTAACGGCTTATCCGATAAGAAATTGAATGTTCCGCCCCCAAATTGATAAGCCGTCAATAATAAAATGTCAATTAATTCACCACCCATTAATCCGATAATTCGACGCCAGTGTTGGAAAGCGTTAAGCGCAAAAAAACGATGAGGCCTCCATCACCAAAGCGAGAAGCGCGATGCGAAGCGCGCTTTTTTCATGTGAAGCGTAATTTAACACATTAAAAAAAAAAAATAGGCATAGATAAATGGCTAAGAACTCGTTAATATTAACCAAAATTTTGGATTCTTGAATCAAGAAGCAAATAATAGATACTAAAACTAGATAGTAAATAAGATTGAATACACTACAATTAACAACCAAAAAAAAAAAAGAGAGAGAAACAGCACAGTTAACTTTGTTTTGAACCAGAAAAGTATTAACAGAAAAACAGAGAAATACAAACCAGAAAAACAGAGCATAGACTAGGGCACAAAAACAGAGCAATACAAGCGAAAGGAATAGAAAGAAGAAGAGAAAAACAGAGCATAGAAAGACCAGAGCAGAAATTAGAGCACAACCGCACAAGAACAGAGCAATAAAAAGTGAAAAAAATAGAAAAAATAAGAGAAAAGGAGTCAAACAGGAACCGAAGAAAATCAGAGGAAGAGAAGAGAAGAGAGGAAGAAGGAGGAGCTGAAGAAGAAGAGAAGAATAAGGAGGAGGAGAAGAAGAAGAGGAGGAGAAGAAGAGAAGGAGAGAAGAAGCACTGAAGCAGTCATTGAAGTTGCTTGGAGAACAAGTGATTGTTTGCTTAAGTTTTTGCCCAGCCTTTTTAAAAAAAAAAACCCTAACAGATGCTTAACCTCGCTTAAGCGTGCTTTTTTGCGCTTTTTGGATCGATGCGCTTCTCGCTTAAAAGGATAAAGTGTGCGCTTTTTTCATGTGAGAAGCGCACGCTTTTTACAACACTGTTCGATACCAATAAACCATTAAGCCACTTTTACGGTTTGTTTCGGTTTGGTTTTGACACCCCTAGACTATACAGCTCCAACCCACATGAGAATCCAAGATTTTAAGAGTTGAAGAATATGTTTTAATTGCAGGTCATAAAGACGGACCTGTTCAGAGTTCTAAGGGAGAAGTTGGGTGCCAACCTACATTCTCTTATACAAGACAAGGTTTTCCCAGTTGCTGGTGATATAGCTTGTGATAGTTTGGGGATAAATTCTGAGCTAAAAGATGAGATGGGCAGAGAAATAGACATAATTGTAAACTCAGCTGCTACGACTAGATTTGATGAAAGGTAGTTCTATAGCAATATTACAACAACAACAACTACTACTACCCCCAGTATAGTCCCACAAAGTAGGGTTTGGGGAGGGTAATATGTAGATAGGCCTTACCCCTAGAATAGCAATATTATTCCTTAAAAAAAGAATAGAATAACTTACTCCATTCTTTTACAGATATGATACTGCAGTAAGGATCAATGCATTGGGTACCTTGAATGTTCTCAAATTTTCCAAGCAGTGTTCAAAACTAATGATGCTTCTCCACGTAAGCACAGGTCAGCCCCATATTCTTCCTTGTGCTTAACTAACCAACTTTCATTATCATGACTTAGGGCCCACGTATTGAGTTAACATAAAGACTGATTCTTTTCAGCCTATGTTTGTGGAGAAAAGGAAGGATTGATACTAGAGAAGCCATTGCACTATGGTGAGACGCTTAATGGAGACTCTCGCTTAGACATAGATGCGGAGCAAAAGTTGGCAGAGGAGACACTAAAGGACCTTAAAGCTAGGAATGCCACTGAAAAAGAAGTAGCTTTAGCTATGAGACTTCTAGGTATTGAGAGGTAAACATTTCATAAAGTCTCAGTAATCTTTTGAAGCTTCATAGGGTTTATTCCTACCTTTCACGTCAATTATGATTCTTCAGGGCAAAGATACATGGATGGCCAAACACATACTCGTTCACAAAAGCAATGGGTGAGATGCTTTTGGGACACCTGAAGGAGGATCTCCAACTCATAATCCTTCGGCCAACAATTATATCAAGCACATACAAGGAGCCATTCCCAGGATGGAATGAAGGACTGAGGTAATGACTATATAACATTCATGCATGCACACATGAAAAAGAAGAATAAGTCTTAGCAAAACCAATCTGATTCTTCCTTCCACAGAACCATGGACACCTTCATTGTTGGCTATGGTAAAGGGAAACAGAATGTTGCCATGGGTGATAGAGAATCAATACTGGATGTGGTATGTGACTCAATACCTTATCTCATAATGGAATGCGCAAGTTTCTCTTGTTTGCATCAGCTGGTCTTAATTAGTTCATCTACACTTCGAGTTCCTAAGTATTCACACTTCCTTAATGACATCTTGCAATTTTGCCAGATTCCAGCCGATATGGTTGTGAACTCAGTCATCGCGGCTCTGGTAGCCCACAGGAAGCGATCTTCCCATACAGCTATTTACCATATTAGCTCCTCTGGGACGAATCCACTAAAAAATACTGATATTATTCAATTTTCCGCTGAATACTTCAAGAAGAATCCATGGATTAATGAAAGAGGAACGCCAGTCAAAGTCAAGAAATATCATTTACTGAATAGCATGGCTAGCCTTCACAAATACATAGCTATCCACTACATGCCATTATTAAAGGTTAGTTTTCATAGTAATGTCTTCTTGGATAAACTGTAAAATTTAAGCCTTTTTGGCTTCACTTGACCATGAAGTAGACAGTACTAACTTGATTTAATTGTGCTTATAGATGCATTTATTGGAAAAATATGGGACAAACATATAAATTTCAACATTTCTAATGTAGAACACTAATCAGTTAGACCAAAGCTCTCTTTCGTTGAAAATCAGTTGGTATAAACTAGAAAACTCGTGATAAATACAGCTAAAAGAGGAAAAGACCATGGTATGCAAGAGAGATATATCAAACAAAAAAAAAAACAGACAGAGTGTTTATGAATGTTGATATGCACTTGAGCATTGACAGGTTACCCCTGGTTAAGTTTATATTTTAACATGTTTCAGATATTAAAGTGGGCAAACTTGATACTTTGCCAACATTTGCAAGAGCTGCATACAGACTTGGAAAGAAGGATCAATCTCGTCATTCGACTAGCTGAACTCTACAAACCCTACACATTATTCAAAGGAATGTGAGTTCATTAGTATTATGTTATATTAACACATTCCAGTAGTCAACTACAGCTCGTTTCAGTATTTTATTAATCAAATATAAAGCTGTGCCTAATTGCTATTCTAATACCATTACTGCTGATTTTTACCAGCTTCAATGATACCAATGCTGAAATGTTGCGAATGGCAACAACAGAAAGTAATGCAGACGATACATTTAATTTTGATCCAAGAACCATTCAGTGGGAAAAATACTTCAAGGAAATTCATATTCCCGGATTAGTGAAATACGTTTTCTGAAAAAATAGAATTATGCGAATAAAAAAGGCTGATATGCTACTCTGCTTGAAGCTGTGTTGCTGCTTAAATTCCATTATTAAGTTGTTCGAATGACAATGTCAGTTCAAGAAAATAACTATTTACCAGCAAACTGAACTCAAAGATTGGGTTCTTTTTCTTTGTACATATATGTTACGGCTTTCATCAGAAGAAATAAGTAGCTTTTATATACCATACACGATTTTATATGGTGTCTATTCACTTCTCCTTGTTTTTTTTGTTTCTGATTTGATAATTTATGACAATACATCAACAACTTGATCGATCCTTTATTTGATCATTCTTTCTTCTTCTTTTTTTCAGCTATAGCAAGCGAAAAATTACTTCAACTAATTAGAAAACAAATTAAAGAAAAATATCCAAGGATCAGATAATTATTTATGCAATTTTTCATCCACCAAAATTCAAGAGTTAAACAAGTAGAACAAGGTAGAGTTCAATATGAAGAAATAGATAATTAATTACCAATCACTCAAGAAGGATGAACCTTGTTAGAGCTGTGAGAAGAAATGGCTTTAATAGCAGATTTCATAGAGGCGCCAGCAGAATTAACAGCACTTTCAATATACTTTTTAGCAGCAACTGTAGCCACTTTTTCCATAGTTTTTCCCATTTTTCTTGCTCTTTCAGCAACACCCACTAAGCTATCATACTCAGCTTTAGCCATTTGGTTCATTTCTTCCTCGAAACGTCGGAACTCTTCCATGGCGTCTTCCATGGCAGTGTTAAAATGATCCTCTGCTTCTTTCATGTAATTCTCAGCTTCTTCAACTTCTTTTTCTTGATCTAATTCCATAGCTGCCCAAGCCTTATAAGCTTCTACTTCGAAGAGTTTCATGAGATCATCTTCTATGGTGTAAGGGTCGAAATTCTTGTCGCAAAGAGCTTGATCTGAAAGAATATTGAATTGAGCAAAAAGAGCCTCCATTTTTTTTGTGTTACTGTTGTGAAATTGGAATTGGAGAAAAATGGGGTTTCAGAATTTCAGTGGTGAAGGGATTTATTCATTTGGATTTGATGATTGAAACAGTGTTTAGATAGACGAAAGCCACTTTGGTAAAGGAATGGAGGGGCCCCAACATTCTCCTTCAAAACACACCAACGGTTCAGTTGAATTTAGGCACTATCTTGCTTCTCTCTTTTTCTTTTCTTTTTTTATTCTTTTTTTATTTATAGAAGTTCCTTTTTCCTAGTACTTTTTCTTTATTTCCTTTTTTTGTTTTGTCAAGTAGGTGTTTGGACATAAAAAAATTACGTATAATTTTTGAAAAAACAATAGTTGGAGTTAAGTTGAACAATGGTATTTGTAATTTAAAATTGGGTACATGCATTTTACTTGAAAAAATATTAAGTTTTATGAGTGGGAAAAATAAGATTTTGAAAATTTTGATTTTGAAAGACTCATTTTCGAATTATTTTAGAAAACTTGTAAAATTTTCCAGACAAACACATTTTTTAAAAAAAAAAAAAGAAGAAAAAGAAGAAATTTTTTATGGACAAATGGGTCCTATGTTGAATTGTGAAATCGTAACACCATAATAAAAATTGTTACTTGTATAGTAACAAAATAACTATAATTGAATTTGTTATTAATGAAAGATGAAATTTCAAAAAATATTATGATTTTATATCTAATTACAGTTCGCATTTATTATTTCAATATTTATCATTCGTAGCAAATCTTCCTTTGTCTGAGGTCTGTATTCACTGTATTGGTTAGCACAACTAATACACATGCATTCTGTCAGTTATATATGTTCGCAGAACTAATACAATCTGTATCAACTGTATTCGTTTGCGTAACGAATACAAAAATACAGGAGTATATATAATGATACAAACAATCAAAATACAATATATTGGTACATAATCACAAAATACTGTCAAACATATACAGTACAAAAAAAATTCCATACCTAAAAAAAAATATATACATGGTACAAATCAAGGCAAAATACAAAAAAACAAGGTTTTGCCAAAAAATTCCTCTCTCGAAATATAAAAATATGAGTACATTTACTATAAAATTCAATTATATCTACCAATAATAATTTTATAAAAGTAAAATTATCGATAATAAATATGGTGTATAAATTACTTACACCATGTAACTTTTTTTTAAGTGGAAATGTCTGAGGGGGTGGTGAAGTGGGCCGCGAGTGTAGCATTTTGTCAAAGCCATCATCAGTCCTTAGGGACAAATAAATGTGGGTAGTACTAGTCTTGACTTGTAATTATGCTTATTCGATGTAGCCAATTGCATCACAAATTATTATGTGTCACATCTTGCTTTCTTAGTTCTTAAATCGAATGAATTGATCTTTCAAGCAATTATATGCAAAAGAATGGTAAAAACGTACCCATATTGGGTGCATACCTAATTTAGTTAAGTTAATCATAAATAACAAATTAATGGTTATTAAGAGTCTTACTTCTAAATAATAATTCATTTTCAATGATGCAACTGTAAAATTAATGTACATTATTATGCCAAAAACTCAATTATTGGGGGGAGACAAGTTTTTGCGAATAAGCATAGGCTATCTTTTGCTTAAGAGTAAGCAAAATTAAATTACAAATATAACTTCAATAATTGTTGAGTTATCTTTATGTTCATTGAATACTTGAAAGTAAGAAATTTTACCACCTACAGAATAGGTTAATACCTTATTTATAACATATAAATAAATACATTTTTTAGATTTTACATAATATAATAACCTTTTTTTTATTTTATAGCAAAAAATTTAAATTTAATACTTTCCTATATTTAAGCCTTATTAGATAGTACAAAATATTTTTCTCTCACCAATTTATGGTATAACTCCCATTTTTTGTGAAATGACGCCGCTTAATATAACAGCTTAATACACATAAATACAGATTTATTTTCCCATGATTTGCACTGAAACGTTACTTTCCCGCTTAATACAACTTAATACACCTAAATACAGATCATGATTTACATTTACAGGAATCCCTGTTTGTGCGGCATCATTTCATGTTGTATTGTTGAATACAATTCGTTTAAGACACTATATATACATCGTAAAATAACGTAAAACATATCTATACCACATAATATAGGAAAGAGTTTCTATTTATTACTAATTAGATCTTAATGAATGTCTTTTGTGAAAATTCTCTTGAAAGTACTAGGAAAGAAATGTAGTTTGCCTCCTCTTTCTTTCCTTCTTTTCCTTTTTTTCCTTATCGATAAATCCTAATAAACTACATCTTTGCTTTGTCGTATAATCTATGGAATAGTTTTTGAACAAATGAATATCTAGCTAAAAAGTTGAGTTTTTCCTTGTTGGTTTCTTGTGTTTTCGGCAACTTGCTGTGGTTCAAGTTGACGTTAACATAGTGAAAATAACAAAGAATAGCAAAATTATTAAGTATTTTTATACTATTATTTAAAATCATGAGAAAAATATGTAGTAGTTAACTATGGTTATATACTAAGAAATTTGGTTAAATAAAATGATGTGTCATTTATTTATAGGATGAAGGTAAACACGCGGTGCGGGTAAGTGGTTTAACTCAAAAGATATTGGAACCTTTTTGAATAAATCAATTAAAAAGAATGAATGGGTAAATCTTAGCTAAGTATAATGAACTCAAGAATAAAAGGATGTATATGATGAATGCAATGGGTAATATCTCTTGATCTTGTGAAAGTCAGTGCTTGAATGATCGAAATGCCAATCTTTTATCTAGAAAAGTATTACAATAAGTATTCTTAGCCAAATCAGCCCCCTAAATAAGGTTTTGTTCCTACTATATATAAGGGACAACCCCTTTCTCAACCATCCAAGACATATCATAGGGAATATTTGCGGGTATATTCCTAATGTCCCATGTTGGGCCTACACTACTATAAAAGTCGTACGTCTTCTGTTCGTTGTCTGCCATCCACCGCAGGACGTCAAGTTATGAAGGCCTCGTCTTCTGTCGTATTTGTCAATAATTGTGGTTGTGCAAATTTGGACCTGTATAGTTAGCCCATCTGCTTGTCGAGGTTGCAGCTTGGTGCATCCTTGATAAGCGAATACCGCTCACTCCTATGGAGAAATTTGGTTTTACGAAGCGTTATGGCTTTGGCGTGCTCAACAAGACCTTGAATGTTGTATCTTATCGGGAAATAATATCATTTCCATATGCGTCATCATTATTTGTATTTTCGAAACAGGGGATGATGGCTTGTCGCTTCGATTTTGGTGCCATTCTGCAGCCTTTCGCTTTGATTCTGGCGCTACCCAATCCTATAAATAGGTGGAGGGTTTGTACTTTTAAAAACTCTTGGCCATTTTATTTTTGGTTGTTCTTTCATCCGTGTTTTCTCTAACTATTTCTCTGCTTCCTCTTTTCCCATTCTTCGTTCTTAGATTTCTCCATTATTTTAACATATTTTCCACTAGAGAGATGCCTAGAACACATCGATCTCGTGAGGGAGTTTCTGGTGCCACTCTGTTGTCTGTGGCGCTCCTTTCTGGCGATGAGGGCATGACGGCAGAGGAAGGGGACAACTTTTCCACCGTGGAGGAGTTACTGCCGAGACACCCTATGTCTCGAAACGACTTTCTTAAGGATCCTCCTCCTACTCTTATCACTATGTTTTCTAAAACTGAACAAGTTCATATTGATGCTCTCCGTGCAAAATATAACACTCCCGCTCATGTTGATATGGTTCCAGTGGGAAGGGACTTCGTGGAAGTCCATAGGACTGGGTACTATGCTTTCTATGAGTACCCCTTTGTGATATGTCATTATTTCCCCCGTCTTCCATTAGCGGAAGAATTCTGTCGATTCTATCACGTTTTCCCGGCTCAACTTTCCCCGTACATGCTTAAAATACTCATACTGTTGACAAAATACACGGAATTGGCGGGGTGCGAGGTTACAGTTCACCACCATCTGCACTTGTTTTCACCCAACTTTCATAGGGGTACTATGGTGCATTTGAGGCACCGTGGGACAAAAGGGCTGGTGGTCGGGACCGACGACCGAGCGAGTCGTAAATTTTGGCACAAGTACTTCTTCTCAGAATCGTGCACATCGTATCTGACCCCTCCAGGTTCCCGGACCGATGGAACGAGAACCGTAAGTGTCCTCGCCTGTTTTACCCTTTCTTTTCTTCTTCGTTCACCTTAGTGTTTGTTTGTTTCACGTTTGCAGCTATGACGCGTCCACCTCACCCTATTACAGGTATAAGGGACTGGATAGCCCGTTTGCTGCCCCATGCGATGGAGACTCGAGACTAGCCCATTTTTGTGAAACATTTTGGGTCGAGAATTTCATCTGGTAAGTGTCTTCCCCTATATCACTCCTTGTCTGTATACTGTTGTCCATTGATACGACTCTTTACGATGATAGGTCGAAGAGCTTCTAGGCGGAGGGCCTCAGTCCCTGCATTTTGACAGGCTGTCACTGATGCAGGAATGCAATTTACTTTGAGCGAATCTGTCCAAGAGGGTTATGCTCAACCGATACAAATGGGAGATCCTTCTCGCGATATGGTTGTGAAGGAAGAGGCCTATTATGTACGGATCCATCATATTGTGGACAAATTCTCTAATGGGGATGAGTTGTTACTGAGGAAAAAGATGAAAGTAAAGCTTGGGAAGGATGTGGCCGTGGATATTGGTAAAAGTAGGACGGGTGCATTGCAGACGGTGCCTGTGCCCACGTTTATGGCCGATGCTATCTTGGCGGGGAGGTCTCCCCAAACGAAGCGGGTTTAACCCGGAGGGGGTTCCATGTGCTCCGCTGAGGGTGGCACGTCGTCTAACATCGGAGGGTATCTACACGTCGAGGTTGAAGGCTCAGGTTCAAATGTTGACCCGGGGGATGTTCGTGATTTCTTGGAATGCCATACTCATGTGAAGGTCAGAGTGGAGGGTTCTGATTGGCATTTAGTCGTCCCTGTGGACTACAACCTATTGTTGAACTGTGATCATGTGGCGTCTGCTTTATCCCCTTTATGTGCTTCCCCTAAGAGCGAGGCGCTTAGAGTGATGAGCGACACGGAGTTGTCTCGGAACGTTGCCGGCATGGCCTTGGGGGTAGATGTCTTTCTCTTATTTTTGTCGTTGGGTTTGTGTTATTTTCGGCATGTCTTTTTGTTTTAACTTTTTCTTATTGTGCCAGACCCTTATCATGGAGATTGAGCGTGAGCGTCGGGAAAGTAGAGGACGGCCAACTTATTTGTTATAAAATTAGGGCTCAGACCTATTATGATTCTTATTTATTGTTCAATATTTTCTCATAGTTGTCTATATGCATGTTATCTTCCTTTGATTATTCTGTTTGATTTCACTCACCCTAAAATTAGGGTTTTCGATTCTTTCTTTCCCTGTTTCTTTCAGTGATTTTTATCTATATGTTTTGAGATTATTGCCGTTAAATATGGACCACTTTCACTTACCCTAAACTTAGGAGTCTTTGATTCCTCAAATCTGTTTAAGTCCTTAATTACCGTGTTAAAATCTCTAAATCTATGTTTTACACATCTCCGCACTTGTTACTTATGATTTACCTTAAATAAAGTTTTGAGTTTTCTTCCCTTAATTGACTATTAAATATTTCCTTGATTGATTATTGCCATATTTATGTGCCTAGTCCAGTGCTATTTAAACCTTCTCCCCCTTCCCTTTTAGAGAGGCTCAAACTCTCAATATTCTCTTTAAGAAATTTAGGGCTTATTTCTAATCTTTCTGCTCTCTTTGTTTACTACTGGTCTTGGTCGGCTGAAAGCCAAGAACAAATATTCCGGACTCTCGACTCAGTGGTATTACTCTGGGTTTCTTGCTTAACTTGTGAGTGACTATCTTTTGTCATTTTATCGTTGTATATCCTTGAACTATGTGTACAATCCAGCATATTTAAAGTGTATTATGAGCATGATTCTGCCTGTCTATATGATTCTCTTTTAGTCATATAGTTGATATTGTAGTTCTGAGATTGATTATCTTTGAATAATATATGAATCCTTTTAAAGGATAACTTATTGTTTTAACTTGTATCATGCATACAGTTTGCTAGTCCTGAACTTGTTCTGAACTTAGTATCGTTAGGATACCACTAGCATGAAAATTAGTTCATCATTGCTAACTTTATAGACTTGTATTGTTATCTAATTTATATCCTTCTAGATTCATGTGATAATCTGACTATTTTCCTTAGCACTATGCCTAAATGTTTCTGTGATTAAACAATGTTGTCCTAAATATTAGCATGCACACTTATTTTAATCAAGTCTTTGCTGACTTAACTTGTTTGAAACTGCCACCCTTATTTGTTTTCTTAATGCCATCATGCCTACATGTTTTGTGTTCTAAAAATTCTGCTATGGTAGTCTCCTTCTAGGAAATCCAAACTATTTTAGTCTATCCCCGACTCTTTTTTATATGTTGTTATTATTTTTTAAAACTCCTAATCTTGTTCCTTTAGGTTGTATCCTCAACCACCTCAATGTGAGGCTCTCGTGAACTTTGACACACTGGGAACTAGTTATGTATGTGCTATGGGTGAATCACTCGTATTGTACCTTTGAAATAAGCTTCGAAGTTGATTGATTTGAACGATTGGTTCCCATGTTTATTTGGGCCTAATGAAGGCTCCCTACAGTATATTTTTGTGACTGATATGTAAGTCATTCATTATCTGGTCTGTAATAACTTTGTAATAAATATATTCTGGAGTACTTAGTAAATTTGGGGGATTTCTTATTTCCTTTTGTTAAACTGGGTAGAAATCTTGCCTACGGGTATTCATCTATGCTATTAATTCTGCTCATTTGAGTTCTACAATGTGTTTTAAAAACCCTGCCTATAGGACTTTCATTGGTGATGTCAATTTAGCTTAAACCATTACGAGCTTTATATGGTGTGTACATTAGAAATCTTGCCTATATGAAGAATCAATATATGTTAGCAATCATGCCTATAGAACCCCAATGTTTGATTCAATTATTTGTCGGGAATGTGTAGAATTTATGCCCTTGTGCTGCTTGATAGATAATATGCCTATAGGATTTTAATCAATTATGTAATTGATATCATGCCTATAGAATAAAAATCAGTTTCAAACCTAGAGATCATGCCTATAGGATTAAAGGAAAATACAAGGCTGTGAAACTTGTCTATGAAGCTAAAATCAGTGTGCATCTAGAAATCATGCCTATAGGGTTAAAACTAGTTCGTCATTAGATATCATACCTATAGGATTCTACTAATTGGTTCTGAATACAATCGCCACTGCTAATCACTTAGACAATATGCCTATAGGACTAAAACCATAATTCTAGACTTGTAACTGTGATTTATTGTTATTCGTCACTGCATGAAATGCCGAAATGTCATACTAAATAAAACTAGTAGGAAAAATAATAGTTCTTAACACTCGTATTAACGAAACTGTTTCTGTATATATCACTGCTCGTTTGTCTTCTCACATAGATAACTTGTCTATAGGATTCTACGATCAATAAGACCTGCTAATGAGTTGCGTGTATTTGTTGTTTATGTATGGAGTTCAATATGAGCCCATATCTATTTTTATGTATAAAGTCCTAATTGTTTTGTTTGTCTCCTAGTATGTTACAATTTTGAGCGACCCATGCTTAGTCTAGAACCGCCCAAAATAGAAGTCCTAATGCCTCCAAGACCATAGGCAATGGACGGGTAGTGCACTAATATGAAACACACTAGAATCAACTAGAGCGCTTTAAGTAACAACTTGAAGATAGTAATTGGGTAGTAAGAGATGATAGTATGTGCCCGCTGAATAATATGAGTAACACCCTATCACGCCCCAAATCGAGGGACATGACCGGCGCATGACTGGGTAGCCCCAGTCAAGCGGACCTGGGTGCCTTTCATTCCCACGTGTTACCCCTGTGTTGATTGTTTCTCATTAACCAAATATCTTACTAACCATGAATGATTTCACAATAAACAAACAAAACCATACGAGTGATTCATTAACAAGTTTTCAGTTTTTACAACGCCCGACATAACATAATATATACATAAGACTGGAGTCCTACAGTTTAGATGTCTACAGAGCCTCTAGTAATACAAAAGGGAATACAATACTTGCCGGTAACAAGGCTCCGCTATACCTTACAAAACCAAAATGAAATCTAAACAAAAGTGGCATGAACCACACAGGGCCCCAAGGAAGAAAGGGGCTCACCAAAACGGGCAGTGGAAGGAGAAGGATACTACTGCCGATGAGCTGAAGTGCCTGCTACTGATCCACATACAATCATAACACGAATGTAGCGTCCCCGGCAAAAGGGACGTCAGTACACTTGAATTGTACCTGGTATGTATGGACAAACTTTGTCCCAAGTAAACTCAAGCCGTTAAACAAGAATCACGATGACAAGACAGCCAATAGATTACATCAAGAAATCAATTAAGCTAACTAACCGTGATTCCCACATTTTACTCATTTCAGATAAGCCTCAACACAAGCACGTCAAGGTCAACAAATAGAACAACAACCAATCGACCACATAAATTGCAAGTAGTCAAACATAGGGGCAATCAGTGCCCCCCAGGTTGCAAACTCTCCTGCTGTCTCCTTTCACAATTTCATATCAATAATTTTGTTTCAATTTCATTTGCGATTTCGATCGTTTTCCATCCTTATTACCTCGTCCACCCTTATTACCTCGGCCACCCTTATCACCCCAACCCACACCTTATTTCTTCATGTTGCGGCGCGTAACCCGATCCCACCGTATAGTTTTCAAACACAATAATCACAAACAGTAGATAAGATACTACACACAATTACAACAAGTTCCAATAAGCAATTTACACATTGGTTTATGTTCTCAATTACTTCTCAAGCCAATATCACAACCAAGTCACAAGTGTTCCAAAATCGAGAATGTTCATACTGTTATGTTCAATAACTTACCACACCTCAAGTGTTTCATTTCTTTTCCACAAGGTACCATATATGCCATCATAACCATTATTCACAATTCTTTTACCAAATTCAACTCTCATTTATCTTTCGGCTCAAATCTCATATTACATCACTCATAGTTCAACAACAACTTTGAATACCCAACAACAACACCAAGAATTTCACACAATTTGGCAATTTAACACGAACCAAACAAATTTCACACATATAGGCGATTTCACAAGAATCAAAATTAGCCATACATACCTGGTATCAAGTTTTCTTCCGTTAACTTCCTACTTTATGCTTACCCAAGCTATTCTAGCTTTGCCGACCTTGTTTCGCAGGTTCTTACGCCTATTTACTTCATCTTTACTAACAATCAAGTTCAAATAACCATGCATGAGTGTAAAATTCCATTTTCAAAAGCTATTATATGCAAACCTCTCTTTAACCCTTTTAAAACTGAAAATTAGGGAAAAATAGTTAGGGTTTTTACCTTGTAAAGATTGGGAAAGTTGAATCTTGGCCCTAGAATCCTTTGGACTAAATGGTTGGGACAATCTTTGAAGATGAAGAACTTCTCTCTCTAAAACCCCTCTCTTCTCTCTATAATTTTGGTAAGATGATATGATAAAATGAATGAGAAAGGTGTTATATTAAAGAAGAGGTCGGGTCGATTTTTATAAAATTCCTGGGCCGGGTCAATTTTGCGGTCGCATCTGCGATCGTAGAATCAACATGCGGTCCGCATAGTGACCGCGGAATTGCCCCAAAATTTATACAAGTTCTGTTATGGAATGCGACCAAAATGCGGTCCGCATTCTTGATCTGTGGTCGCATAGTGCACAGCAGATTTGACACTCAAAAACCTTCGAGAATTTATGCGGTAGATCTGCGGTCCGCAGATCCATTCTGCGATCACATATCGACCGCATTCTCAACACCAATTTTTGCAAACCTACTGTTAAGCTCTGCGGCAAGAATGCGGTCCGCATAGCAGATCTGTGGTCGCATTCCGGACCGCAGAATCGACACTTTTCTGGAAAAATTGACTCTTTATATTTTTGAAACTTAAATCACTACCAAGGGATGAAAGAGCAACATTATTCGGACCATGGCACCACAACTACTAGGTTTCATGCACAAAAAATTTACGGGGCCTTACACACCCCACCTCGAGGGAGTTACGAATTATTATTTATGTTGCATAGGGTGATCCTTTAGGCTAAAAAATTTAAGACCTCCTATCAAGTAATTCTCTAGATCCTTTATTAGACTAATTCACAAATTAAGTTCGGCCGGGACCCACCGTTGTGGACTTTGAGGGGTGCCTAACACCTTCCCCTCAAGATAATTTTGAGCACTTACACAATATCTGGTGATGCAGACTATATGATATGAGTTATATGCTCTAGGTTCCCTAACACACCTTAATACGTTAGGTGGCAACCCTAACCAATTCCTTTTTCCTACCCTCTCAAAAGGAGTTGTCAAATGTCAAAACCTGATTTCGCGAGAAAAAGAGGGCGCGACAGCATGGTGACTCTGCTGGGGATATCTTTAGGATCTTACCATTATGAACTTGATCTACATGAATTAGTCTTTCCCGATAAGTGCATTTCTGTTATTTTACTCTTGTTTTTTCCTTTTATTTGCTACATGCACATCCTTTTCCCTATTTCCCCATTATAAGAGTCACATGCAATTCTTCGTTTAATTCAATTACAATGTGTGTTTCCCCTTATTTCCTAATCATGTTTCCGACTTTTAATTTTGCTATATCATGTCTCTCCCTAATCCTCACTCCCTTTATTTGCTTTATTACAATTCCTTCTTTTCACAAAGTAATTTCTTCCCTGTTTTTCTTTCCTTTATGCCTTTACATTTATTCAATACCATATTTATTTTCAAATATGTGAAAATACTTGACAATGTGTTTATTTACATAATGCATGCTCACATCATATTCCACTCGTGCGTACTAATATCGTAGTGGCGCTTGATGAGTGTCCACGCTCTTCCTAAAACCACCCTTTAAATTTGGGAAGGCTTATTTACAGTAAAACTAGTCGACCAGTGGTGCAGTCGATGGTTTCGTACCTTTCCCTCTCAAGTTGTACGCTTGAAGGTACCAGTCTAGACTTCTATAGAAACCTTACTTTGATAATACCTTTATACTAGCCTGGGTTAATATGTGTTTGCATAATAACCCTCCAAGAAAAACCTTGTCCAAAGTCCATTGGAATTTCCATAACCCCAACGGGCGCAACCATGACATATGCATTATTTGGAGAGATAAATGCCGACATGCTAATCGTTAATGTGTAAGTAGTCGAATCCGGAGGGGGCAAGGGTCTAACTTTGTTTATTTTGTAGAAAATGAGGCACGAAGTCCCCAGGTTTGGCATGGTCCAAAGTATAACACTGTTATTGCTAGATTGGTGGGAAAAACTTTTGCCAAGCGACAAAAACCACGTGAAAAGGGTTTTTGGAAACTTACCCTCCTTAATGGACATCCAGCCAAACAACATGCTGATCGAGGCTGCTACTATGTTCTGGGATGGAGAATGGGCTGTATTCTGTTTTGGCAATATAGAAATGACTCCCTTTTTGGAGGAAATAGGAGGATTTACTAGATTATCATAGGATAGTCCCGGTTTACTAGTATCAGAAAATAGCACGACCATGGGGTTTTTGAAGATGATGGGTCTGAGAAAGAACGATGACTTGGCGTGCCTGAAAAAGTCCTATATTCCCTTTGACTTCATCTATGAATGATATGGACACAACAAATCATACCGTATCTTTCATGAAAAATTCTCCATCACTTTCCTGCGTTGGACTCATCGTAGGGTTTTTGTATTCATCGTCTGCCTTTCGGGAATGATAGTGTTTCCAAGCCAAGGGGACAGAATTCGCACCAGGTTGGCCATGGTAACCATAGATTTAATGGAGGGAGTTGAGGGACAAACATACATTATTTTTCCGATGATTGTCGCAGAAATATACCAGGCTCTGGATCGTTGAAAGAAAGGGTTCAAACATTTTGAGGGTTGTAACATGCTGCTGCAGATTTGGTTGTTAGAACATCTTCAGAGGGGCCAATACCGTCAAGAGTTTCCATGGAGACCATGGAATGATCACATAGCTTTCCACCATCTAAAAAGAATGACCTTTATCCCAGATAGGTTTGCACAACCAGATAATGTTATAGAATGGGCATAGTTTTTCAGCAATTTGACCGAGGACAAGGTTTATTAGATGTTCGAGTAGTTCCCTGCTAATGAATAATTCATCATCAAATCTAGGGATGTACACATTTGGTGTTGATTGGGTTAAGGGGAATACATCCCTATGTTCCTATCAGGGTCATGAGACAAGTTGGTAGAAAACAAGTCATACCATGAGTCTCCAAAATGAATCATTACAGATCTGATTTTCAGGATGATTCCATTCCATACAAATATGAGGCCCAACACATATGGCATTTAAAGATTATCGTGCAAAACGATACCATCGAGCCAGATCGATATCACGCAGGTCATGTGTACTTCTTCCCATCATGGTTAGAAGATAACATAGGAGGAAGAGTCGAGCCAGGGGTCGGTCAAGGAAACAGGGTTATAGATGAGGCTGCTGAAGCACAAGTGAAGTATTAGAGGCTGCACAAAAGAGTCCTTGAATCTGAAGCCGGGCGTTTGGAACAACACAAGTTCGACATGGATTCAATTAACGAGTGGATAGAAATAACTACAAGGTTGATAGCAAGGCTGGAGTATTTGGAGCAATGTCTAATGGAACCATTAGGAGGTAATCAATCATGGAGATGGAAGTAATCCTATTTACACCAGTCAAACCGTCCCAGTTATCGAAAATAGAAGAAAGTTGGGTGGAGAAAATTATCACGGCATCGAGCGTGTCAATGCAATTGAGAAAGATAAATGGTGGATTAGAAAAATGGAAAGCATACTGGCGTGGTCAGGATATGAACCTGATAAAGGTCTCAGTAAGAATCTCCAGGGTATTACTAAGCTAATACAACCAAAGTGTCACGGTACCACCTTTGGACTTGGGTATCTGTACACCTGGCAGGAGTACAATGATTGGTCGACGCTAAGAAGTGGCCTATATTACCCTCATGAGCATCCAGTGCTGCATCTAAAGCAGACTTTTTATCAGGCCAATACAATATAGGGATCTAAAGAAGAAGAAGCTTTGGCTGGGCTATGGAACCTGTTTCTGGAAGATGAAGACATGGGTTGCAGTGCGATAGTTGAGGAGGAGGATGTAGAAGGCCTTACCATTCAGACGGGGAAAAGGGGAGCATTTCTCTAGAACTGGACCGCCACACCATCAAGGGCCAGGCGAGTCCCGGGGTAGCATGGCTACTAATGTTATTCGGAAAAGAAAAATAAGTCTTTTGAGCATTTAGTTTTGTAAACAACTTTCTTTAAGTATTTTGTTCTGGAAAACATTGCCTTGAAGTTATCTAGACGATATTTTGTTTAACGTTTCAGCATTTATCAAATAATTTGATGTTTTATTATCGTTATCTTTCACATTTTTCTTCTATATCATTACTATTTCTTACCTTGATGAACCAACGAATGTGACATGTAATGAGACAACGCAACATAAGGGGAGTGACTCAGAAGAAAAAGATGAGATACCTGAGGAAGTTATCAGAGAAGTTGAGAATGTTGAGAATAAGCCTAAGTCCATCCTGGATGAAATTGAGACGGTCAACTTGGGAGATTCCAAAAGAGCCAAAGAAACCCGCATAAGTATCCGCTTTTCACCATTAGAGAAAGAAGAATACACTCATTTCCTGAAAGAGTATGAAGAAATTTTTGCATGGTCTTATGATGATATGACCAGTTTGAGCACATCTATAGTTGCTCATAAACTACCTACCAATCTTATGTGTTTGGCAGTAAAGCAGAAGGTCAGAGAATTCAAATCGAATATGAGTCTGAAAATTAAAGAAGAAATCACTACGAAGAATTGGCTCTTATCAATGGAAAAAGAATGAATGCAGTATGTCAAGGTCAACTTTATCAGAATAGAATGTCCCCAGCTTTCAACAAAAAGGTCAAACCTAGACAATTGACACCGGTGCAACTAGTGTTGAAACGAATCTTCCCACATCAAGATGAAGCCAAAGGAAAGTTTTCACCCAATTGGCAAGAGCCTTACATGGGTTACGGGGTACTAATAGGATGAGCACTCATACGCTCAGAAATGGACCGGGGAAGTTTGGCCAAAGTCTATCAATTCGGACGCAGTCAAGAGATACCATATTCAAATTTCTTCATTAGATATAACTGAACTACGCTTGACCTGATTCCCGTTTAAGAGGGGATACGTAGGCATTCATGTGAGTTTGGTCACATCTCAATAAAATTTTCATTTTTCCACAACCAGAAACTAGGGCAGAATTTTGAGGACCCTCAAAATTCCAAAGCAAGTCCAATCGATGTCATATGTAAGCCAGTCAGAGAATCGGTTAAGTAACTAGGGTAGAATTTTTAGAAAGATTCTCAAAATTCCATAGCAGGTCCAATAAACTTCGTCACATGTAGCACGACTAAAGGATTGCTTACTAAACTAAGGCAGAATTTTGAGTAGGACCCTCAAAATTCTAAAGCAAAGAAGTCACAATGTCTCTAAAAGTGTCGTAGTCATTAGTTCATCCAATTTACTTGATATTATATACCATTATATTTTGTAAATAACTCTATTTCATCAAATAAGTGCATATTTTTTCGAAAACTTTATTTTTGTGGCAGCCAGATGCTACCTAGGGCAACTCAAATAGGATGTCCAGTGCAATGCAAAGCAAAACAAGCAGACAAAGGCACGAACCAACCTCCCCTACAAAACTCACGATTTTTCTTTGGATGCAGGAATGTCACGACCCCAAATCCGGTCGTGATGGCGCCCAGCACATTGCTAAGCCAGCCTGACCAATCAATATCAACAACGGAGCTAGAAGCTCTCTTTAACCCATTTAAGCATTTCAAAATATGAAACAATAGAAATACTTATACTAACAGCGGGGAAACCAAGTCCCAAAATATACTAACTCCCATAGACCGAAGGGTCAAGAGTCATGAGCCTCTACTGAACATGAGTGTATAAAGGTTTACAAGATACCAAGTGCGGAAAGAAATGTCAATACAAAATCAAAAGACGGTAGGAAAGAATATCGGGTCCTGCGGACTCTGCAGCTACCTCGTATATCCCACAGATGTCGCCTCGCACAGCTACTGGATCACTGCTGAGAGGTACCTGGATCTGCACACGAGGTGCAGGGAGTAAAATGAGTACTGCCAGACTCAGTGGTAATAAACAAGGGTAAGACAGCGCAGATAAGAAATCCGCAATAAAGCACTATGTAAAGCTATAATCAGCTACCCTGTCATAGAATCAATCTTCACTCTACCTGTACCAACAAATACCAATAAATAGCATAACAGCTAGCAGATGTAGCTAAATGCAATGCAATGCATGATATGACCGCTACGGCGCGTAGCCGACTCCAATTTTGGGTACCCGTGCTCACTGTGGGGGTTCAGACCCCGGAGGGGCTCCTACAGCCCAAGCACATCTCATAGAGATTTACTGCGGCGTACAGTCTGATCCAACATATATCTCGCTGCGGCGCGCAGGCCCGATCCACTACTAGTCAGCTAATATGCAGATACAGCCTCGCAGGCTCAAAAATAGTTTTTGAAAACTCTTTTATCATTTTTCAGTTGGAAAACAGTAATATCAAGTTCCAGAGATTGGAATTAGCATAATAACAAAAATAGGTGCGGACTAGTAGTAAACTAGCATGTCTATATGATAAGACAATGATAACGATCCTCGCGGGATCCAATAAGTGGCTCACGGCCCACAAGTATACTCAACCGCCCAAGAAGGGGGTTCAACGGCTCGAGAATAGGCAATAATACAGTATCAAAAGTATACTCAACCGCCCAAGAAGGGGGTTCAACGGCTCGAGAATAGCCAATAATACGGTATCAACAGGTCGGACTAATATATATAGTCTCCAGTTCATGATCGACCCCGCACTCTCAAGAGTGTGCGTGTCTCGCCGCTATACAGCGTCACAAAGTGGTATACCGGGGTTTCGAACCCGCTGGTCATCACCCACATCTATTACTCACCTCAATACAGCGCGACGACTATTCCGCAATGCCCTTGCCACGAGAATCAAGGTCCGCACGCGTAGAATCTGATCAAATACAGTAGAAATACAACAAATTAGGCCAATGGGACGACACCCAATCAATACAACTCGATTTACATCAAAATTCCCAAAGTTGTCAAAACCCGACTTTCGGTACGCTTATCGAAAAATCACAAAAGTCACATATTCGGAACCCTCATCTCAATACGAGTCTAAGCATATCAATTTTACCAAATACGGACTCCATTTGCCCATTCAAAACCTTGATTTTCTAAAGTTCAAGCCTAGGGCTAAATCCTCCATAAATTACCCCAAATTCCTCCATTTTCATGATATAATTGCATAATATTATCAATACTAATCATAGTTTAATTCTATAGTTGATTACCCGATGATTTCCCTTGAATTTCTCTTCAAAATCGCCCAAATCGCCTCTAAAGCCGAGACCCAAATGTGTGAAATGTTCTGAAATTTTTCTAACTTCGATACACTTAACTTACGGCGATTTTCGCTTCGCGGAAGAATTTCCGCTCTACGAGTCCGTATCCGCGACCGAAGGGTCGCTTCGGCGGTTCCGGGCCTAGCCGGCCAATTCCGCTTCACGCGAGCAAAGGACCGCTTAAGCGCGTCCGCTTCTGCGATGAAACGTCCGACTCTGCGCGAAACACGCTTCTGCGCACCAGAGTCCGCTCCTGCGGACTCGCCCAAGCGGTCAAGTGTCCGCTTCTGCGGACCTTCCCATTTTCTTCTCGTCCGCTTCTGCGATCACTGGCTCGCACCAGCGATGCCGCTTCAGCGGAAAATGTTCCGCTTCTGCGTAACCAAGCGCTCCTGCGCCCCTCGTCCGCTTCTGCGGACTCGCTCCTGCGCCCACAATTCCGCAGGAGCGGAAACAACAGAAACAGAATCCCAACCTGCAATTTTTCCACAATTTCTCCCGTTTAGCCACCCGAAAACACCCCGAGGCCCCCGGGACCTCATCCAAACACACCAACACATCTTAACACCTTATTCGAACTTGCTCCAATCCTCAAAACACGTCTAATAACACCAAAACTCATAATTCACATCAAATTCAAGCCTAAATTCCTTAAAATATTCCGAATTACACATTCGATCAAAAACCCGACCAAACGACGTCCGAATGACCTAAAATTTTGCGAACATATCCAAAATCACATAACAAAGCTACAAGAATTGTCGGAATTCCATTCCGACCCCCGGATCAAAATCTCACCTACCGTTCGGATTTCGCCAAAATTCAACCTTAGCCAATTCAAGCCTATTTCTACACCGGGCCTCCAAATTCAATTCCGATCGCTCCCTTAAGTCACAAATCACCTCCCGGAACTAACCGAATCATCAGAATCTGATTCCGAGCCCTCTAACCAAATAGTCAACTCCGGGTTGACTTTCCTTATTCAAGTTTCCTTCACAAAGGCTATATGCCTCATTTTCAATCCAAATTCACTCCTAACTCACCCGATAGACTCTAACACTGATATAAAAGCATGAAACATGAAATTACAACATAACGGGGTGGTAATTCCCGTGACGACGGGCCGGGTCATCACATTCTCCCCCTCTTAAGCAAACGCTCGTCCTTCGAGCGGGTCAAGAAACATACCTGAAGTCTCAAACAAGTGAGGATATCTGCTCCGCATCTCCCGCTCGATCTCCCAAGTGGCCTCCTCCACGGGTCGACCTCTCCGCTGAACCTTAACTGATGCAATCTCCTTAGACCTCAATTTTCTCACCTGTCGTCCCAAAATGGCAATAGGCTCCACATCGTAGGATAGATCACCATCAAGCTGAATGGTGCTGAAGTCTAATACATGAGACGGATCTCCGATGTACTTCGGAGCATAGACACACGGAATGCTTGGATGAACGGCTGGATAAGGTGGGCGGCGAGGCCAACTCGTATGCCTGCCTCTCCGACTCTCTAAGTATCTTAAAAGGACCAATGTGCCCCGGGACTCAACTTTCCTTTCTTCCCGAAACCTCGTGACACCGCTTCATGAGTGAAACCTTCGACAATACTCTATCACCGACCATGAAAGACAACTCTCGAACTCTACGGTCCGCATAACTCTTTCGACGAGACTGTCGCTGTACGAAGCCTCTCTTGGATCAACTTTGCTCTATCCAGAGCATCCTGGACTAACTCGGTCCCTATCAATCTATCCTCACCAGGCTCAAACCATCCCACGGGGGATCTACACCGCCTGCCATACAATGCCTCATACGGGGCCATCCGAATACTCGACTGATAACTGTTGTTGTAGGCAAACTCAGCAAGTGGTAGGAACTCGTCCCGCGAACCACCAAAATCAATCACACAAGCTCGCAACATATCCTCCGAGATCCGAATAGTGCGCTCGGACCGTCACGTACGTGCGGGGTGAAATGCGTACTCAACTCAACCGCGTACCCGTCTCTCATTCGAAATGCTCTCCAAAGCGAGAAGTGAGCGAGTACCCCTGTCGGATATGATGACACTGGGACCTCCATGCAACAGAACAATCTCTTGAATAAAGATCGACGCCAACCGCTCCGATGAGTAGGTAGTACTAACCGGAATGAAGTGAGCTGACTTGGTCGGTCTATCCACAATCACCCATACGGAGAATCAAACTTCCTCGCCGGTCGAGGGAGTCCGATAACAAAGTCCATGGTGACCTCTCCCATTTCCACTCGGGGAATAACAATACGCCGAAATACACCACCGGGCCTGCGGTGCTCGTGCTTAACCTTGCTGACGGTTGAGGCACCGTGCTACATGTTCGACAATGTCCATTTTCATCTTTCTCCGCCAATAGTCTTGTTTCAAATCTTGATACATCTTCGCGGCTCTGGATGGATAGAATACGCGAGCTATGGGCCTCATCCGGAATCAACTCGCGAAGGCCATCAACATTGGGCACGCGTATCCGACCTGCATCCTCGATACGCCGTCACTATCAATGGTGACATCTCTAGCATCATTATCCTGAACTCCTGTCCCTAAGGACGACCAAATGTGGATCATCATACTGGCGCTCACGAATACGATCATACAGAGATGACCGAGATACAACACAAGCCAATACCCTGCTGGGCTTCGAAATATCTAACCTCACTAGTCGATTGGCTAGCACCTGAACATCATGAGCAAATGGCCTCTCCTCAGCTGGAATATATGCCAAGCTCCCATACTGACCGCCTTCCGGCTCAAAGCATCGGCCACCACATTGGCCTTCCCCGGATGATATAATATAGTAATGTCATAATCCTTCAGCAACTCAAGCCATCTCCGCTGTCTCAAATTAAGGTCTTTCTGTTTGAACAAGTGTTGGAGACTACGATGGTCGGTATACACCTCACAAGACACACCGTACAAATAGTGCCTCCAAATCTTCGAGGCATGAACAATGGCAGCTAGCTCCAAATCATGAACAGGATAGTTCTTCTCATGCGGCTTCAGCTGCCGAGAAGCATAAGCAATTACCTTACCTTCCTGCATCAACACACAACCTATCCCCACTCTCGAGGCATCACAATAAACGGTATATGAACCTGAAGCTGATGGCAATACTAACACTGGAGCTGTGGTCAAAGCTGCCTTGAGCTTCTGAAAGCTCTCCTCGCACTCATCCGAGACCACACGAATGGTGCACCCTTCTGGGTCAATTTAGTCAATGAAGAAGCAATGGATGAAAATCCCCGAACAAACCGGCGATAATATCCCGCCAAACCAAGAAAACTCCTGATCTCTGTAGCTGAGGACGGTCTAGGCCAACTCTGCACTGCCTCTATCTTCTTAGGATCAACCTGAATACCATCACGAGACACCACATGTCCCCGAAATGCTACGGACTCGAGCCAAAACTCGCACTTGGAGAATTTAGCATATAGCTTCTCCTCTCTCAATCTCTGCAACACAATACTCAAACGCTGAGCATGCTCCTCCTGACTACGGGAGTAGACTAGAATGTCATCAATGAACACAAACACAAATGAATCCAAATAAGGCCTGAACACACTGTTCATCAGATGCATAAATGCTGCTGGGCATTGGTCAGCCCAAACGACATCACAAGAAACTCATAATGACCATATCGGGTCCTGAATGCAGTCTTCATAATATCCGAGTCCCTGATCTTCAGCTGATGATAGTCTGAACGAAGATCGATCTTAGAAAACACCCTCGCACCCTGTAACTGATCAAACAAATCATCTATGCGCGGTAGAGGTACTTGTTCTTCATTGTCACTTTGTTCAATTGCCTATAATCAATACACATTCGCATGGAACCATTTTTCTTTTTAACAAATAATACCGGCGCACCCCACGGGGACACACTAGGACGGATGAAACCCTTATCCAGAAGCTCTTGAAGCTGCTCTTTTAGTTCTTTCAACTCAGCTGGTGCCATCCGATAAGGAGGAATGGATATGGGCTGAGTGCCCGGCACCAAGTCAATGCCAAAATCAATATCCCTGTCCCGCGGCATGCCCGACAGGTCTGAGGGGAATACATCTGGGAAGTCCCTCACAACAGGTACAGTATCAATGCTAGGAGACTCAGCTCCCACATCTCTCACAAAAGCCAAGTATGATAAACAACCTTTTTCAACCATCTTCTGAGCTTTTAAGAATGAAATGACACGGCTAGGGACGAAATCAGTCGAACCCCACCACTCAATCTGAGAAATACCAGGAATGGCCAACATAACTGTCTTAGCATGACAGTCCAATATAGCATGGTACGGAGACAACAAGTCCATACCCGATATAACGTCAAAGTCCGCCATACCCAACAATAACAAATCTGCACGGGTCTCCAGACCCCCGATAGATATAACACGGGATCTATGGACATGATCCACGACAATCGTATCACCCGCGGGGTGGATACATGAACGAGTAAATCAAGACTACCACGAGTCGCACCCGAGTGATGTGCAAAATAAGAGGACACGTAAGAATATGTGGACCCTGGATCAAATAGAACGAGGCATCTCTGTGATAGACAGAAATGATACCTGTAATCACTGCATAGGAGGCAACTCCATCACGCCTATCAGGGAGTGCATAGAACCGTGCTTGGCCTCCACCGGATCTCTCCTCGCCTCTGGGCCGACCACGAGAAGACTGAACTTCACCTCTACTAGCCTGAGATGGTGCTGAAGATGAGGGTTGATCCCTGTCCCTACGGAGTCGATGGCACTGCCTCCTCATATGGGCAAACTCACCACACTCATAACAAGCACCTAGTGCTGAAGAAGGGGCCTGAAGGGAACCCCTCGCCGCAGAAGAACCCTAGGCTGAAGAAGTAGGTGTTGCACTCTAGGCTGGGAGGGCGATAAGTGAAGACTGACCCTGCTAAAATCCCTATCGACCACAGCCATAAGAACCTCCTCTCTGCTCTGGGCGGCCTGAATGAGAAGGTCTAGATGAGCGTGCCATATCAGCAACCTGCTCAAACGATGATGACAGAACTCGCTCGCTGTTCATAAGAATACGGATAGAGTAGTTGAGGCCATCAATGAACCTCCTGATCCTCTTCCTATCGGTGGGGATCATCCATGTGGCATGCCTAGCCAACTGAGTGAATCTAAGCTCATACTGGGTCACGGACATGTCGCCCTGAATCAACCACTCGAACTGGCGACGTAGCTCCTCGCGACGAGACTGAGGTACATATTTCTCTAGAAAGAGAGTGAGAACTGCTGCCATGTGAGAGGTGATGCTCCTGCTTGCAAGCCTACGCCTCTCAAACTCCTCCCACCAATCAAATGCGGGACCGGTGAACTGAAATGTAGTAAATGAAACTCCGCCGGACTCAGAGAATACCAGCCGTACGCGAGCATCTTCCGACAACTTATCCAAGAAACCTACGGGCATCCTCGCCCTCGACGCCACTGAAATGGGGGGGCCGAAGTCTACCAAATCTCTCGAATCGACGTCGCTCGTCATCGGGCATAACTCGAACCATATGCTCTGGAGCCGGAGCTGGTGCAGTCGGAGGAATAACCGGTGCAACCACCGAGCGGGGACCGCCTCTGGCGTCTGAAGTCCCTGAACAACCGGGTCGGGTGTGCGAGCTGCAGGGGTCTGCCGACCACCCCCCGAGCGAGATGTCGCGAATCACACTTACAATTTTCAAGGAACAAGAAAGCTCAAGAATTTTTGGATTAATGAACTTGCAGAGAGAGGGAAAGTAATTTGTTGGTTTCTGAATTTCTGAATGTCTAGAATGGAAGCCATGCCTGAATTTATAGGCAATTGTTGGCTTTGTGAAAAGGTATGGTGCCTCTTCATGGTGTCTGTTCATTGTGAATAGACACCTGATAGGAAGATACGTTCTTTCAACGTTATTTATTAACTGGGTCAACTAGTTTGGGCCAAATTTTGAAGCCCAATCCAGTCCATTTAATTTCCCAACATTACCCAATTCACACTACTCATCTTTAAAGCCCAATGGCTTAAAAGTCCAACAGTTGTTGTAATTGGACACACGCCCCACCATATCAAACCAACCATATTGTCACGACCCCAAATCCGGTCGTGATGGCGCCTAACACATTGCTAAGCCAGCCCGACCAATCAATATCAACAACGGAGCTAGAAGCTCTCTTTAACCCATTTAAGCATTTCAAAATATGAAACAATAGTAATACTTATACCAACAGCGGGGAAACCAAGTCCCAAAATATACTAACTCCCATAGACCGAAGGGTCAAGAGTCATGAGCCTCTACTGAACATGAGTGTATAAAGGTTTACAAGATACCAAGTGCGGAAAGAAATGTCAATACAAAATCAAAAGACAATAGGAAGGAATATCGGGTCCTGCGGACTCTGCAGCTACCTCGAATATCCACAAATGTCGCCTCGCACAGCTACTGGATCACTGCTGAGAGGTACTTGGATCTGCACACAAGGTGCAGGGAGTAAAATGAGTACTGCCAGACTCAGTGGTAATAAACAAGGGTAAGACAGCGCAGATAAGAAATCCGCAATAAAGCACTATGTAAAGCTGTAATCAAATACCCTGTCACAGAATCAATATCAACTGTACCTGTACCAATAAGTACCAGCAAAATAGTATAACAACTAGCAGATGTAGCTAAATGCAATGCAATGCATGATATGACCGCTACGGCGCGTGGCCCGACTCCAATTTTGGGTACCCGTGCTCACTGTGGGGGTTCAGACTCCGGAGGGGCTCCTACAGCCCAAGCACATCTCATAGAGATATTCCTGTGGCGTGCAGTCCGATCCACCATATATCTCGCTGCGGCATGCAGCCCGATCCACTACTAGTCAGCTAATATGCAGATACAGCCTCGCAGGCTCAAAAGTAGTTTTTGAAAACTCTTTTTATCATTTTTCAGTTGGAAAACAGTAATATCAAGTTCCCAGAGATTGGAATTAGCATAATAACAAAAATAGCTGCGGACTAGTAGTAAACTAGCATGTCTATATGATAAGACAATGATAACGATCCTCGCGGGATCCAATAAGTGGCTCACGGCCCACAAGTATACTCAACCGCCCAAGAAGGGGGTTCAACGGCTCGAGAATAGGCAATTATCACAATATATATATATATATGCAACCATCCGAGAAGGAGGTTCGACGGCTCGAGAATAGCCAATAATACGGTATCAACAGGTCGGACTAATATATAGTCTCCAGTTCATGATCGACCCCGCACTCTCAAGAGTGTGCGTGTCTCGCCGCTATACAGCGTCACAAAGTGGTATATCGGGGTTTCGAACCCGCTGGTCATCACCCACATCTATTACTACCTCAATACAGCGCGACGACTATTCCGCAATGCCCTTGCCACGAGAATCAAGCTCCGCACGCGTAGAATCTGATCAAATACAGTAGAAATATAACAAATTAGGCCAATGGGACGACACCCAATCAATACAACTCGATTTACATCAAAATTCCCAAAGTTGTCAAAACCCGACTTTCGGTACGCTTATCGAAAAATCACAAAAGTCACATATTCGGAACCCTCATCTCAATACGAGTCTAAGCATATCAATTTTACCAAATTCGGACTCCATTTGCCCATTCAAAACCTTGATTTTCTAAAGTTCAAGCCTCTAGGGCTAAATCCTCCATAAATTACCCCAAATTCCTCCATTTTCATGATATAATTGCATAATATTATCAATACTAATCATAGTTTAATTCCATAGTTGATTACCTGATGATTTCCCTTGAATTTCTCTTCAAAATCGCCCAAATCGCCTCTCAAGCCGAGACCCGAAATGTGTGAAATGTTCTGAAATTTTTCTAACTTCGAATACACTTAACTCACGAGCAATTTTCGCTCGCGGAAGAATTTCCGCTCTACGAGTCCGTATCCGCGACCAAAGGGTCGCTCGGCGGTTCCAGGCCTAGCCGACCAATTTCGCTCACGCGAGCAAAGGACCGTAACCGCGTCCGCTTCACGCAATGAAACTTCCGCTTCTGCGAGCAACGGACCGCTTAAGCGCGTCCGCTTCTGCGATGAAACGTCCGCTTCTGCGAAAACATCCGCTTCTGCGCACCAGAGTCCGCTCCTGCGGACTCGCCCAGGCGGTCAAGTGTCCGCTTCTGCGGACCTTCCCATTTTCTTCTCGTCCGCTTCTGCGATCACTGGCTCGCACCAGCGATGCCGCTTCAGCGGAAAATGTTCCGCTTCTGCGTAACCAAGCGCTCCTGCGCCCCTCGTCCGCTTCTGCGGACTCGCTCCTGCGCCCACAATTCCGCAGGAGCGGAAACAACAGAAACAGAATCCCAACCTGCAATTTTTCCACAATTTCTCCCGTTTAGCCACCCGAAAACACCCCGAGGCCCCCGGGACCTCATCCAAACACACCAACACATCTTAACACCTTATTCGAACTTGCTCCAATCCTCAAAACACGTCTAATAACACCAAAACTCATAATTCACATCAAATTCAAGCCTAAATTCCTTAAAATATTCCGAATTACACATTCGATCAAAAACCCGACCAAACGACGTCCGAATGACCTAAAATATTGCAGGCACATCCAAAATCACCTAACGGAGCTACTGCAACTGTCGGAATTCCATTCCGACCCCCGGATCAAAATCTCACCTACCGTTCGGATTTCGCCGAAATTCAACCTTAGCCAATTCAAGCCTATTTCTACACCGGGCCTCCAAATTCAATTCCGATCGCTCCCCTAAGTCACAAATCACCTCCCGGAACTAACCAAACCATCAGAATCCGATTCCGAGCCCTCTAACCAAATAGTCAACTCCGGGTTGACTTTCCTTATTCAAGTTTCCTTCACAAAGGCTATATGCCTCATTTTCAATCCAAATTCACTCCTAACTCACCCGATAGACTCTAACACTGATATAAAAGCATGAAACATGAAATTAAAATATAACGGGGTGGTAATTCCCGTGATGACGGGCCGGGTCGTCACAAGGAACAAGGAATAACCACAAGTATGCACGCCTTAAAGTCATTACCTTCATAACAATCGGACCACCAAGTGCAAATATATCTCCAGCTAAGAAATACTCTACTTTTACTTGATATATGCCCACTGTATGATACTAAGATTTGTCTTAATTCCTGCATGAGGCTAAGCTTTGGTTCCCTATTTGCATAAGGCTAAGCACTACCTTTCTTTGCATGAGACTAAGCCCTGTCTCAAAATTCTTGCATGAGGCTAAGCCCTGCCTCCCTATTTGTATTAGGCTAAGCATTGCCTTCTCTTTTCATGAGACTAAGATCTGTCTCAATTCTTGCACAATGCTAAGCCTTGCCTCCCATTTGCATAAGGCTAAGCATTGCCTTCTCTTTGTATGAGACTAATCTCTATCTCAATTCTTGCATGAGGCTAAGCCTTGCCTCCCTATTTTCATAAGGCTAAGCAATTCCTTCTCTTCACATGACACTAAGTCCTTTCTCAATTATTGCATGAGGCTAAGCCTTGCCTCTCTATCTACATAAGGCTATGCATTGCCTTCTCTTTGCATGAGACTAGGCCATATCTCAAATCCTGCATGAGGCTAAGCTCTACCTCTCTATCTGCATAAGGCTAAGCATTGCCTTATCTTTGCATGAGACTAAGCCCTGTTTCAAATCATGCATGAGGCTAAGCCTTGCCTCCCTATTTTCATAAGGATAAGCACCTCCTTTCCTTGCATGAGACTAAGCAATTCCTCCTTTCCTCGCATGAGGCTAAGCATTCCCTCCCTATATGCATAAGGCTAAGCTCTTCCTTTCCTTATCTAATGACCGGACGTTACCCTATCTGAAACCTAGCACTATTTTATCGTGTATGGGGATATGCTCTGTCCTAATCCTATACAAGACTAAGCCATGTCTTGTTTTGCTCATATGAATCATCATATCTCTATCTGAAGGCGTCATGGTCCGAAGGCATCATCCTCATAGCCAGAAGACACTATGCCATTGTCTGAATATCTCTTAATATTGCACATCATTATTCAAAGGCGTCATGGTTCGGAGGTATTCTCATGGCCCGAGAACATTTCATGGCCTGCGAATCCCTTATCTCACGATTCATGGCCCGAGACGTCATGATCTAAGGACATCATCCTTACCGTCCAAAGACAACCTTTATGGTCCAAAGAAAATTTGCATCATGTTTAAATTCTCGCAATAATCCATATATATTTGCAAACATCATGTTTTAAGTTTTGCAGGTAATTTAGAAGTTAACCGTTCTTCAAACAGGAGCAACCTTCGCTCCGGTTTCCGCTCATACAATTCATACCAGGTCCTTATTCCAGACGTAACCGACTCCCATTAATTACCAGCCTTTATTCCATGACTGTTCGAATATCTGCCTTGTGATACATCCGTTACGTTTCAGATTCCACATTCATAACTCCACATAAATCCATCTTATATTATCCTTCCCGAAAGAACCCTTTCTGAAAACACACGACTATTCCTATAATAATTCTTTCTGTGTCATTCACCGTTGGATCCAGAACTACACATAACATGATTCCTATAGTACCAGAGATATGTATGCTGCTCAAAAGCCATAGTGAGGCCTATATTTTTTCAAATCAGTCCATTCAATCAAAATCGGTCATTATTTCTTTACCAGATAACTCTTTCATCCTTCCCGGGTAAACAGGGGCAACTGTTGATACCCAATTTTTTCCTCATATTTTTAAATATACATATATACTTTTAAAATAGTGTATATGTATGCATGCACAAGTATTTTTCATAATTTTTTATAATTTTTAAAGACTTTAAATCAATTTGTTTCTACATTTTATTATATAAATATCCAATAATTACACTCCAAATAATTTTTTATGATGAGTTAATCATCTAAACTTATAATTTATACTAGCATAATGTTTGAGTACTTTTCAGTGCATTGTTTGTAATTACATTTACATTTTACAAGGCTAAATTGCATATTTTACAATAATAGCCCATATGCATGTATAATTACGTTGTTTATACAGAAAATAACTTTTTATATTTTTATAATGTGAAGTAATTATTTTATATCATTTTCAGACACAAGTGATATTTTTGTTATATGTTAATTATTTTATATAAATTATTTATTGGTCAAATTGGGTATTTAAAATATAGCCCCCTAAAATCCCAATTTCGGACCTATACACTACCCAATTACCCCAGCCCAAAATACCCAACACCTTTACACCAGTCCAATAACTCCCAATCCTAAAACCAAACAACCCCTTATTAAAACCCCAGTCGGTACCCATTTTATACGCCCCGTGTACCTTTGATCCGAGCCGTTGATCTCTAAATATCAACAGATCATGTTCACCCTTCCCTTTAATTAAACATTCCTAACCCTAATCCCTCATTTTCTCTACCATCCACCATCCTTAAACTCCTAAACACCCTCTTCCTCTTCTGAAACCCTAGCATCATAATCCCGTTTACCCTTCGATTCCAACTCAGAGATGGAATCCATCAACAATCTTGTTACCTTATTCATCTTGTCTTGCTACCAGTTATCCAATTATGGTATTACATAATCACTTGCCTAACATGGCAAGTGGATCTCTCTTGCTTTGAACCAAATTTGGTTTGAACCTTCACTTCTTTCCATACATGTTCATTCTTCGTCTCTTTATGGTATGAATCTCTGAGAATCTTTTGATTATGTAATTACCTATAAAATTAGGGTTCAAATCTTTTAAGACATGTTTAATTTTTGTTATTATTTTGTTAAAATCTCACCGCATATCTATTTTCTTTGTGATTTTTTCATTAAAAGTTTTGTCTAATTTATTTTCTCTAAAATTAGGGCTCAGATCTTTTAAGATCTGTCCTATTTCTATTTTTGTTGAGTATCTCCTTTAATGTTCCCTTATATTAGTCTATATGCACTCTATTGCCATTTTTGTGATTTGCATACCAGCTTATTAGTCATAAAATTAGGGCTCAAACCTATTATGATTCTTATTTCTTGTTCAATACTTTTCCATAGTTGTCTATATGTATGTCATCTTTTTTTGATTATTCTATTTGATTTTACTCACCCTAAAATTAGGATTTTCGATTCTTTCTTTCCCTGTTTCCTTTAGTGATTTTTTTCCATATGTTTTGATATTATTTCCGTTAAATATGGACCACTTTCACTTACTCTAGACTTAGGAGTCTTTGATTTCTCAAATATGTTTAAGACCCTAATTACTGTGTTAAAATCTCGGACTCTATGTTTTATGCATCTATGTACTTATTACTTATGGTTTACCTTAAATAAAGTTCTGAGTTTTCTTCCCTTAATTGACTATTAGATATTTCCTTGATTGATTATTACCATATTTATGTGCCTAGTCTAGCGCTATTTAAACCTTCTCCCTTTTCCCCTTTAGACAGACTCAAACTCTCAATATTCTCATTAAGAAATCTAGGGCTTAGTTTTAATCTTTTTGCTCTCTCTTGTTTACTACTGGTCTTGGCCGACTGAAAGCCAAGGCCAAATATTCTGGACTCTCGACTATGTGGTATTACTTTGGTTTGCTTGCTTAACTGGTAAGTGACTAGCTTTTGTCATTTCATCGCCATATATTCTTGAACTATGTGTACAATCCAGCATGTTTAAAGTGCATTTTGAGCATGATTCAGCATGTCTATATGATTATCTTTTAGTCTTATAGTGGATACTGTTAGTTTTGAGATTGGTTATCTTTGAATACTATGAATCTTCTTAAAGGATAACTTATTCTTTTAGCTTGTATCATGCATATTGTTTGTTAGTCCAGAACTTGTTCTGAACTTAGTATTCTTAGGATACCACTAGCATGAAAATTAGATCATCATTCCTTACTTTATAGACTTGTATTGTTATCTAATTTATATCCGTTTGGATTTATGTGATAATCTAATTATTTGCCTTAGCACTCTGCCTAAATGTTTATGTGATTAAACATGGTTGTCTTGAATATTAGCATGCACACTTAGTGTAATCAGGTCTTTGCTGACTTAAATTGTTTGAAACGGCCACCCTTGTTTGTTTTCTTAATGCCATCATGCCTACATGCTTTGTGTTCTAAAAATTCTGCTATGGTAGTCTCCTTCTGAGAAATCCAAACTGTTTTAAATCTATCCCCACCTCTTTGTTATTCTTTTTTAAATTCCCAATCATAGTCCTTTAGGTTTTATCCTCAATCACCCTAGTGTGAGCACTACTTAGAATTTATGTGAGACTCTCGTGAACTCTGACATACTGGGAACTGGTTCTATATGTGTTATGGGTGAATCACTTGTATTGGGCTATGTTGTACCTGTGAAATAAGCTTCGAAATTGATTGGTTTGAAGGCATGATTCCCAGGTTTATTTGGGCCTAATGAAGGCTCCCTATAGTGTATTTTTGTTACTGATATGTAAGTCATTTATTATCTGGTCTGTAATAACTTTGTAATAAACAGATTCTGGAGTACTTAGTAAATATGGGGGGATTTCTTATTTCCTTTTGTTAAACTAGGTAGAAATCTTGCCTACAGGTATTCATCTATACTATTAATTCTGCACATTTGAGTTCTACAATGTGTTTTAGAAACCCTGCCTATCGGACTTTCATTGGTGATGTCAACTCTGCTTAAACCCGTACGAGCTTTATATTGTGTGTACATTAGAAATCTTGCCTATAGGACGCATCAATATGTGTTAGCAATCATGCCTATAGGGCCCCGATGTTTGATTTAATTGTTTGCCGGGAATGTGTATAATTTATGCCTTTGTGCTGCTTGATAGATATCATGCATAAAGAATTTAAATTAATTCAGTAATAGATATCATGCCTATAGGATAAAAATTACTTTCAAACCTAGAGATCATGTCTATAGGATTAAAGGTAAATACAAGGTTGTGAAACATGTCTATGAAGCTAAAATTAGTGTGCATCTAGAATTATGCCTATAGGGTTAAAACAAGTTTGATATTAGATATCATGCCTATAGGATCCTACTAATTGCTTCTGAATACAATCGCCACTGCAAATCACTTAAAAAATATGCCTATAGGACTAAAACCACAATTCTGAATTTGTAACTATGATTTACTGTTATTCATCACTGCATGAAATGCCCAGATGTCATACTAAATAAAATCAGTAGGCAAAATAATAGGTCTTAACACTCGCATTAATGAAAATATTTATGTAAATCACTGTTCTCTTATTTTCTCACATAGACATCATGTCTATAGGAATCTACGATCAATAAAACCTGCTAATCAGTTGCGTGCATTTGCTGTTTATGTATGGAGGCAATATGAGCCCATATCTCTTTTTATGTGAAAAGTCCTAACTATTTTGTTTGTCACCTAGTATTTTACAATTTCGAGCAACCCAGGCTTAGTCTAGAACCACCCCGAACAGAAGTCCTAATGCCTTCAGGACTATAGGTAAGGGACGGGTAGTGCACGCATAGGAAATGCTCTAGAATCAACTAGAGCGCTTTAAGTAACAACTTGAAGATAGTAATTGGGTAGCAGGAGATGATAGTCTGTACCCGCTGAATAATATGAGTAATACCCCACCTAGAGGGAGTTACGAAGTATTATTTATGTTGCACGAGGTGATCTTTTAGGCTAAAAAATTTAAGACGCCCCATCAAGTGATTTTCTAGCTCTGTTTTATTATACTAATTCATAAATTAAGTTCAGCCGAGACCCACTATTGTGGACCTTAAGGGGTGCCTAACACCTTCCCCTCAAGGTAATTTCGAGCCCTTACCCGATCTTTGGTGATGCAAACTGGTATGATATGAGTTATCTTCTCTAGGTGCCCTAACACACCTTAATTTGTTAGGTGGCGATTCTAACCAATTCCTTTCCCTACCCTCTTAAAAAGAGTTGTCAAAATGTCAAAACCCGAATCCACGAGAAAAAGAGGCTGCGACAGATAGTACAACAACCATATTCTATAAAGCAGTTAGAAGAAGTACTAGATTCATAAGAAGTCAGTATGAAGCTCCCACCGAATTATGTATGCCCATAGGTCCAAGTATTATAATAGAGCTTCAAGTTGTGAATGTGAATTATACCTATGTGGAAGGGAAGTCATGAAAGAGATAAAAGATACGGTGCAAGATTTTAAGGTAAGAAAGATAAAGGAAAACAACATACATGATACTCAAATACAGAAGGTTGTGAATAGTCCATACTGCAGATAAAAGTCTAGAAGCGTAAGGATTCTGTACCTAGGAATGATAGTAGCATCGTCAGTGGCATGCTTCCGAACCTATGGTTTCTAAGTACCAAAAGGTCTAATTACAGAGTAAAAGAAGAGTTAGAGATGATGCGATGTCTCCCTTGATGTCCCATAAAAGCATAAGGAAATCAGTCGCAAGCTAAAGTATGGTAAAGCGACAGGTTTTAGGAAGACAAGAATAAGGATAAGAAAGTGCGAGTAAGGAGGTGACAAGAAATGTATAAGCCCTCAGAATTTACCCCAGGTTCAAGGTGAGGGAGTTGATGGTTTCTCTAAGTTATAGGAAGCTCAGTGTAGCCCGAAGGAACTCAAAGGAGTTTAAGACTAATAGCATTTAGAAGAGATGGAATGCTGCACTGGTAATAGAATGAGGGTATAATTGTGATAGATAAAGAATGTTGTGTGGGCCTTCGGTTGAGTAATGATTTGAAAACAATGGGGGATTTCATGAGTTTTACAGGATTAGAATAACCCTCATAGGATGAATCACGTTGGGAGGCTATGAAATACTATTATGGAAGCAGGGTATCACCCCCAGGTGAATCATTCTAATCATTTCAGATGTTCTCCTATGAGACGTGAGCCCTAGAGGCAGTGTTACATAAGAGGTCAAGTTATCAGTATTAAGGTGAATCAACAACGGATGGATAAAAGTTTACAAAGTATGAGAAGAGACTAGATCATCATTCTTAAGATGAATAGTAATGAAGAAGCATTAAAGGACTTAGATGTATACATATAGGATAAGCGGCAACCTGGAGTTTGGTAGCAGACCTCAGTAACGATAAATCGAAGTAAGACGTATGGAACAATATGACCTACCTAGATGCATTAAAATCAAGCGGATGGATAACCGGGTCAATGAAATAAGATATAGTAATATTCATAAGTTTGAAAAACTACCGAGCGAAAAACTTCAGTAATGGCTAAAAATCGGAGGAAAAAGGAAAAAAGAGTCGCATTGGCGCACTAACAAGGTCAGAAACGTACATGCTGCATGATAAAAGGTAGCAACAACTACAAGACTCGAAGGATTTCGACCACAAGTCATGGTATGAGAAAGAGGCCTAAAGGGTAGGAATGCATTTTCCTTTGGATTTATTCAAAGAACAGTTACCTAAATGGAAGGGAGAATATTAAAGTATTCCTAAGAACTATGGGTTATGAGAATGATAAGTGGATTAGTGAACATTCGAGGATAAATGTTCCCAAGGGGGGAATAATGTTACATCCCGCAATATTGCGTCGATATTACGCCTTGCAGTATTACATACGATGATGTTATGTTTCGCAGTATTATATTATGACGATGTTACACCGTGTATTATTGTACGTGAAATTGTTGTAAGATAATTGACCTCAATTTAAGGACAATATTATTTGGAGATTATAAGCATTATGCTATTTCAAACAAGTGATGAATAAATTCGTGAAGGTGAGAGGGTAAGCAAATCGAAGAAAATGAATTTTCATCAAAGTTTGGTATTTTGGAATAAAATACGGCTCGAGTTAAAATACTCAGTATTTATGAACTAGTGTCATACAAGGTACCACATGACCATGATGATATGATGTATAACGTATGTTAAAATGAGTAGTATTTTAAGTAATATAAGATAATTCTTAATTATGCAGGTAACTGATTAATTATTGGGTAATAAAATATTACCCACGTAAATAAAGAATTATTTGGATAAAGATGAAAAAGACCAACGTGGCAGCAAGCCACTCTTTAACCAAATGACTCTTGATCAATTTTAAATAGGTGGCAACCTAATCTACTAAGTACAAGACATTTCAATTCTAAGAATTTCCATACAAAGCAATACTACAATCAGAAAGGGGGACGTTGGCCATTCTTATCACCTTTCAACAAATATCATCCTCAAAAGCACTTCAAATCAGATTCTAAACCTTACACTAGCCAACGTGATTCTTCAAATTCCTACATAAAAATCTAACGAGAATTATTGAAATTATAGCAACGTAAAATTTTGCGGTAAAAAAGAAGTACGACCACCTGATCAGCTAGTATATATTGATGATTTTGCCCGTAATGACCGAGATGATATGATGGGATGCCCTCAGGCCTATGATATTATAAAACATGTACCTATGCACAACATGATATTCATGCGCATATGCATGACACTATAATTATTTCATAAATTACATAGTTCTCCATACGTACAGGTTTAGTCATACTCTATATTTCTTCCATATCTATTATGTATTTATTTATGTGCCTTACATACTCGATACATTATTCGTATTGATATCCTTTTTGCCTGGGGACGCTGCGTTTTATGCCCGCAGGTCCCGATAAACAGGTCAAGAACCCTTCATGTAGGCTATAGCTCAGCGAAAGATGTTGGTGCGCTCCATTTGCTTCGAGGTTGCTTGTTTGGTTAGTGTGATTTAGACGTGTATTGTTTGGTACGACGGGACTCTGTCCCGGCCTTTATGAAAATTATGTATTCTTAGAGGCTTGTAGACAGATGTCATGTAAGTAAAAGATTGTACGACCTTGTCGGCCTATGTTAAGTATACGAGTGGTTATTATTGTCTTATAGGCCCGTATGTCTTATGTATAAGTTGGTATCACATGTTGTGTTTTACTTATCTTACGGCAGCCTTCCGGCTCAGTTATCTATGATAGTATGACCTGAAAAGATATGTTATGTTGGTACTCGGTTGAGTAAGGTACCGGGTGCCCGTCGCAGTCCATCGGTTTGGGTCATAACACACGGATCGCTTCGCAAAGTGAAAAATTGCAAAAGCTGAGTCCGCATCCATGTGCATGCGACGCACGAAGGCAGATGCATATTCCAGCTCTCCTATCCGAGATTGGATTGTATATGATGACCCTCCACCCTACCTAAGTCATTTATATCCTAAACATAATTTTGGAGAAAGACACTACTTTGGAGAGAAAAGACTTCTAGAAATGCAAGAACACGCTTGGAACAAGGAGAAGGATTCAACTTCACGTTTTTTCTTATTTCTTCTTATTTTTCCTTTGTTATCAATTCTAGTGTTGTATCTTTACATACATACTAGAATTTGAGCCCACAGTATTATGGTCAAAACAAACCTTTAGTAATGGCATGTAGCGGACTGCTATGTATTTGTGAAGGTTAGTTATGCTATCCAGTAAATGAAATTTCTGAACTTTGACTGGCTTTCCTTTGTTGTCAATCCATGGATTCTTTATAAAGTAATTCTATAATATCAGCCATTTTCAGTTGATTCCTTGTGGAGGAGCTAATGTGGTAAACAATCATATGGGACGATCAATTTCTATGGGCTACCATAATTGCGATAATTGAGTTCACAACCATATCAGCTGGAATCTGCGCGACGTTGCAAAATGGCAGTAAGGAAGTGTGAGCACTTTCCAAACTCAAATTTATATGAACTATAATAAAGACAATGAAGGGGAGCCTTGGTATAACTGGTAAAGTAGGCTGTACTTAGCTGGACTTGGGTGCCCAACTGTCGTTGAACCGTCTTGTAGAAATGCGAGGTAAATTGCCTACCTCGATCTGAAATAATAGAGATAGGCACACCACCCCGCGCATAACGGGAGCTTAGTGCACCGGGCTGCTCTATAATAAAGACAAGCTTGCACAAACAAGCATTCATTATGACACAAGGTATATACACTCACATTACCACATCCATTGTCGATTCTTTATCACCCATACCCATGACAACACTTTGTTTTCCTCTACCATAGCCAACAATGAAGACATCCCCGGTTCTGTGGGAAACAAAATCAGATTGGTAGCATAAAGTTGTTACCTCAATCCTTCAATCCATCCGGGAGAGTCTCCTTGTAGGTGCTTAATATAATTGACGGCTTAAGATTTTGTGTTGAAGATTCTCCTTTAAGATTGCTTTTGTGACCGAGTATGTGTTTGGCCATCCATGTAACGTTGCCCCGAAGAACCTAGTTGTCATCAAATGTGGGATGGAACCCTCAAAAGTATAGGACACCAAATTGTAGAATGTAAATAATACCATTAACTCACAAAAAAACATACACTTAAAAGAGCACCTATCTTCCAAGGCCAGGAAGAACCCATGAAACATCTAATTACAAAGTAATCTAGGTAGTAAACTATGACAACCTCTAGCTTTCCTAGAGTTCTGAAGTAGCTCTATTATTTTTACAAGTTAATTTGTTCCAAAACTAAGTCAGTATTTACAATTGTTCCCCTAAAAATCATCCAGTTTCTAGCTCTCCATTAAAGGTGTCTAACGGGTGGGCCGGGGCCGGGTCAGGCCCGATTTTTTTAACCCGTACGGGTTCCTTACCGGGCCGGTTCTGGGCTCTCCCTTAACGGGTTTAACGGGTTTTTTCGGGTAAAAATTGACCCGTACGGATTACGAGTTAAATGGGCCGGGCCAGGTTTGACGTTTCTTTTTTTTTTTTGTAATTTTGTATAACTATTGTAATTTATTTAAAGAACACAAAGTAAATAATACTTGCATTTATAAAGTTTCAATGTAAGACTTTAAATTTGTATTTCAAAAATAAGTTAGATGATTTAGTTTCAATTTAAGACTTTAAGTTTGAAACTTTGAATTTAAAAATTGAAGTTTCAAATTTCAATTTAAGACTTTAAGTTTGAATTTCTAAATAAAAGTTTTAATTTAAGACTTTAAGTTTGATTTCAAAATTAAAGTTCCAATTTAAGAATTTAAGTTTGAAACTTTAAATTTGACATTCAAACTTAAATTGTTAAAGTTTCAATTTAAGATTTTAAGTTTGAATTTCAAAATTAAAATGTTAAAGTTTCAATTTAACACTTTAACTTTGAATTTCAAATTTAAAGTTTCAATTTAAGTTATATTAAGAATTTGTATTACTTTAAAATATAAATTAAAGAATAGAAAGAATATGAGAAAAATTGCACTTCCTGCAAATTGCAAGTGCTTCTTTTATTTCATATTTCATAACTCAAATTTGAAACTTACAAATTGAATGTTTACATCTTTAAGACTTGAACAAATAACAATAAGTAAATTCAAATATTTTGCATTGCCCTGCTAAGTTCCTCATAATCAATATGAACTGATTGGCCTTCTTTTGGAGTGTTTAATTCGGATGGGTGACCACTTGTTAATATATCTCCAAGTTCCTCGTCTTCTGGGCGATCAACATTTTCATGTCCTTGATTTCTTCTTTCCGATCTAATCCAATCTCTCATACATACTAAAACTTCCAAAGCATTGCTTCCCGATGAGTGACGCGTATCTCCAAGTTGTTGTCGTGCTTGGCTAAATGCACTCTCGGATGCAACAATTGAAATTGGCACATTCATCACGTCCCTAGCCATTGCGTAGAGACCAGGAAATTGCTTTCCATTTTCATGCCACCACCCCAACGGTGAAAAATTCTTTGTGCGAGGCTCATTTTGTTTCTGCAAGTAGAATTGAAGTTCATCAATGTTCCTGCAACTTGTTTGAGTGTTAGAAAAAGTAGAAAAAATATTAAAACATTCATCTAATCCTTCATCTTCAGTCAATGTAGCAGAAATGCTACATTACATAATAGAATTATTAACATTACCTGCAGCTTTATCAATTACATTTGCATAATAATTATATAATTGCTGTAAATAATCATTTAAATTGTTCATAGAAGTATATAAATTTGGCGTTTCAGTTTCCCCAATCTCCATATAAGTATATAAAGCATTCATTAATTGATGACAATCAGACATTTTAATTGAAGGATTTAAAACTGCACCAATTAAGTAAATCGGAGGAATTGGAAATAAATATTTTTTGAATTTGTCTTGCATATTTGTCACAGCAGCCGTATATTTTTCTTTTTTTCTTAAATTCAAAGAGTAGAAAAGAAATTTCCGCTATATGTACTAAACCCATAGCAATAGTAAGGTAATAAGATCCAGAAAACTCAACAGTAGCAGTATAAAATTTATGTAAAAATTTAACAACATCATTAATGACCGCCCAAGTATCAGTTGTTAACATACGGCTTGGATTCGTACAATGTGCTTTAGCAACTTCAGTTATTGGAGATCTATGTTTATAGCAAACTTTTAAAAATAAATATGTATAGTTCCATCTAGTAATTATTTCTTCTGGCATGAATCGGGGTTGAAGGTTATGTTGGACACACTTATCTTTAAATTCCCTTATTCTAAAATGTCTATTATTTCCTTGAATTACACCAACTGCTCTTCTAACAAGACTAATCTCTGTTGAAAATAAATCTAGGCCACTTTTATCAATTAAATTATACACATGACATGCACACCTAACATGAAAAGTTTCATTAACAGGTGGTTGCAAATGCAATTTTAATATTGAAATTGCGGCAGTGTTGTTAGAAGCATTATCAAAAGACATACATAATATTTTTTGTTTGAGATTATAAAATTCTACAACTTCACAAATAGTGCTGCTTATAAATGCAGCGGTATGACTTTGATCTTCATCATATCTAAAAGCAATAATACGTTTTTGCATAACAATATTATCATCTATCCAATGGCATGTAACGGTAATATATTCACGTCCATTAACAACTTGACCAATATGGGAAGTTAGAGATACTCTACAAGGAAGTTTTCAAACAAATAACGTAAATATGTTTGATATTGTCCGTGAAGTCTGAAAATATCACCTCTACAAGTACTCCTAGGTATACCTTTAAATAATGGATTGTATATTCTTTGAATATACGTAACATAATATGACGAAGAAGCAAACGAAAAAGGTAAACAACCTAAAGCAATCATTTTCGCTAATTCCCACGATCCTTCATTTTATCATATTTTACTAACCCTCCAGTAGTAGGGTTAATAGTTGTTTGACTAGCATCACCATCTAGGTCCCATTCTATTGGGTGTGAAACTCTTATATGCCTACTAAGCGTTCCAGTCCCCCCTAAATTTCCTCCGGTCAAATATTTAAATGAATCTTTACAAATTTTGCATCTAACTCTATCAGATTCTTCAATTAATTCAAAAAAATTCCAAACCTTACTTCTTTTTCTACGATTAGTCGTCGGAGCCGTAAGTGATCTACCACTAGTGCCACGACCACCACCCCTTGTACCAACTCCAACACTACCTACCCCAGCACTAGGTGCACTAGTAGGTGTAGCAGGTATCTCTTCTTCAATTCCTATTTCATTATCTTCAATTCCATAATCTTCTTATAATTGATCATAATCTATATTTTCATTAGGCGATGTTTCGGGAACAATAGATATTGGGCTATTACTACCAGATGCTGAAGAATTACCTCTACTTTTACTCCCCCTACCAGTAACTTTTCTACACGTTTTTTCAGCAGCACTAAACATATTGTGAAATTTAAGGAATAAATAAGCACAAAATAAATATGCAATTAAAATATTAATAAGAGAAAGAGTTGGAGGGAGTGCACCGAATTGGAGCACTTGGGTATGCAATTCCGAATTTTCGATGTTACCACGAACAAACGTCAAGCCATTATTCCAACTTGAAGTTCAAAACCCGAATGATAAAATACTATAATTGAATTTCAATTATTCAACAAAAATGAGCCAAATAAATTTGAAGATGAAATGAGAAATTATTAAGACTTGAAGTCTTGAACTAGATAATTAGAGAATAGGTGAATGAGATAATTTGAGATTGAGATGAAAATTTTGCGTGAGAAATGAAGAAGAGGGGGGGGGTATTTATAGATTTACATAAGGCTACATTTGTAAATTAAAAATGTGTTAAAATTTAAAAAAAAATGGCCAAAAGTTAAATAGATCCGTTGGCCAACGGATTTCTGTCATTCTAGCCGTTTGGGGTGGGCCCCATTATTCAGAAAATCAGAATTTTCAAAAAAAAACAAAATTACCGTTGAACCGGGCCGGGCCGTTCCGGTTTACCCGTTAAGTGTACTGTTCATCCGGACCGGGCCTGACCGGTTCCGGTTAACCGTTACATAATATTATTCGAAACAAACCCCTACCCCATTATAACCCAGCCCACCCGGCCCCCTCCCTACCGGTCCGGGCCGGTTCCGGTTTCTACCGGTCTGGGCCGGTCCGGAACCGGTCCAACCTGGCCCATTTAACAGGTATACTCTACATACATGATATACCACTGCTCCCCAGATAGCTCTCCTTTTGAAATTTGTTGCCATTTCCTTCTATGTACTCCTTCATGCACCTTGTGAACTTCTCCTTGTCATATAGTAATTCATGTCCATTGTTGAATCCCTTCTCGTACCTCTCCTATCCAGTCACATTCTGCAAATAAATGCACTAGGATATGAAGGTGCCTCGATCTGGCCTTAGTAATCAGTCTGCCCTGTACAACCAACCAAACTACGAATCTATGTTTTGGTTAGGCCAGTACAATCCAAATTAGTTATGCTATCTTCAATCTTCCACGTTGTCCCACCAATGCATTATAGTTGCTAGTTATCGAGCATTGCACATTCCCTTTCAAATTGTAGTTGCATTGAGTATACCAGCCTTGCATGATTTTTCAGTATGTTCAGCTTCTTCCAATACCAACTGCAATCTTGGGGTGTTTATGTGTCCAAGTATTAGTATGAGTTTTCATATAGATTCCATGCACCCACTTCACCCACAAAGAATCCTTCTTTTCAGCTAGTTGCATAGCAACTTACCAACATATGCCATATTCCAATCCTTGCAGTTTTTAACATTCAAACCCCCATATTTCTTTGGTCTACGTACAAAATTTCTCCCATTCCACTAATGTTACTTTCTTTTTCTCTTCTGTACCACCCCGCGAATAATCCCAGCACTTTTATCAACTTCTTTGGGGATACTTTGGGGAAGGATTAAGGCAGATCCCCACAAACTATGAATAGAAAATAGCACTGCTAGTATTATTTGAAGTCTCTCTGCATAGGACATCTGCTTCGTATACATAGTGGTGATCCTGTCAATGATTTTATCAACTAGTGGCTTGTTGGGTTTTTAATATATTAATTAAATATATATTAAAGAGTTAAAAGAGGGTGAATGGGAAATGGAGGAAAATAAAATTTTGAGTGACATTTCAAATTCCCTCTCCTTGGTAAATGGGCATTGTCCCATATCGAAAGAGGAAGAGATTTTGTATAGGTATATAAGTAATTGCTCTTCTTCTAGCTCTTAAAGAGTTGAGAAGAAAGCAAGCCTCGCGTCGTCGTCGTCGTCGCTCGGCTCGGCTTCGGCTTTTCATTTAATATTAAATCCAAATTTCAGTTTTTTGGTTTTTGTAACAGAAACATAACTACCCATCAATTTTTCCCCTTTATTTTCCCTCTTTATTATTGAGTAAATCGCCATTTATGCAATGGCATTTATGCTGTGGCAGTTTTGCAGAAACAACCATTCTGAAGAGACTCTTCAGATTTCAGCCCAACTTTTGGCTATAAATACAACACTATTATGCTCAGAATTTCACTACGAATTTTTTGAGTTTCTCCTCCTTTCTTCTGCATACTTTTAGCATCAAACCAAGCAAAAAGTAAGTGTGATTTGCTACCGAACTTTGTGTACGCTAAAACCACAAAGTTGTAACGACTCGGCCTGTCGTTACAGGAATTTACCACCCCGTCATGTTGCAATTACATGTTTTATGCTTTTATATCAGTGTTAGAGCCTATCGGGTGAGTTAGGAGTGAATTGAATTAAAAATGAAGCAAATAGCATGTTTGAAGGAAGTTTGAATATGGAAAGTCAACCTAGAATTGACTATCGAGTTAGAGTGCTCGGAATTAGATTCTGATGATTCGACTAGTTTCGGGAGATCATTTATGACTTAGGAGAGCAATCAGAATTGAATTTGGAGGCCCGGTGTAGTTTTAGGCTTGAATTGGCTAAGGTTGAATTTTGGCGAAATCCGAATGGTAGGTGAGATTTTGATCCGGGGGTCGAAATGGAATTCCGACAGTTGCAGTAGCTTTGTTAGGTGATTTTGGATATACCTGCAAACTTTCAGATCATTCGGACATCGTTTGATCGGGTTTTGGATTGAATGTTAGTTTTGAAAGTTTTGAATAAACTTAGGCTTGAATCCGTGTGTAAATGGTGATTTGATGTTTAGTATGGTGTTTTTATGATTGGAACAAGTTCGTATCGTGCTTTGGAGTATGTTGGTGGTTTTCGTTGGGGTCCCGGGGGTCTCGGGTTGAATCCGGGGGTCCAAACGGACCATTTTTGGAAGAAATGAGAAGGCTGGTTGCTGTCATAAACGCAGCAGGTTTTTGCTCTCCGCGATCGCGGGGAGGGGGACGCGATCGCGTAGGGTTGGGGGCTAGGCCATCGCGATCGCAGGATCACCAGTCGCGATCGCGTAGAGTTAGCCGGGTGGCCATCGCGATCGCATGAGCATCTACACGATTGCGTAGAAGAGAAATAGGGTCCAGGGAAATTTGTGCTACGCGATCGCAGGAATAGAGACGCGATCGCGTGACGCCGGATGTTTGAACATCGCGATCGCGTGAGGCGAGTCGCGATCGCATGAGTCTGGATTTTTGAACATCGCGATCACGTGAGGAGAGTCGCGATCGCGTGAGGCCGAAATGTTTGAACATCGCGATCGTGTGAGTGGAGTCGCGATCGCGTAGAGTAAATGGCCCAGGCAGTGAGTTTAAGTCCAGAAACATTTCATTACAGGTTCATACACCCCAAAACACAATTTTGAGCCCTAGAGAGAAGAAAACTCGAGGAGAACACTGAGAAATCATCGGGTATTCGTCGGAGGTAAGATTCTTGACTCAAAAACATCATTTTATGGTAGAATTAACATCAATCTTCATGAAATTGGCTTGAAATCTTGAAGAAATGTGGCCTAGATATTGAAAACGGGATTTTGAGTTTTGGAAGGCCATTTGAACCCCGATTTTAGTAAATTTTATATGTACGGACTCGTGGCGGGACGAGGGTTCTAGAAATATGAGTTTCGAAATTTTTCGAGATGTGGGCCCGGAGCTCGGGTTTTGCAAATTTCGTGATTTTTGATATTTTTCGAGTTCTTTCGATTGGGTTATGTTCCATTAGCCTATTTTGATATATTTGTACTGATTTTGGCTAGTTTGGACGTGCGTGGATGCCGGTTCGAGGAGCTAAGGCATCACGGGCATGAGTTTTCGTCGGTTCGAGGTGGGTAATACTTGTAAATGATGTCCTGAGGGTTAGTAAACCCCGGAATTGCACATCTTAGTGTTGTGTTGAGGTGACTTGCACGCCGGATAACGGGCGTGGGGTAGAGCACCATTGGGGATCGTGACTTGGTCCGTCCGCGTAATAAATAATAACACCTAATTGTTGTAATGAATTGGACTAATTATCATGTTTGGGCTTCGTGCCAATTATTTGAATCCTTCAGGGATTGGCATCACTATTTTGATAACATTGTGCATATTTTATTCTAAATTTAAGGTTTTAAACGGTATTTTGCTATTCAGCATTCTTATAAGGTTATGAAAAACTTGAACAAGGTCTTAATAATATTTTAGCTGTGAGCTAATATGATATTGTTGCCGTAGGGCTTTCTTGATTATTTGTTAGACTGATTGGGGCCGAGGGCCATATGTTAAGACATGACATTTCATGTGAGCATACACATACATATGCATGGATCGGACTGCACGCCGCAGTGGTATACGGATCGGGCTGTGTGCCGTAGCAGGTGTGATATTAATATTGTGCTTGGGCTGTAGGAGCCCCTCCGGAGTCTGAACCCCCACGGTGAGCACGGGTACCCAAATTGGATCGGGCTACACGCCGTAGCGGTCATATGCATTGCATGGCATACATACATTGGTTTACGTGTACTACGTGGCATAACATTTAGCACTCATACATTACTGGCACACATGCATTAGTTGCCTTATTGACCGGATCTCCTGGTGTAAATTGATAAGGAGTGTTGAGCCCGAGGGGCTGATTTGAGTGCGGACTTGCACTGCTTGAGATTGTATCCAGGTATTGGTATATTATTATGAAAGAAAGTAGCTAAAATTGAGATTTTCTAAATAATCTACTCACATATGCTTGAAAGGAATAAAAAGATAATCCTGTATTGTGTAGCATGAGATAGTGCCTATCATGGTTTTCTTCCCTTCAGCATTATTTACTTTTATTACTGCTGAGTTGGAAATACTCACACCCGACTCCCTGCACCTTGTGTGCAGATTCAGGTACATCACAGAAGGGCTGATTCTATTGCGGCTCGGGAGTGCTTTTGGACGGTCGAGGTAGCTGCCAGCGTTCGCAGGACCTGATTCTCCAGTTTGTCTGTATTTTGTTCTGATCATCCCACACTTGTGCACAGTTATATTCACTATTTACACTTTGTATACTGTGTAGAGGCTCATAACTCTTGACCCTTCGGTCTATGGGAGTTGGCACGTGTTGGGACTTGGTTCCCTGTTTTTAATATATCTATCACCGTTGTGCTTAAATTGGATAAAGTGAGCTTGTGGCTCCGTGGTTATTGTTGATTGGTCGGGCTAGCCTAGCAGTGTGCTGGGCGCCATCACGACCAGATTTGGGGTCGTGACAAGTTGGTATCAGAGCCTAGGTTTACTAGGCCGCATGAGTCTTGAGTCGGTTAGTAGAGTATTGTCGATCGATACGGGGACGCCTGTACTTATCCTCGGGAGGCTGCGAACCTTTAGGAAACACTTCACATTTCTTGGAATTCTTATCGTGCGTACTTGATTCCAGCTTGAGATATAATTTTGAAATTCCTTCCGCACGTCTGTGTACGCATCGAGCGCTCGGTAATATAATTGACTTATGGCTTGCAATTCCCCGATTGAGGGGCGAGATATAATCTCCATGAGTTCATGTTGGGCCAGTCGGGAGGACTTGAGGCCGAATCCTTGTCTATGGCTTGAGCACCAAGGTATTAATTTTGCGAGTCGATATTATGAAGTTCACACGATCGGTACTGATCCTTATTGTGCAAATGGAAGTTTGATAATGGGAGAGTTGTAAGGTATTCAGTTCTTATTTTGATGTGATATGTAGCCCTAGCTATGGGCGTGAGAAATATTTATCATATCTCGTAATTGGAAGGTAAAGTGTCTTCTGATTATCCCACACTTGTGCACAGTTATATTCACTATTTACACTTCGTATACTCTGTAGAGGCTCATGACTCTTGACCCTTCGGTCTATGGGAGTTGGCACATGTTGGGACTCGGTTCCCTGTTTTTAATATATCTATCAATGTTGTGCTTAAATTGGATAAAGTGAGCTTGTGGCTCCGTGGTTATTGTTGATTGGTCGGGTTGGCCTAGCAGTGTGCTGGGCGTCATCACGACCGGATTTGGGGTCGTGACATACCACTACACCAGGTGTGTAATTCGTTCTATAGTGGGAGGAAATAATCCATAACCTTGGGTACTAGGAGGGGATTAAATTCCTTAAGGAAAAACTGTAAATTCAGTGGGCTCGAATTGGTTTCTTCATTTCTGTTTATGCACATTTTTATTTGTATTTATTTATTTATATTTCCAGAATTATTTTACAAATACAGTGTATTAACAAGCTTAAGAAATTTAATTATATTTCTTTATTTGTTTTTACTGTTTCTGGAAGAGTAAAACCTTTGTGGTTTTGTACTCTATTAAAATCTACGTGATTTTAATATTTGTGTCATTCTTTTACAGAAATGACTAACGAGAATGAGAACCAAGCTATTCCAATGGTGACTGCTAATGCCTCAACAAGTCGAACGACTCCGGCAGCATTGGCACCGGCGGAGAAACCCGGAAAATTTTCCGGGATTGATTTCAAGCGCTGGCAACCAAAGATGTTCTTCTATTTGACTACACTAAGTCTCCAGAAGTTCATCAAGGAAGATGTTCCTGTGTTGTCCGACGAAACTCCAGAAACTGAACGCTTTCTCGTCGTTGAGGCGTGGAAGCATTCAGATTTTTATGCAAGAATTATATTCTAAGCGGGCTGGAAGATGCTTTGTATAACGTCTATAGTGGCGTAGAAACGTCAAAGGAACTGTGGACTGCGCTTGAAATGAAATACAAAACTGAAGATGCCGGGTTGAAAAAGTTTGTTGCTGCAAAGTTTTTGGACTACAAAATGGTAGATAGCAAGTCTGTTATTACCGAAGTCCAGGAATTGCAAGTGATTATTCACGATCTCCTTGCTGGAGGTTTAAATCAAATTAATATTGATGTTGAAAGTAGTAACCTTAGTATTTTTACTAATGAAAATTTCATTGAAGGTCTTGTTATCAATGAAGCATTTCAAGTAGCAGCAATGATTGAGAAGTTACTTCCTTTATGGAAGGACTTCAAAAACTACTTGAAATACAAACGCAAGGAGATGTCCCTTGAAGATCTCATTGTTCGGTTGAGAATCGAAGAGGACAATAAAGCTGCTAAAAAGAGAGGCCGTGGAAACTCAACAATAATGGGAGCAAATATTGTAGAAGAGAACAAGAAGAGGAAGAAGGCTTCTAGACCAAAATACAACCCAAGCAAGAAGCAGTTCAGTGGAAACTGCTACAACTGTGAAAAACCCGGACACAAATCTACGGAGTGTCGTGCTCCGAAGAAACGCAAGAAGAAGGGTCAAGCAAACATGGTTGAAAAGCATGATGATGTTGATGACTTATGTGCCATGCTTTCCGAATGCAACTTGGTAGGCAATCCTAAAGAGTGGTGGATTGATTCTGGAGCCACTCGCCATGTTTGTGCTGTTAGAGAAGCGTTTGCTACTTATGCTCCTGTTGGACCCGATGAAACAATTTCTTTGGGAAATGCTTCAAAGGCCAATATTGAAGGATGTGGGAAGATATTTCTCAAAATGACTTCCGGCAAAATGGTGACTTTGAACAACGTCCTTCATGTTCCCGAGATTAGGAAGAATTTAGTCTCTATTGGACTTCATGTTAAGAATGGTTTTAAATGTGTTTTTGTTTCCGATAAGGTTGTAATAAGTAAGAACGAAATGTTTGTAGGAAAAGGTTACCTCACTGAGGGCCTTTTCAAGTTGAATGTAATGGTCGTTGAGAATAATAATAAAATTTCAGCTTCGTCTTACTTACTTGAGTCAAATGAATTATGGAATATACGTTTGGGTCATGTCAATTATAAAACCTTACGGAAAATGATTAATTTGGAAGTTTTGCCTAAATTTAAATGTGACAAATCAAAATGTCAAGTATGTGTGGAATCTAAGTATGTTAAACATCCTAATAAGTCTGTTGAAAGGAATTCAAATCCTTTAGACTTAATTCACACAGATTGTGACATGAAGTCAATAACATCTCGCGGTGGAAAGAAGTATTTCATAACTTTTATTGACGATAGTACTCGATATTGCTATGTTTACTTACTTAATAGTAAAGATGAAGCAATAGACGCATTCAAGCAATACAAAAATGAAATTGAAACACAACTTAACAAGAAAATCAAAATGATAAGAAGTGATAAGGGTGGTGAATATGAATCTCCTTTTGAACAAATATGTTTAGAATATGGAATTATTCATCAAACAACGGCCCCTTACACGCCCCAATCCAATGGGATTGCAGAAAGAAAGAATCGTTCATTAAAGGAGATGATGAACGCATTATTGATAAGTTCGGGTTTGCCACAGAACTTGTGGGGGGAAGCCGTTCTTACGGCTAACCGAATATTAAATCTAGTGCCCCATAGCAAAACACAATCCATTCCATATGAAAAATGGAAAGGAAGGAAGCCCAACTTGAATTACTTTAAAGTGTGGGGGTGTTTGGCAAAAGTGCAAGTTCCTAAACCCAAAAGGGTAAAAATAGGACCGAAAACCGTTGATTGTGTTTTCATAGGATATGCGGCTAATAGTAAAGCATATCGATTTCTGGTTCATAAATCAGAAAATCCCGACATTCATAATAATACGGTTATAGAATCAGATAATGCTGAGTTCTTTAAAAATATATATCCGTATAAAAAGGAATGTGAGTCGATTAGTGAAGGATCTAAACGACCTCGGGAAGAAGCAAAAGAAAGTACACTTAACCAGGAAGATCCAAGGCGTAGTAAACGTCAAAGAACGTTTACTTCATTTGGACCAGATTTTGTGACTTTCTTATTAAAAAATGAGCCTCAAACATTTAAAGAAGCTATGTCTTCTTCAGAATCATTGTTATGGAAAGAGTCAGTCAATAGTGAAATAGAATCCATATTGAACAACCATACGTGGAAATTGGTTGATCTTCCTTCTGGAAATAAACCATTGGGTTCTAAATGGATCTTTAAGAGGAAAATTAAAGATGATGGCACTATTGATAAATATAAGGCAAGACTTGTGGTCAAAGGGTATAGACAACGAGAAGGTCTTGATTATTTTGATACCTACTCTCCAGTTACAAGAATTACGTCCATACGAACGTTAGCAGCGTTAGCTGCGGTTTATGGTCTTGAAATTCATCAGATGGATGTTAAGACGGCCTTCTTAAATGGAGAGTTGGAGGAAGAAATATACATGGAACAACCAGAAGGGTTTGTGGTTCCAGGTAAAGAAAAGAAGGTCTGTAGACTTGTTAAGTCCCTTTACGGATTAAAACAAGCACCCAAACAATGGCATGCAAAATTTGACCCAACAATGTTGTCAAATGGGTTTAAGATAAATGAATGTGATAAATGTGTGTACATTAAAAATGTTCCAAATCACATAGTCATTATTTGCCTATATGTGGATGATATGCTCATGATGAGTAATGATATTGCCAATATAAATGCTAATAAGTGTATGCTAACTAATAAGTTTGATATGAAAGACTTAGGAGTTGCTGGTTTAATTCTAGGAATTAAGATCCATAAGACTTCTCAAGGTCTGGCATTGTCACAATCTCATTATATCAAGACAGTACTTGAAAAATTCAAGCACTTGGGCTTTAAAGCTGCAAAGACTCCAATTGACGTGAATCTTGCATTAGCAAAGAACAAAGGTCAAAGCATATCACAATTGGATTATGCTCGCGTGTTGGGTTACGACCGGATATAGCCTGTGCTATAAGTAAATTGAGTCGATATACGAGCAATCCAGGTCAATCTCATTGGATGGCCATGAAACGAGTTTTGGGGTACTTAGTACATACCCGGGACTTTGCTTTGCACTACAATAAATATCCTGCGGTCATTGAGGGATATTGTGATGCAAATTGGATCACCGGATCAACTGATTCCAAGTCCACAAGTGGATATGTATTCATAATTGGTGGATGAGAGGTATCTTGGAAGTCATCCAAACAAACTTGTATTGCTCGCTCTACAATGGAGGCTGAGTTCATAGCCTTGGATAAAGCCGGTGAAGAAGCTGAATGGCTCCGGAATTTCTTGGAAGATATTCCATTTTGGCCCAAACCCTTGGCACCAATATGCATTCACTATGATAGTCAAGCGGCAATTGGAACGGCTGGGAGCGTTATGTATAACGGTAAATCTCGTCATATACGACGAAGACATAAAACCGTTAGACAATTACTCTATAGAGGAATTATCACGATTGACTATGTAAAGTCAAGTGATAATGTGGCGGATCCACTTACAAAAGGCCTAACTAGAGATGTAGTTGAGAAATCATCAAGGGTAATGGGACTATGGCCGAGAACAAGTCATAGTGGCGGTAACTCTACCTAGAAGACTGGAGATCCCAAGATCTAGTTTCAAGGAGATCAAACAAAGTCATTTATGACGGTTCAACATTGTCAAATAAACTTTTGGTCCATTCTCTTATAAGACAATGTTCGGTACCAAGGATAAAACATTTAGGCTTTTTAATGATTTCTAAATTTGATACGGGGTATATCAAATAGTGTATCTACGGGATGACACATTTAGGAATGACATATGTAAGTGTGAAGTGTTAGCCGCTTCAAGGAGAATTTTATAAGGCCAGTTCTCTACGCACTTATGAAATCAGGCGGTGTTCATGGCTGAAAAGAACACAACAATGAGAACCAAAGACGGTTAATGGTTAGTTGTGTGACTTGTGGTTGTCTAGGTATACACTAAAGTTCGACGGTTCAAAGATATCAAATCTACCGATTGATCGAGTATATCCGACATAAGTTCACTATGGAAAGTTCAAAGGGATACCTACTTATCCAGATGCAAGTAATCCTTACTTGTGAATCACATAGTTTTTCATGCATACTTCCGTGATATAGCCATTCCCCAATCATGTGGGGGATTGTTGGGTTTTTAATATATTAATTAAATATATATTAAAGAGTTAAAAGAGGGTGAATGGAAAATGGAGGAAAATGAAATTTTGAGTGAAATTTCAAGTTATCTCTCCTTAGTAAATGGGCATTGTCTCATATCGGAAGAGGAAGAGGTTTTTTATGGGTATATAAGCAATTGCTCTTTTTTTAGCTCTTAAAGAGTTGAGAAGAAAGTAAGCCTCGCGCCGTCGTTGTTGTCGTCGCTCGCTCGGCTCGGTTCGACTTCGGCTTCGGCTACGGCTTCGGCTTCGAATTCGGATTCGGATTCGGATTTGGTCAAATGATCGATCGATTGATTAACTTTTTGGACCAAATTTATTTGTTAATAGTAAAATATTAACAGAAATGTTACTAAATATTTATTTTAATAACAAAATATTAATATTAAATAAATATTAATATTAAATCCAAATTTCAGTTTTTCTATTTTTGTAACAAAAACATAACTACCCATCAATTTTTCCTCTTTATTATTGAGTAAATGGCCATTTATGTAATGGCATTTATGTTGTGGCAGTTTTGCAGAACCAGCCATTCTGAAGAGACTCTTCAGATTTCAGCCCAACTTTTGGCTATAAATACAACACTATTCTGCTCAGAATTTCACTACAAATTTTTGAGTTTCTCCTCCTTTCTTCTGCATACTTTTAGCATCAAACAAAGCAAAAAGTAAGTGTGATTTGCTACCGAACTTTGTGTTCGCTGAAACACTGGGGTTTGAAGTACCACTACACCAGTGTGTAATTCGTTCTATCCTGGGAGGAAATAATCCATAACCTTGGGTACTAGGAGGGATTAAATTCCTTAAGGAAAAATTGTAAATTCAGTGGGTTCGAATTGGTTTCTTCATTTCTGTTTATGCACATTTTTATTTGTATTTATTTATTTATATTTCTATAATTATTTTACAAATACAGTGTATTAACATGGCTGACATTCCAATTTATTCCACTTCTTGGAGGAGAGAGGCAGACCAAGATACCTGGGGGAGGTACCCTGTGTGAATCTAGCTATGTCAAGTAGTTGGCCCCTTGTATGATCATCAATCCCAGCCATGAATATGCTTGATTTTTCCATATTAGCAACCAACCTAGAGACATCACTGTAGTGTACTAAAATATGGTAAAGCGACATGTTTTAGGAAGACAAGAGTAAGGATAAGAAAGTGCAAGTATGGAGGTGACAAGAAATGTATAAGCCCTCAGAATTTACGTACCCCAGGTTCAGGGCGAGGGAGTTGATGGTTTATCTAAGTTATAGGAAGCTCAGTATAGTCCGAAAGAACTCAAAGGAGTTTAAGACTAATAGAATTTAGAAGAGATAGAATGATGCTCTGGTAATAGAATGAGGGTGCAATTGTGATAGATAAAGGATGCTGTGTGGGCCTTCAGTTGAGTAATGATTTGAAAAAAATGGGGGATTTCATGAGTTGTAAGGGATTAGAATAACCCTCATAGGATGAATCATGTTGGGATGCTATGAAATACGGTTATGAAAGCAGGGGTTCACCCCCAGGTGAATCATTCTAATCATTTCAGATATTCTCCTATGAGACGTGAGCCCTAGAGGCAATGTTACATAAGAGGTCAAGTTATCAGTATTAAGGTGAATCAACAACGGATGGATAAAAGTTACAAAGTATGAGAAGAGACTAGATCATCATTCTTAAGATGAATAGTAATGAAGAAGCATTAAAGGACTTAGATGTATACATATAGGATAAGAAGCAACCTGGAGTTTGGTAGCAAACCTCAGTAACGATAAATCGAAGTAAGACGTATGGCACAATATGACCTACCTAGATGCATTAAAATCAAGCGGATGGATAACCGGGTCTATGAAATAAGATATAGTAATATTCATAAGTTTGAAAAACTACCGAGCGAAAAACTTCAGTAATGGCTAAAAATCGGGGGGAAAAGGAACGCATTGGCGCACTAACAAGGTCAGAATCGTACATGCCGCATGATAAAGGGTAGCAACAACTACAAGACTGGAAGGATTCCGACCACAAGTCATAGTATGAAATCCTTTTGTGACTGTTTCAGTTTTATCCCTACCAAATAGCTGAGAAATGGAAGAATACTAAGAAAGTAATTTTTTTTTGTTTCGTTGCATTTGCCTTTGTTTTTCGAACATGCACCACAGGTTCTCAACAAATTGTATTAGCAAGGTGAGCCGAAGTGAATTATACAGTATTTAATTGGGATATATTTGTGCCACATGTGTTCCAATCTTGTTCAAAAGCTATTCCTTGTTATTGCATGTGTTAGCTTGGTGATACATAATTCTGGAAGTATGATTTCTTTTTTATAAAAATTTTTCTTGTTTTTGCTTTTCTTCAATTGTGATCCTATCATTGATATTGTAGCTGGCTTCAGTTTTTAATACCATTTTCTTGCTAATTTTGCTTTGATTTACTCGATATTTAGCAATTTTTGTATTTTGTTCTACTGAATCAGATTCGATGGATTGATGGGTTCTCTTGCCACATAATGGTCTCGTCACCCATCCAAGGAGAAATTTCTATCCTACTAAATGGATTAGAACTTGCTTTCACAAAAAATTGAATTCCGATTATAGTGAAAACAAACTGCCATGTATTACTCAACCTATTACAAGACAAACTTCACAATAAAGCTAATGCTAATTTTCGCCATGATTGCAGGTTCCTGCTCGACGCACCGCACCAACCGGATGTTAGGCATGTCTACCGTGAAGAAAGCTAAGTGTGAAGAACACTTTTGAAGTGAACCACCCTTATTTATATTCTCTACTTTTTTGCAAAGACTTACTAGGGACTGATTCGTTACGATCAATCTGGAACTATAATAACTCTCTTTAATTTCCTGTGTAATAATAAAAAACTAGCCTTCAATAAAAAAAATGCGCAGCTTAAGCACATGTTTGAAGAGAAGAAATTATACCAAGTCTAATTTTTGAGAATAAAACCCGGAATGGCGAAGTCTAATGAATGTATATACGTAAAAATTTAACATAATAATGAATTCATTCAACGAATAAATATCCTTCTCTCTGTCCAGCAGAATTACATTACGTACATAGAGTATTCTTAAATCTAGAAAGAGAACACTCTATACGCAAATCTCCATTGAAAAGGAAGTTTCACTGAAGTCTTAACTAACTTAGCTATTTTGTACTACTGCAATATTTGTTTTCCCTTTGTTTTTTGCATGTGGTTTCCATATACATTCCCAAATATGTAACGTACGTGTAAAAACCATAAAGCAGTCTTCTCCTTCTCTTCTTCTTCCTTCTCCCTCTTAAGTTGGCAGTTATATATATTGCATGTAATAATTATATTATTCAGCTGGTTATTAGTCGTTTCCTTGTTAATCGATCTTTTAGCATCATCTCCCAATTACTAAAATATTTATATATTATTAAAAGAAGAGGAAAAAGTCCTTTCCTTAAGCTACGTGACAGTTTCAGAAAAAGCCACGTGGTATAATTAATTATTAAATTAGTTATTTAGTTAATAATTAATTATTGATTATTCTTTTTGAATTTAAGTATAATCTAAAAACAAAACCACACACACACACACACACATATATATATATATATATATATATATTAGTTACTTTAATTACAATAATAAATAAAGATATCTTATAATTAATTAATTATAATAAAAAAATATAAAAATAAAAATATAAAAAATAACTACCCATTCAAATTGGGTGAGAGTAGTTCCAAGTTGGAGTTTTTAAATTATTTTTTTAAAAAAAAAGAAAAAAATCTATAAAAAATGAAAAAAAAAAGAGAAGAGAAACTACCCATTCAAATCGGGGAAGTAGTTTCAAGTTGAAGTATTAAAATAAACAAAAAAGAGAAGAAAAATTACCATTTAAATCGGGGAGTAGTTTCAAGCTGGAGTTATAAAATAAAAATAGATATCTTATAATTAAAAATTTATATAAATATATAAAAAAATAACTACCCATTCAAATTGGGTGGGAGTAGTTTCAACTTGCAGTTTCTAAATTATTTTAAAATAAAAAAGCAAATGAAAAAGGATATAAGAAACGAAAAAAAGAGAAGAAAATCTATCTATATATTATTAAAATGAGAGAAAAAAAACATTCCCCTTAAGCCAAATGGCAACTTCAGAAAAAGCCACATGACATAGTTAGTTATGAAATAGTTATTTAGTTAATAATTAGTTATTGGTTATTTTTTTTGAATTTAAATATATCAAAAGAACAAAAAAAAAATAAAAAAAAACAAAAAGTTCGGCACTCGCACGCGCGCGCGCGCACACACACACACACATTCTTTGAATTTAAATATATCTAAAAACAAAAATAAAAAACAACCATATAATAAATATAGATATCTTATAATTAATTAACTATAATAAAAAAACTATATAAAAATGAAAATATAAAAATATAAAAAAAATAACTACCCATTCAAATTGGGTGAGAGTAGTCCAAGTTGGAGTTTTTAAATTATTTTAAAATAAAAAAGCAAAAAAAATCTATAAAAAACAATAATTACATTAATAAATATAGATATCTTATAATTAATTAACTATAATAAAAAACTATATATAAAAATGAAAATATAAATATATAAAAAATAACTACCCATTAAAATTGGGTGAGAGTAGTTTCAAGCTGGAGTTTTTAATATTTTAAAATAAAAAGCAAAAAAAATCTATAAAAATAAAAAAAGAGAAGAAAAACTACCCATTCAAATCGGGGAGTAGTTTCAAGTTAGAGTTTTAAATTAAAAATAGTTATCTTATAATTAAATATAATTAAAAAACAAAAATATAAATATGTAAAAAAAAAAAACTACCCGTTCAAATTGGGTGGGAGCAGTTTCAAGTTGCAATTTTTAAATTATTTTAAAATAAAAAAGACAAAAAAAAACTATAAAACTCAAAAAAAAAAGAGAAGAAAAACTATCCATTCAAATTAGGGAGTAGTTTCAAGTTGGAGTTTTAAAATAAAAATAGTTATCTTATAGTTAAATATAATAAAAAAACAAAAATATAAATATGTTAAAAAATAACTACCCGTTCAAATTAGGTGGAAACCTTAATTTTTGCTGCATTCTTAAGACTTCCAAGCAAGATGAGTCGACGTCAGAAGTATGAAAGAGTTGAAGTGATTATTAAAGAATTAGACCTGGAAAGAGCAGTTTCAAGTTGTAATTTTTAAATTATTTTAAAGTAAAAAACAAAAAAGGCTATAAAACAAAAAAAAAGAGAAAAAAAATACAGTTTCAAGTTGGAGTTTTAAAATAATTTTTATATAAAAAACAAAATAAAAAAATAGTAAATTACCAATTCAAATTGGGGAGTAGTTTTAAGTTAGAGTTTTAAAATTATTTAAAACTAAAAAAAACAAAAATAAAGAAATAAAAAAACTTTAGAGAAATTTTTTAAATAACGTAATATGCTAATGAAATTTTCTATTAACAATGTAATAGTTTTAAATATTGAAAGATATAATATAAAAAAATACTTAACAAAAACGTTACGCTGCGTGTATAAGTCCCATTAGTTTAACATAGATTTTATTCACTAAAATTTAGATAATGTTATTAAGAACAACAAAATAAACTTTAAAATAAAAAATGATTTCAATAGTAATATATTATATATCTTCTCATATATTAGAAAAAGAAAGTGAATACTAAATATTGTTTAATATAATAAAGAAAAACATAACAAAAAAGTTATTCACTAGCTATATAAGTATCTTTGATTTAATAGAGATTTCATTAGTAGTATATCGTATTGACAAACAAGATTACAATTGCATTTTATTAAAAAAATACGATCTAATAGGATCAAATAAGTCTGATTATAATTTAATTTAATTAATATTTTTAATATTAACCATGCATCGCACGAGTATGACTATTAGTATTTATTTATAGAGGTAGATCGTTAGAGAAAGACTCGTAACCAAGTCGCTTATCCGTTCAATTAGAGGGTTAAACTTATAAAACTTGTTGGAATTTGTAATGGCAGCTACAATTTATTTAGGGAACGTTAATTAATTAACAGTAAAAGGGTTGCCCGTCAATTATCTTTTTGTGAAAATTGTGATAAAATTGAAACAACAGATTGGAGCAAAATAAAGCGTGGTGGGGCTCTTTCCTATTAAATCTTATCTCGAAGGGGTTCCTTGATCCACGACCTTTGTAATATATATATATATATATATATATATATATATATATATATATATATATATATATATATATATATATATATATATATATATATAAAGTTATGATTAAAAAAATGAATTCATTGGAATCAAAAATAAAAAATTAAAACTAAATTAGTTTAATGTAAAAAGATGTCTTTTTGACAGGTTAATAAAAGAAATATCACACAAATGAAACTGAGGGAGTAGCTAAATCAATGATCAACCTTCATATAAAGAATGGAAAAGGTCCAAATATACTTTGCGAAAAGGTCCTTAATGCATTATTTAAATATCAGAATCTAGGCCTTACGCTTTATATTATTGGGCCTGGACTCTTTGGGCTCGTATTCAATGAGCTAATTCATATGACTGGGTCTCAAAACCCAGAACACACGGTGAAAGTCTATCAGAAGCCCAATTACGAATCGGTATATATCTAGGCCTTTGTTATCTATTACGCCCAAACCAAACAAAATAAAAAATGAAAGATAAAAACTAGATTTTTTTTCTGTTTTTACAAACAAAAAAAAAAGTTTTTACAAATTTATTTTTCCATTTTTTTCCGGTTTTTAATAAAAACCTTTAAAAAACTGAAAAATGAAGAAAAAAAATATTTTCAAAAGCAAAAATAATTTGTTGAAAATATTTTATTCAGTTTTTAAAAAATAAAAATATTTTGTTAAAAACTGAAAATGTTCTAATTCCTCTCTTTTTTCATATGACGTGATCCGAAAACATGTTTCTAGGCGACATTCAGTTTGTATAAACATATTTGTAAAAATGTAAAAATAGAGGAATTAGAACATTTTCAGTTTTTAACAAAATATTTTTATTTTTTAAAAACTGAATAAAATATTTTCAACAAATTATTTTCGCTTTTGAAAAATATTTTTTTCTTTATTTTTCAGTTTTTTAAAGTTTTTTTTAAATCCGGAAAAAAATGGAAAAATAAATTTGTAAAAATTGTCTGGAGGTCTAGTATCAAGGTTGTAGGTTAGGGGCTCCTATTATTTCGCAGGATAAGGATGGGTCGAGGTGGGGGAGGGTTCCTGATAGGTTAATATCTCTGTGAGTACTTTTAGAATTACTAATGCCTTTTGTCCATGTTGTTGCTTTGTTCACTTTGCCCTTTTATATGTCAGTTTTTTGTGGTTTATTTTGGAGTCACTAATGCTTTTTCTTTTTCTTTTTCTTTTGTTTTTCGTTTTTTTCCTTTTCTTAATCTTTCGCCGAGGATCGATTGGAAACAGCCTCTCTGCCCTATCGGGTAGGGGTAAGGCCTGCGTACATATTACCCTCCCCAGACCCCACTCGTGGGACTATACTGGGTAGTTGTTGTTGTTGTTGTAAATTTGTAAAAACTATTTTTTTTTTTGTAAAAACAGGAAAAAATTTATTTTTAACAAAATATTTTCGTTTTTTAAGAACTGAAGAAATTATTTTCAACAAAATATTTTCAGTTTTTACAAATATATTTTTACAAAAAAAAATATTTTGTTAAAAAAACGAGCGTTATATATAGACCTTATCGTAAAGTCCAGGGGCTATTTGGCTCCGTTTAAAGTTCAGGGGGGTATCCGAGCCAATAATATAACGGCAAGGTTGAATATGAGCCAAACTTTTAACGAGGGGTATATTTAGCTTTTTTCGCAAAGTATAGGAAGGTATTTGGACCTTTTCCGTATAAAGAAAGTAACTAGCATATTTCTTCATAAAAATAGAAGATCCTTACTCTAGCTTGTTGTTTAATATTAGCTTTGGTTGGTCGCCTATTTTTTCACATATTCATCATAGATAGAACAGAAAAGGGCAAAAACTATCCTAAGACTATTTGATTTGATACAAATATGCTTTCCATTTACCTATTGAGCTAAAAATGTCTTCACCGTTATTTTTTTTGTTCATGTATGTCCCTACGACTAATGATCAATGCCAAATTAAAAAAAATTATTTAAATTACGCGTGAAAATTTTTTCTTAGTCCAATTCTAAACTATGACCCCCAATTAAATAAACTCACCATTAACCCTTTTTTTTACCAACCCCAAAATCCGACCCATCTAAACAAATGGCCAACTTTTTTATTGTTAAAAATATTAACTCGTCCATCTTTTCAGTTTACCATCACCATAGTTGTCACCATCCCCTTTCCTCCATTACAACCATACTGCCACCACAATCATGATTCTCATCTTTGCTCCATTCCTTCGTTTTTGAACAATAATAGAATATTATGCTAATCGTAAGGGTCCGAGTAGATATATTTAATTTTTTCCGATTTGATCCCCTTTTTTGTTATATAATTAGGAGTTTGTTCAAGGAGGAGTACCTAAGCCATGAATTTTTATTTTCTATAATTAGTGACCATTTGGGTGTAACAACTTATTAAGAGAGCACAAAATTTACAAAACTTGTGAAGAAAAAACTAGACATTTCCGAAATTTAAAGCCCATGAATTCATAATGGCTTCGTTGATGATCTTATGGGAAAGAAAAAAAATTAACCAGTGTAAGTGACATTTAAATGTGAACATTAAGGTCTTTTGATGAACATTTTCGAAAAATTGCAGCTCCAATGATAAATGTAAAATGAAAAAGATGATAAAAATATGAAAAATGATCAAAACTGCCCCCTAGACTAAAACTGTGGTGGCGGCGTGATTGCTATGGAGGAAAGAGGATGGTAACAACTATGATGGTGATGGAATTGTAAAAATGGAGAAGAAAATGTTTTTGACAATCAAAATTAAAGTTCGGCCATTTTTTAAGGCGGGTTGAAGTTTTGGGTTGGATAATTAAAAAACTAGGTTAAGGGTAGGTTTATTAATTGGGGTCAAGGTTTAAAATTGGCCCAATAAAAAGTTTGGCACATGTAATTTAAGTAAACCTTTTTTTTTTTGGGATTTGGCATTAACCATTAGTTGTTGGGATATAAGTGAGTCAGAAAGATAATGGTGGGAGCATTTTTGGCTCAATAAGTGGATAGGGGGCATATTTATTCAAAATCAAATAGTCAGAGGGAAATTTTGGTCCTTTTTCGTAGATAGAATTAAGCTATATAAACGGACACTTTAAGAAGTTTTTGCACAATCAAATATAATATAACTAAGCAAAATAGGTTATTACTTTATTTTTAAGTTATCAAAATTTGCTATGAAGAATTATCTATTGTTGCATTTTGTACTTAACCTGATGTGTTTAAAGTCATTGGAATTAGTTTGTAAGATGGAAGAGAGTCAGAGACGATGGAGTTCGATATAATTGGAACAACGGATAGGAGCAAAACATAAAGTGGTAAGGGGGTCTTTACTAGTATAATCTTGTTTACAGAGCTGAGATAGAATAAGAAATACGAGTTCGGATGAGTCCAATAGTTTTTGCAATTTTGTATTTGTATTAAATTATTTATTAAAAATATATAAATATTTAATGGTGAACTTAGTGACTAAGACGAACTAAAAATTAGACGGCAAATTCAGAACCCATAAAATTAGACGTCCACCCTCCTATCTCCTGACCAAAAGGGGTTTTACCTTGCATCCAAGACCTTTATATATACTTTCCTTATCATAATAAATCCTTCATCATCTATAGAAATATAACAAACTACATCGATCTCTTCAACATCTCATAAAAATGGAAGATCTTTACTCCATAGTCTATTACTGGCTAGTTGGCCAACCAATTATCAGCCAATTTGAGTTTAAGCATGGCCAAACTTTTGGTGCCACCTTGTTATTTCCCATAGTGTCCATGTTTATATACTTGTCTTTCACTATATTATCTCTCCTTTTCCCATCACTCCTTCCCACGATTTCCGCCGCCACCCTCCGCCGTATCACCGCCACCCACAGCCTCCTCTTATGTGTCCTCTCGCTTTTCATAGCCGTGGGCTGCAGCCTCTCCGTGGTCCACCAAGTGGCTGCCCACGATTGGACTTGGATCGTCTGCTATAACAGATTAAATAATTATACTAATATCGTTCCTCGAGGACCGATTTTCTTTTGGGCGTACGTATTCTACCTCTCCAAGATTCTTGAATATATAGACACCCTTTTGATAATCCTAAGTAGCTCAAGATCACGACGACTCTCGTTTCTCCACGTGTACCACCATTCAATGGTGCCACTTTTGTGTTACATGACTTTAAAAAATAGCCAGTCGATGTTGCATACTGGGGTGATCACTAATGCTTCTGTTCACGTACTAATGTACGCTTATTATTTCCTATCTGCTATAGGAAAAAGGCCATGGTGGAAAAAACTGGTAACTAACGTTCAAATTGTGCAATTCATGTTTTGCTTTTTGTGCTTGGGTGCAGTGATTTACTATCACTTAACTAGTGAGTTTGGGTGCTCTGGAATTGGTATCTGGTTCTTCACTATCAGTTTTAATGTTTCACTTTTAGCACTTTTTCTCAACTTTCATTTCAAGACGTATGCCAATAACGTCAAGAAAAACCGTGAGGATAAGCTGGTTAAACAAACATAATATTGTATTGTTTTACTTTTATATGCCTTGGAGTATTTGCACATGTATCCATAAATAAGAATCCTGATTCACTCAAGTGATATTTAAGGAGGTTATTTAATTTAATGTTGGATTGAACTTTCTTAATTATTCTTAAAAGTTTAAATGCTTAGTTGCTTTTGTATATTTTCTAACTAGTTATTGGATATTGTGTGTAGCATGTCTGCTCTCTCTCTCTCTCTCTCTATATATATATATATATATATATATATATTAAAAGTACATGAAATATCGTTCGTTTTTTTTGCCATTTGAAAATGTATTTTATATTAGAAAATATCGTAATTTAGGTATTTTTTTAAAATATTTAGGACTTTAAAATCAGCTAAAATTAGTTATATATATATATATATATATATATATATATATATATATATATATATATATATATATATATATATATATATTAAAAGTACGAAGACCCTTAGCGAAATGTCGTTCATCATTTTTACCCTTCGTTGAAAATAAATTTTCTATTAGAAAAAAATAGTAATTTAGTTATTTTTTTAAAAATATTTAGGACTTTAAAAGCAGCTAAAATCTTAGTTATTAAATCTTTCCTTATATGATTTATGTTAAATTGCTTTCTTCATTATAAATTTAAAATCAACTAAATTTTAACTATAAAATCTCTTTTCCTTGTTTAAATAAGTATAAATTTCATTACATTTTTTGGTACCATGACGTGCAATTTATACCTTCCAACCTTTTCCCAGTTTGTTAGAATCATCCCTCTGTTTTCCTTCCTCTAGAAAACGAGATTCTTGGCACTAAAAGAATTAAAACGATTTTCTGAACAAGAAAACATCCTCTTCGCCAGAAAGAGACTTCGCCTTACACATGCTGACTAGGGTGTTTATGGTTTGATTTGGGTATGGTTTTTCCCTAAAAAGAAACCAAAAAGTAAGTCGGTTTTTAAATATTGGAATCAAACCAAACTGTTTGCTCAAAGATGTTGCGTGTCTTTAGAACTAATCAATCAAATATAAGTAATGGGATAATCGGAATCAATAATAATATAGATCGAAGATTGATCGTTTGGAACAATGTGTTTAAAATAGTTATCTCGCGGAAATGGTAAGAACAAAATGTAGAAGATAGAACAAGCGAGTAGTAGTGATATCAATGATAAAGAGAGAGAGAGATATGTATTATTATCCGAAAAACCAGTCTCCTTACAAATGGGGGAGGCCCTCCCTTATATAATGAGAGGGTCCTCTCGCCCAACTTATTACATTGACGCCCTGATATTACAAGCATAATCAAAATATAGGCCGGGGGACTGGGGACGCCATTTTTTAATGGATTCGCCAACTTGATGTCTCATAGGCGGGACCGCGTCCTTCTTGTCACACGGCCGTTAATGAGGGCGTCTACGGGATGCTGCCGCCCTCAATACGGGGACGACCTCCTTATTTATTTCGTCGGGGCCGGTCATGGGTATAGGTGGTCATGTCATACCACCTATCCGATTTACCCCCATACAGATAGTCCCTCCGCCTATTGGAGATATGCCCGGGGCGTCTCTTCGATGGGCAGATAGATTCAACCCACGTTCGGTACTGTGCGGGTGTGCATACGTGGCACGTTCCTTCGAACCGTTGCCTGCAGGCAGCGTGCGTCATTATTGCTGCGGTGGTTTAGTCATAATGGGCGATTTGACGTCTCAATTTCCCGCCCCCTTTCCGGTACAAAACTCTTCGAATTTTGTGCGATAATTTTGTTATAAATAGGAGGCAGTTTCAATATCCTTCTTTCTTTTAGTTCACCGGAAATCATTCGTATCTTTCTTCTTGGTTTATCTTTTCACGGCAACTTGTATTCCCTTCCCAACTCCTAGTTAGTGACTTTAACCGAAAAATGGCCAAACGTAGCCGTCGTAGAGAGCCGGGGCGAGAGGAGACTGGCTCTAGGGCTCCCCGGCGATCTGGGGATAAAGGCAAGAATGAGAAGAAGGAACTCGTTCCTCTGACGGAGAGCAACCTTCTTCCCCGGGATTTGTACACACGAAAAGACTTCACTCACGCGGCAGAAGCCGATACGTGGGAGAGGTCCGTTATCACGGAGAGGCAACTGAACAACCTCCGGGCGGACTACCACATACCGGAGGCGGTGGAGATGAGGGTGGCCGGAGACGATATGGTATATGTTCACCGGCCAGGATTCTGTGCCATTCATGAGTATCCGTTTATCATGGGGTGCGAGCTCCCCATATATCCTCTGGCGGAGGCGCTGTGCCGCTTCGTCAACATCTGCCCGGCCCAGTTGACCCCGTATACATGGAAGATTTGCCGGATCTTGACAACATATGCGGCCAAGGCTGAGGTGGACGTCTCCGTGCATCACTTGCTGCAATTGTTTAGTCCCCGCTACATGCGGGGCAAGATGCTGCAGCTGAAAAATCGGGGGTCGAAGGGCTTGCTTGTAGAGGCGGACGATAAGCCTAATCGTCAGTTTTGGATGAAGTATTTCTATGTCCGTACCTCCGATTTAGTGGCGGATGCGGCCGGCATTCCGGAGATATGGAACCCCAACTGTAAGTATCTATCTGCCCCTTTCATGTTTTAGTTTGTGGCGTCGCTGTCACATTGCTTCTGAGGCGTTAATAATTTTTCTCGGCTTTATTTTTGTAGTGGTGGGGCGTACGCCTAATCAAGTTCCCGGAATCAGGGCGTGGGTGAACAAGTTGATCCCCTTTGCCGTGGAATGTCGGACGTGGGTGGCGTTTGGCGAGAAGTACGGCCTCGTGGGTATGGTTCTTGCTTGCCATAATCTCTTTTTTTCTTTGGCCTTGGCCGTAGCTGACATAAGTTTACTCTTCTTTTGTTGCAGCTCGGAACGTAGCACGGAGGTGGAGACGCCGAGCCATTAGTCATGCTTCTTCAAAGACGGAGCTTAGGGTCTCCGTTAGGCAAGGCCTTCCTGAGGCTGATCAGGCTGGGGAGGATCCGACAGACAACGCCGCGTCGGGTGGTGAAGCGATTGAGGCCGCCGACCCGGATTATGAGCGGGCGGTTAGGGAGTCCCTGTTGTCGGCCGCTCCTGGTCCCTCTGGTTCCGCTCCTGGTCCCTCTAGTTCCGCTCCTGGTCCGTCCAGTTCTGCTCCCGGGCCGTCCTCAGCTCCCGCCCCCTTCTGTTGAGGAGGGGTCCCCTGCACAGGATGAGCCGGCCGAGCGCAAGAGGCGCTGGTTACTTACTGGAAAAGTGGTAGTTGTAGACCCTGGGCAGGAGGAGACTGAGGCTCGTCGCCCGGACTCGAGGCTAGTCCTCTTGGGCAACGCCATCCGTCCGGGGAGGGCCGTGGTTGTACTTGTTCATGCGGGGGATGCTGAGGCCCCGTCTACTGATAGTGAGGGCGCCCCTACTGTTGCTGCTGAGCAGGCGGAAGTGCCGCTGCAGGGCGAAGCTGCGGCGGACGCACTGGAGGCGGCCGCGGAACAGGGCCAGTTGCGCCGGCTCCTGATACCGACGGGTTATAACCTGTTGGAGGAAAGTGGGAAGGCGTTGAAGGACTTTGCCATACTATGTGGCGACGCTGAGACCGAGTCGCTGAAGTCAATAAGCGACCACGTCCTGTCTCGTCGTGTTGCTGGTGTCGCCGTGCAGGTATGGTTCGAAGTGTACCTTTCTTCTTTCCTTTCGCTTTCTCACATTTTGCGGCTTTCATTTTGCCTTTTTTTTTGTAGACCCTCGTCCTGGAGGTGGAGCGGAGTCAGAGGGACCGGAAGAAGTTGGGTACCCTTCGTAAGATGTTAGAGAAGTATAAGGAAGCTCGCGAGAAGCACAAGGCTCTTTCGGACTGCTTCTCGGACTCCCCTGAATTCCGCCTCCTCCGAGAATCTATTGAGTCGTTGGAGGAGCAGCTGCGTAAACAAATACGGCAGCTAAAGAAGGCGGACGCCGACCTACTAGCTGCCATGGCTCGGAATGCCGAGCTGGAGATCCTCATTCAACAACGGGAGGAGGAAGTGGATGTGGGCCGAGTGGACGTGATGGAGGCGGCCGATCTGCGTACTAAAGTGGAAACTTTGTCGGCCGAGCTTCAGGCGGCCTTGGCCCGGACGACAGTCATCCCAGTTGGGGACGCCCCCCGCGAGGCTCAGGACATGCTGGTGTACGCTGAGGCTAGGCAGACGGTATTTGAGGAGCTTCATGCCGCCGGCAAGGCCAGTTAGGCGGAGGTTAATGAGCAGCGCCGGCTAGTTAGGGTAGCTCGTGAGGCCTGTGGCTATGACCCTGATTCTCTGGCCCAGTCGGGAGGCTCCTTTGCCGATGTGGACCAGCTGGGCACCGGGTCCTGGATTGAAAGGATTTGGCGGGACGACGGCGAGGACAGTGCCAATGGGGCTGTAGGAGGCGGTGGCGGCCATGATAATTGAGTAGGTTTGTTTTTGTAGTTAGTAACTTTTGTACCTTTTTGTAAATGTACGGAATGTTAATAAAAATATTTTTTCTGAATAATTGTGGCCATCTCTTTTTCCTTTTCTTTTTTGTATTGTCGGGGTCGACCTTAGTCTTTGATTCATATAGCGGGGGCTGGTCTTCCGTCTGGCCTCTAGGGCATTTAGCCTAAGCTCGAATTGGGGCGAGGCCGGATTTGTGCATTTTGTGCGGCCGTCCTTTTGGTCCTTTATTTAGAGAGGCCATATCGATACCTCTCAAGTGTCGACGCCTTAATCTTTCGATTTTTTTGGAGGATGCCGCAGCCTTCTTTTGAATGTTCTAGGCCTTGGCCATTTTATTTCGTCCGGAGGGGGCCGTTGCCTTCTCCTTTGGACGCCTTTTAGGCCTTAGCCTTTTTGCTTCGTCCGGAGGGGGCCTTAGCCTCTTCCTTTGGACACTTTTTTGGCCTTAGCCTTTTTGCTTCGTCCGGAGGGGGCCGTAGCCTCCTCCTTTGGACGCTTTCTGGGCCTTAGCCTCTTTGCTTCGTCCGGAGGGGGCCGTAGCCTCCTCCTTTGGACGCTTTTTTGGCCTTAGCCTTTTTGCTTCGTCCGGAGGGGGCCGTAGCCTCCTCCTTTGGATGCTTTCTGGGACTTAGCCTCTTTGGTTCATCCAGAGGGGGCCGTAGCCTCCTCCTTTGGACGCTTTCTGGGCCTTAGCCTCTTTGCTTCGTCCGGAGGGGGCCGTAGCCTCCTCCTTCGGACGCTCTTTTGGCCTTATCCTTTTATACAATTGTGGACATAGTCCTTCATTTATTGGAGGTGGTCGTAGCCTTTCATCCAATTGTGGTCGTAGCCCTTCATTTACTGGAGATGGCCGTAGCCTTACATACAATTGTGGTCGTAGCCCTTCATCTATTGGAGATGGCCGTAGCAGTCCCTGTTATGTGTTGTTCGTGCCGAACGGTACGATTAGTGCATCAGAATAGATATACAAGTGATTCCGGACATCTCCCTCGTCGCCTCATTAAAAACCTCTCCGGGAAAACCCAATTGGGACAAAACCCGGAGGAGGGAAAAAGAGTACGACTTGGGGGGTGTCCCTTAAAAGTGGAAGCGCTTGAGGTGTGAGATATTCCAATTATTTTGGAGTATCTTCCCATCCATGGTCTCGAGCTTGAAAGCACCTTTATCCGCTGCTGCGATAATTTTGTAGGGTCCGTCCCAATTGGTTCCCAGTTTTCCTTCGTTGGGATCCCTTGACGCCAGTGTCTTGGCTTTTAGCACATAATCGCCCACCTTGAGCGGGCGGATTTTCGTCCTCCGGTTATAGTACCTCTCAACCTGTTGTTTTTGAGCCACCAGCCTGATATGGGCCATTTCTCTTTTTTCTTCGGTCTCGTCCAGGTCTTGTAGTCGGCTTGTATTGTTCTCATTTCCGCTTGTCTGCGAATATCTGAGGCTTGGTTCACCGATTTCGACTGGTATAACAGCGTTGGTTCCATAGACCAATAAGTAGGGGGTTTCTCCCGTGGAGGACTTGGGAGTGGTTCTGTGAGCCCACAGTACTTCTGGTAGCAGCTCGGGCCATAGTCCCTTGGCGTCCTCCAGTTTCTTCTTCAAAATGTTTAATATAGTTTTGTTGGATGATTCCGCTTGGCCGTTGGCGGCCGGATGATATGGCGTTGAGAGTATCCTCTTGATGTGCCATTTGTCGAAAAAGTTCGTTGTCTTTTGTCCTATGAACTGTCGTTCGTTGTCGCATGTTATTTCCTTGGGAATGCCAAACCGACAGATGATGTTCTTCCAGATGAAGGCTATGACTTCTTGTTCGCGGATTTGGGCGTAGGCACCTGCTTCCACCCACTTTGAAAAATAGTCAGTTAAAACTAGCAAAAAACGTACCTTTCCTCGTCCGGGAGGCAGCGGTCCGACTATATCCATTCCCCATTTAATGAATGGCCAAGGGGAAGTGACTGAGTGGAGAGGTTCTTCCGGCTGGTGTATCATGGGGCCGAACCGTTGGCACTTCTTGCATCGCCGGACGTAGTCCGCCGCATCTTTTTTCATTGTGGCCCAGTAATAGCCGGCCCGTATTAGGCATCGCACGAGTGCCCTGTTTCCCGTATGGGTGCCGCAATGACCCTCAGGGACTTCTTCCAGTACCGGGGTTTTCTGGTTAGGTCCCAGGCATTTGGCCAAAGGTCCTCCAAAGGTTCGTTTGTAGAGGTCCCCATTCATCAAGCAATACCGGGCTACTTGCGTGCGAAGCTTTCTAGCTTCTTTTTTATCGTGCGGTAGTTGCCCTTCCTGCAGGTATGAAAGGAACTGGCTTCGCCAGTCGCATGTTAGGTGTAGGGAGAATACCTCGCTGCGATCGATGGCGGAATGCATGAGGGTGACGATGCTTTCTTTGCTTAGATTCGTAGCCGCTGCGGCCAGTTTGGCTAATCCGTCGGCTTCGGCATTGTGCACCCTGCGTACTTGCTCGAAGCGACATTCGTCGAATTGGGTCATTAGTTTACAGACTTCGGCCTGATATTTCTGCAACCTCTGCTCCTTGATTTGATAGGCCCCTGTGACTTGATTTATCACGAGTTGCGAGTCACAATGTACGATTAGTCGGCGGGCTCCGTACCTGGTGGCTAGTTTCAAACCTGCAATAACGGCTTCGTACTCTGCTTCGTTGTTAGTTATCTCGGGACACCGTATGGACTGGTGAATAACTTCACCCGTGGGGACCTCGAGGACGAGTCCCAGTCCCGATCCCTAGGCGTTAGCAGCCCCGTCGGTGTGGAGTATCCAGGGATTTAAGCTAAGGGCCATTTGCAAGGCTTCCTTCTCGGCCTCAGGCGAGAGGCCTGCGCTAAAGTCGGCTATAAAGTCGGCGAGGACCTGCGATTTTATGGCCGTTCTGGGGACATACGTGATGTCGGGCTCACTGAGCTCTATGGCCCATCTGGCGAGACGACCCGACAGTTCGGGTTTATGCAGGATGCTTCTTACGGGGAAGGTGGTCACCACCCGAATGGGGTGGCATTGGAAGTAAGGTCTTAGTTTTTGGGAAGCCGTGACCAAAGCTAGTGCCAGCTTCTCCAGATGTGGGTACCAGGTTTCGGCGTCCACTAATGTTTTACCGATGTAATAGATGGGCGATTGCGTACCTTTCTGTTCGCGGACGAGCACTGCGCTGACTGCCACCTCGGAGACGGCCAGATATATAAGTAGTGGCTCGTTTGGTTCCGCCGTGGCCAGCAGCGGCGGGGAAGTCAGGTATGCTTTCAGTTCTTGGAGTGCCTTGACGCATTCGTCGTTCCAATGGAAACCGTTATCCTTCCTTATAACATTGAAGAATTTGTGGCACCTGTCTGAAGACCGGGAGATGAAGCGGGAGAGGGCGGCTATTCGGCCTATCAACTTTTGTACATGTTTTTTGCTGGTGAGCGCTTATGGTCTTGAGGCGATTGCCTTGATTTGATCCGGGTTGACCTCGATCTCTCTTTGCGATACGAGGAAGCCGAGGAATTTCCTGGATGCTACGCTAAAAGCGCATTTTTTGGGGTTCAACTTCATTCCGTAGCTGTTCAGGATCTCAAAGGCTTCCCGCAGGTGATCGATATGGTCCTCCTTCCTTGCTGATTTAACCAGCATGCCGTCGATGTAGACTTCCATAGTCTTACCGAGTTGCTTGCTGAACATTTTGGTGACTAACCTTTAGTAAGTCGCACCGACATTTTTCAACCCGAAGGGCATCACTCTATAGCAGTAAGTGCCCTGGTGGGTGATGAAGGTGGTTTTCTCCCGATCCTCCTCTGCCATTAAGATTTGGTTGTACCAGGAGTAGGCATCCAAGAAGCTTAGGAGTTCATGCCCTGCTGTAGCGTCGATCAACTGGTCGATGTGGGGTAGGGGGAAGGGGTCCTTGGGGCAGGCCTTGTTTAGGTCGGTGAAGTCCACGCACATCCTCCACTTTCCGCTTTTCTTCTTAACCATAACAACATTGGCGATCCATTGCGGGTATCTCGATTCTCTGACGGAACCGTTGGCCAGTAGTTTGTCCACCTCCTCGTAGACCGCCTCGTTAATGGCGACGTTGAGTTTATTCCGGCCTTGTTTTACCGGGGGGTGCAATGGATCCATGTTGAGCCGGTGTGTGGCGATATACGGAGAGATCCCTGGCATGTCTGCATGGGAAAAAGCAAACGTGTCCACATGTTTAATTAGGAATTCATGGTACTTACCTGGGTTTGTGAGCCCGTGACCGGTATAGGCTTTCTTCTCTGGATCGTTTCAATCCAGCTGGACTAGGTCGAGCTCTTCGGCCGTTGCATTGCAAGCTTCTATGGTGTCTGGGTCCCTTATGGCGTCGACCGTCGGGTCTGCTTGAGTCCCCGACGAAGCTGATTGCTATGCCTCCGCACTTGCCTTGCTCAGTTGTTTTGTGTGAGCGCAATCATGGGTTATTTTATAGCATTCCTACGATGTTCGCGGCTCCCCTTTGATGCTGAATATTCCCCATGGGGTAGGGAATTTGATCACCTGGTACAGGCTTGACGGGACCGCTCGCATGGTGTGTATCCACAGGAGCCCGATGGTAACATTGTAGGCCGTCTCTTGGTTCATCACATGGAAGGTTGTTTCTAAGGTGACCCCTCCCGTAAGGACAGGCAGGGTTACCTCTCCTGACGTGCGTTCTATTGCATTGTTAAAACCAGTTAGATTTATGCACCTAGGAGTGATTCTGTCCTCGAGTCCCTTCTGAGTGAGGACTCTTGGATGAATGATACAGGCACCGCTCCCGTCATCGATCATGACTCTCCTGACATCGGTATCCATGATACGTAGGGTAATAACTAAAGCATCATAGTGAGGAAAAAACAAACCGTCGGCGTCAGACTTATCGAAGGTGATACTTCCTTCGAGGTCGTCATACCATTCGTGGGAGATGGTTCTTTTCAAGCTGTGTGTGTTGGTGAGCTTGACATGGTTGACGGCTTCGTCCGCTTCTCCGACGATCATGTTTACTGTACGTGTCGGGGAAGGCGGCTTTAGGGGTCCCCGGGAATACTCCCGTCCGCGGCCGAAATTAGCTTTCCCTTTGTCGCTGAGTAGCTCTTTTAGGTATCCCTGATTGAGCATCCTGACGACTTCCTGCCGTAGGCCAATGCAGTCCTCAGTTCGGTGTCCTCGTTCCTGGTGGAACTCGCACAGAATGTTGGACTTGCTGGGTCCGATTTCATCTTTTGGGTACACTGCACCTTGGTGCCGAGCTTCTCTAGCGTGTACACTACCTCTGAAGGTGAAACACAAAAGTTATGTGATGAGAGTAAAGGGGGTATACCTCGGTCGTTTATGAGTGGGGCGACGTGGCATTGTACCGCGTCCGTGTGTCGCAGAGGCGGAAGCAAAGATCTTGCGTAGGGTTGATGTCATTCTTTGCTGGGGCGTGGGGGAAGTTCCCGACATCCCTCATGTCGTCGGTCCCTCCTGGCGTCCGGGTGTACGACAGCTAGTCGCCGTGTTGGCCCATTGAGGTCCTCCTCGTCTGCACGCACCTCGGCGCAATAGGCGTTGTGGATCTCATCCCAGGTGGTGGGGGGATACTTCATGAGCCGGCTCAGCAATTTCTTGGTGGCTCGGGAGCCATCCCTGTTGAGCCCGTTCTGGAATGCTGCCACTGCAATACCTTCCGATACATTTGGCAGGTTCATTCTTATCCTGTTGAATCTAGCGAGGAAGTCCCTGAGGCCCTCGCCCATGGTCTGTCAAATGGCGAATATGTCGTTTACCCTTGCTTCTGCTTTCTTGGCACCGGCATGCGCGGTGACGAACTTATCTGCCATCTCCTCGAAGGTCGAGATCACTTTGGCGGGTAGTTGAGAGTACCAGGTTAGTACTCCTCCGGTCAGCATTTCGCCAAACTTCTTCAGCAGCACTGATGGTACCCGTTCTTTGGACAAGTCATTACCTTTTACTGCAGTGATGTAGTGGATGAGATGGTCCTCGGGGTCGGTGGTCCCGTCGTACACTCTTAGGTACCGGAGCATCTTGAAGGTTTTTGGGATGGTGTAGGGCGCTGCTTCCTCGGAGTAGGGTTGTTCCACGAACCTTCCTACGTCCCGCTTGGGCAATAGCTTAGGCGCCCCTGGAATCTTGTCAACTCTGTCCTGGTGCTCCTTCATCTGGCCACGGAGGGCTTGGTTTTCGCCCTCCATTTCCTTCATTTTCCTCAGGATGGTAGCCAGCGTGTCATCATGCATCTGGGTCTCGGCGGGCCGGCTGGTGGTCCGTGTTTCTTCCTGTTCGTCTGTCGCGGTAGTATTGCTGGTGGCCGGAGCGGCATTCTCGCAGCCTTGCGGTGTCTTCTCCGCTAGGCTGCTCAGTGTGCTGGCCAGCCATTCCTCCAGTAGCCTTCTGGCTGCTGGAGGTGCTTCTTTCGGATCGGAGTCCCTTCCTAGAGGTGTGGGGGAGGTTTCATTTCAGGGGTGGTAGAGGGAGTAGCGTTGATGGCTGTGCTTCCCCCAGCCTCGTTCATTGCGCCTAGAAGGTTTGCCGTGACTTCAGCCATAACCGTGGGTCGTGTGTTACTTTCAACCATCTTTGAAAAATGTCAGCTTGATCGGATCTTCGCGAGTGTATATTATAAGTTTGATTCTCGAAATCCGCACAGACGGCGCCAAATTGTTTGCTCAAAGATGTTGCGTGTCTTTAGAACTAATCAATCAAATATAAATAATGGGATAATCGGAATCAATGATAATATAGATCGAAGATTGATCATTTGGAACAATGTGTTTAAAATAGTTATCTCAAGGAAATGGTAAGAACAAAATGTAGAAGATAGAACAAACGAGTAGTAGTGATATTAGTGATATATATATATATATATATATATATATATATATATATATATATATATATATATATAGAGAGAGAGAGATATGTATTATTATCCGAAAAATCAGCCTCCTTACAAATGGGGGAGGCCTTCCCTTATATAATGAGAGGATCTGACGTCCTGATATTACAAGCGTAATCAAAATATAGGCCGGGGGACTGGGGACGCCCCTTTTAATGGATCTGCCAACTTGATGTCTCATAGGCGGGATCGCGTCCTTCTTGTCACGCGACCGTTAATGAGGGCGTCTACGGGATGCTGCCGCCCTCAATACGGGGACGGCCTCCTTATTTATTTCGTCGGGGCCGGTCATGGGTACAGGTGGCCATGTCATACCACCTATCCGATTTACCCCATACACAAACCAATTAAGTTCGTTTTTTATCGATTCAGTTTTTGTCGATTTTTCGATTTGTTTCTTACATATTAGACATAAACTACCAAAGACATATTCCGACGACTAAATTTTCAACGTAAAACTATCAAATTAATTGTTCTTTGAGAAATCTATCAGTAGCCAAGATACACCGATGATAATTAAATCAAATAGTGATGAATAATTTAGTATTCATTAAAAAATCGATTATTCTTAATGAAATAAATTCTTGTACTTAGCAAAAGAAAACAACCAATCAAACTATAATGTAAATAAAAAAATTAGATTATTATAATAGCAAAGAACTAGACTAAAAATATAAATGACTAATATGTACCATAAAAGTGATGTATACATGATTTTTGGTATTCGATGTTAACACTTGAAAAAATGAATGATTCGATAAATCATTAAAAAATAAGCGGTGTCATTAAAATATTTTTTTTTGAAATTTGTGGTTTTAAGCAAACAATAATAATTGTGTGGCTATAAATACTTTTTACTAAAAAATATAAGAATGTGCCGATCTTTATGGAACAGACTAATAAGAAAATAGTGTCAATCTTTTTGAAACGGGGCGAAGAATTGATTTTAAGGTTCTAAATATTATAAAAAAATAATAAAATTAGGATTTTATTTGAAATACATTTATATTTAAAGGATAAAAGGTCGATCGAGATTTCGACTATGATGCTTCTTTGACAAATCTTTGAAGAACATGATAAAAACAATAGTGTTTTGTTTTCAGTTTTAGGCCATAGAAATAACATTAATTTTATAAGATATTTTTATATAAGTCCTCATAAATCACGATAAACCATCTAAAAATTTATGTGGGATAGAATTTTTATTTATTGAGCTAGCTAAATAAAAGAAGTATTTATCATCTTTCAAAAATTTATTTAATTTTTATTTATAGTTTTATATGACTCAAACGTATTGTCTAATAGCATTCACGTAATATTTTTAAAATATATGTTCACGCACAAAACGCGTACCCTAAAACTAGTAAAAATATAAAATAATGACAGCCGCCTACATATATTTTGAAAATAAAAGCTTAAGTCATTTCTACTTACCCAAGAAAACGTTCGTTTGAGTCGTTTATATATTAAAGTAATAGAGATAGGATAATAGACGACGCAGCCAAATAAAAAAGAAAAATTAAATGATTCATTTTAGTGTATAATAAAAAATAGTACCCAATATAATCTCACTTAGTGGGGTCGGGGAAGGTAGTGTGTACGCAAACCTTACACCTACCTGAGGTAGAGAGACTATTTCCAAATAGACTCTCGGCATCCTTCCCTCCAAGAACTTCTCACTTTGCTCTTGGAGAGACTCGAACTCGCAACCTCTTGGTTGGAAGTGGAGGTTGCTCTTGGGAAAATATTTAAATCACACTAAAATAAATGAAAAAATGATTCAGTTTAGTGTAATTTAAATATTTCCCCTAACCCGCCATTCTTTTAATTATTTGTTTAGTCATCTTTTACCACCATAACGAAATAAAGTTATATATTGTATTATTCTAATACGTAAATACTTATTTAACAAATCAATTTTATATTTTTTGTACTTACATTTTTCAGAACTTCAAACTTATCAGCTATATTAACAATCGACTAACACAAACGGACTCATAATATGCAACTTAATTATTCTATTAGTTATCAGTAAACATAGATTATATGTTTAGGAGTTTGGATGAAATTATGAAGAAATTATCCTACCACCAAAATAATTTCATGACTGGACTTGAAACAAGGAAATAGAAAAAGATAGAAAACTACTCAAGAGTATCGTCCGATTCTAGCAGCAGGTGGCTGCCGTCATCAGTGAGATCTTCAAAATTGACCTAAGATGGATCCAAGATTTACATTTTATCGATTCAATTTTTAAGGCTTTAGTATTGAATTTATTATATTTTTAAATTTAACGGTTCATATCTACTACTATTATTGTTGTTTAACAAAAAAAAATGAAATTTCAGTCAAAACTTTATTTTAGAAGAACTCGGATTACTGATAACCAAAGAAATGAACAATAGAAATTGATTTTGCTAATAATGAAGTGAATAAAAGAAAGAAAAATAAATCAGTGTATTCCAATAGTGGTTCGTGTCTTTGCAAATGACCATACTTCTTCTTTTTATAGCTATCTCTAAGATATACATTTTGTCTTTGTCATAATAAGGTCATTATAGATAATTAAAGGCACTAAATACTGCGCTACACAGTCATTGTAATTTAATATAGATTCTCTAACGTTTTTGGTATTTAATGTTATTAAATATCATATATGTACTCTTTTGTGCTGTCAGATTCATTCTCCCTAATTTTGAATATAAATAGGTACGAGCGTCGATCCTTTTTAATATCTGTCAGTGCCTCTACTTGTGTTTCCGCTCGTATCGTTGTAACTCGTGCCTCTTTGCTAATCATCATTCTTTGACCAGCCTTTGTATCATGACGTTTCATTTTTCACTCAAATATATATAAACTCAAAATTTCCCAATACAATTGTAATTTTAACGAATTTTTATATATAGATTTTTTACTTCGCGTCGAAAGTTATGAATTCAATTGAACCCGTCATCAACGCTCTACATCCGCCCCTGGTCACCTATGACGTTGTTTAACCAAAAAATATACTTTTAGTCAAAGCTAGAATTTAGAAGAAAAGGGTTACTGATAATCGTAAAAAGTAAATAAAGAAGAGAATTTCAAAGTACTCAAATGTGTAAGCTAGTAAATCATAGTGTATTCAATAGTAGCTTGTGTGTCAATTGATTACATATTTTCCTTTTTATAGTTCATTTTGGGAATCTTTAGGAATGTCTGTTACATCTAAGTTATTATGAGGCTATTATGAATAATTATTGACATTAAATGCTACGTCATAATCATTACATTGAATAAAAATATTTTTTAACGGTTCGAACATTTATTACTCTTGAAATGCATTATTTCTACCTTCTTCTTTAGTCCGGTTCATTATTCTTCCGATTGTTCATATGTAATTGACCTCAAATAGGTACGAGATCGCTGAACCTCTTATATTGTACCTCTTTCTATCTCGTACCTCCTTTTTTGTCTTTTTGTCTCGTATCTCTTTCTATCTCGTACCTCTCTTTTTGTCTGTGCCAGTCTATAACTCTTAGACCAATTATAACCTATTGTTTATTCCACGTGTCATGGCATACATGTCATCATTCATTTATGCATACAATATTCTCCGATACAGACGTAAACACGCACACTAGGACAACAATTTTACTTTGGAATAGTAAACTCATGTATGTATGTATGTCATAAGGAACTATGATTTCACCAAAATGTGGTTTGTAACTAGTAAGGTGTTTTGATGCATGGATAAATGAAGTCATGTACCAGACAAATTAACTATTTCTATCCAAGTAATAAATTGGTTAAGATGACCTTTGCTGCATGTTTTCCGTTATAAACTTAAGGATACTTTACATGCTTCAAATGCACATCTAAACAAAGCAAATAAAATACATGACTTTTAGTAACTATATATCAACCTAGACAAACAAGAAACTCAAATAAAAACGTCGTCATCTGGTGGTAGTGGTGCAAATATTCTTCTGAAATTACGAGATTCTTATTCTTAAGAAACTATGGTTGGTAAAATGAACAAGAAATTCATATGTATTAATTAATGATTATCACAGTAAATATAATGCATCATTAGAGCTTCGTGGCTGTCAAAAAATCCATAGAAAGTCTAATCAAAGGAAAGCATAATCTGCTTGCAAAATTAACGCAAATGATCATGACCTTGTGAAGCTTCTTATGTGTTTCGAAATTAACCAGCTGTAGTTAGGGCTGGGCATAATCTGATAAATACAATACCGAAATCGAAAATTTTAATATTTGGTATACGGTATTTTAATATTTGGTTTAAGTTTTTTTTTTTTTAAAACTTGGTATTAAATATGGTATTTTAAGATAAAATACTCCTCAATTCCCATCTAAGTGTTGTCTTATTTCCCAAGCCACTCAATTCTCCTTTTCTGATTGATTGAAAGTAGCAAGGAATGACAAGCAAAAACTTTGTTGGCTCAAGAAGCAACTGAGGAGAGAGGAAGAGTAGTAAACGAAATACAAGTAGCAGTCTCAGGTCAAAGGAAGAATTTCGTCTTGCAGAAATATCGATATTGTACTAAAATATATATTATATTACATAAAATACGTATTATCAATTATAACATAAATATAAAAAATCTAAAAATTTTACTTTATTTTTTCTCAAAGTTCATCAATTAACTCTAAACAAGTAACAAGACATTTTCAATGATCAAATATTCTTTTACGTACTATTTTTTTATTTGGGTCGATATTTGCTAGTTTTTGACATATTTTTTGTCAACATATATTTTCAGCTTTGTATTTTTGAGTAAGTTAATTAAGAATATTAGAATGTGTAGCTCTATGCACTAGTTAGTATTCAAACTGAATAAACCGAACCGAATAAACCGAAACCGAAAGGAGAAAATCGAATCATACCGAATTTATTTAGGTACGATATTAGTATAGGATTTTAAGAAATCGAATACTGAAGATACCGAACCAAAATATCTAAATATCGCACCGTATCGTGCCGACCGACGAACACCCCTGATTGTAGCAGTGTTTTCGATATATACAGTGGGGATATATATACGACGTACATCACCCTACAAATTACCACTTAACATTAGCTTCTAATTTTTATGAACATTTGTGTCATGAAAATTGAAGTGAAAAACTGAAAATGTATTGGCTAATTCTTAAATATATTACTCCTTTAAAGTGGCTATCCGATGTCGTTCTTACTCCATTATCCCTTTTAGAACAGTTGATAATTGGGCTAAATATCTAAGGCCCAATAAGTTAATGGACTGTCACTATCCAATGAGTAAGCGAAAGCCCACGGAATCGAGAATCTGAAGAAAGCATATCGGTGCCATTCGTTTCAAGATTAAGGTGGCCCACTGAATAAATCATAGGAAAATTAGAGAGAGAAAAAAGAAAAAGAAAAAAAAAAGAGTGTGCCCATCTGTCATTTTATCATTATCTCTGCGTCATTTTCTCTCACAAAAACCCTTTGGCTACTGCTTTGATTTCGTATACCCCCAAATCTCCTCCTATCTTTCAACTTTACTCTTAGCCCAACACAACTCTTTGTAGCCATGTCTGAGGTACATCACATTCTACACTTCAATTTCATAGTTTAATGATTAATAATTTGATTCAAATCCAATCATTTCCTGTATCATCAGTTTCCACTTTTTATTAGAGATTGGATTTTTTTAAATTGGGGTTTTGAGATTTTTGTTTTGTGGATGTGTGGGGATTATTTTTGCTTTGAATAAAAATTTCTGGTATTTGATTTTTGTTCCTTATATTTTTAGTTTTTGCTTTATGTTTTTTTTTTTTTGGGTTCAACTAATTATTTATCTGTTCAATTTTTTCAGGGAGATAAAGTTTTGCCTACTGCATCAGCAGGTATATTTCGTAACTATTATGGTTGCTTCATGTTTATGTTGAATTTGTGATGTGCATATTTATATGTGGGCTTTAGAATGTGTATGTGAGTTTCACCGTTTTAGTATATGTATGAACCTAACAGAAAAAAGGGATTCTTTAATTATGAGGTTCCAAGAGGAAAATTGTTAACATTATGAACTAGAGTGGTGAAATGGGATGAAGTATGTGCTGGTAGTAGGATGTTGATATTTGCGTACGCTATTTTACTTATTTAATCTAATTGACTTGTGTTTTAAATGGTTTTTACAGTGACTTAAATACTTAATGTATGGTGAATGAAGAATTAATTATGTGAAAAGCTAGGGTCTATTTGGGTGTTGTAGAATTCAAGCTAAAAATATGTTAGTAAAGGGCAGCCCGGTGCACTAAGCTCCCGCTATGCGCGGGTCCGGGGAAGGCTAGTGATGATTGATTATAAAGCACATAGATCATAGATGCAGGTGCGGAAATATAGTGATGCTTATACCAAAAGTTCTGAAAGTACTATAAAATTTAGTTCAAAAGCCATATTTTAAAAAAATGTGGAACATTGAACCCTTTAAGCAACTTCCAATACTGTTACCTTCTTATCATATGACTTATCCTAGAAACTTGAGTACGGCCATATATTATTCATGCATAATATGAATCCTCTATGAAACTAAATTTATGCACGTGTGCATTTTCATATTATCTGTTGGTCAGGAATCAGGATGGCCGGTTGTTTGAATGTTTCGATCTTGCTAAAAGTTGATATCATCTTTTGCCGGCTTCCTGTCATCGTTTTGGCACAGTTTTTGTCTAGATTTCTGCATCTTATATTTTCTCATGACTTGGAATTACCACATTACTGGTATTCTGAGCTTTACAGCTTGTTGTATCTCTTACCAAAGATGAAACTCTATGGCATAACCGATAATGAGTGCTCTACAAAGTTGTCTTGATTGTGCTTTCTTTTGTTTGAAAGAGAAATTGCAAAGTGGAAGACACAGTTTTAAGTTGCTGAAGAAAGTTCAATTTTTTTTTTCTTTTTCAGATGAGAAGTCTGGGGCATCTGAGAATAAAAAATCTTCTGAGTCTTCCTCCACAGAAGCACCATCAGGAGAGGCGAGAACAACCTCTACGGCTGCGGCTGGAGCTGGGCTGCAAAATCCCTTCGATTTCTCAGCCATGTCTGGACTACTCAATGTACATACATGTTACTATGTAGAATAGAAGTTTTGCTGTTTTCCAGACTTCCAGTTGATAAACTTTTTTTCATACTAATATTATTTGTGTCCTGGACTTCTAGTAGAATATTTCTTTTCACATTGACAAATCTTCTCCAACTGACGATGTCAATTACTTACCTTTGACTGATAGGATAGTAATTGATCACCGGAGGAGTTATTAGGTACACTAAAAAGTAATTACATATTTAAATCTCTTTTTGGTTGAATAACATGATAGTATTTGATCAACGGAGGAGTTATTAGGTAGACTAAAAAGTAATTACATATTTAAATCTCTTTTTGGTTGAATACATGGTGCTTGAGACACGAAACTGTGGAGGACTCGCAAACTACTTTGACAGAAAACAAAGCTCTAACACTTGGTGAAAACCAATTTTATTGTAATTTTGCTGCTTTGCTTTTGTCATTTCTTTGTTGATTGATAAACTTTGAATTATTTGTATACTGTATTTTTGTTTATTTTGCACAATTCTTTTATGCTGTGGCTGATGTAGGACCCAAGTATCAAAGAACTAGCGGAGCAGATAGCGAAAGATCCTGCATTTAATCAGATGGCGGAGCAGCTTCAGAAGACCTTTCAAGGTGCAGCAGTCGAAGAGAGCGTCCCCAACTTTGATAGCCAACAATACTACTCCACAATGCAACAGGTTATGCAAAATCCTCAATTTATGACAATGGCTGAGCGGCTTGGTAATGCGTTGATGCAGGTAAATGTTGTATGAGCCCTGGATTTCTTGATGAAAAATGATTCTTCTGTGAGTGATAAGCACATGATTTCTTTACTCTTTAAACTTCAGGATCCATCCATGTCTGGCATGCTTGAGAGTTTGTCAAACCCTGCTCAGAAAGAGCAAATTGAAGAACGGATGGCACGCATCAAAGAAGACCCATCGCTGAAACCGATTTTGGAAGAGATAGAGAGCGGGGGACCAGCTGCAATGATGAGGTCATATCTCCTATTTGTTATGATTTAGGTTGCATTAACTATTCTCTCCTCATTTCTGGTCAGACCAGAATTTAGTGATATCCTGTACTTTGTTGAACACTTCACCAGCTAATTTAAAGACAACTATCCACATCCCAACCTTTGACGTTGCAGATTCCTTTTCACAGTTTCGCTTCTAAAATGGACAGACTGCCACGAATACTAATTTTGTGGGAGACCTTTTCTTCTGCAGGCTTCAGTAATATAAATGAACGTCATAGTTTGACTTCCTAAGCTTCAGGATATGTATGTGTGTTGGGTGTGAGACATCTGGTTAGTAGATAGGACATCACTTCCTGATATTCAGAATTAAAGAATTCTTAGAAATCAAGTTTGCTCTGTGGCTAGATCTTCCATTCTTGGTTTAAGTATCATTTGTGACTGGAATCAAGAGGAGAATCCTTCTTCATAAAAGAATTTCCTTTCAATTTGGTCTATCTGCAGAAGCAGATAAAGGAAAAAGTTTGCAGCTAGTCCTATTGAGGAGAGTTTCAGATGGAATTTCACTGAGCACTGAGCACACAACAGTTTATTTTTGGTTCCATCGGTTTGTTTTAGCGTCTCCTGGCCGTCCTTATAGTGTTAATATCTCAAATTATTATATGTTTTTCTGTTCTATGCCTTTATAGCATTTTGGCTTTATGGCACTTACGGCATGCAATATGCACTATAAGCACCTTTGTTTGCAAGTTTACTGTAATACAACTATAGCTTTGCTGAATTTTATGTTCTGCACTTTGGTCCTTGATCTTTACTGTCTGTTGTCGTTTTTTTTCTTTTGATGTTATATTCATCCTTCTTGGGCATATTTTGTCCTTTATTGGGGCGTAATGCAAATGTTTTTCCTTTGATTTCTCAGGTATTGGAATGATCAAGAAACACTGAAGAAGATTGGTGAAGCAATGGGTTTTGCTGCTGGGGGAGAGGGTGCTACCTCTTCTGCAATACCGGGAACAGATGAAACCGAAGAGGCTAATGAAGATGAATCTGTTGTTCACCAGTGTGCTAGTGTTGGTGATGCAGAGGTGACTTTTTAATTCAACTTCTTTTTACTTTGAGGCTTAAATGCCGGGATGTCATAGTTTCACTGTGCAATTTTGTTCAGAAACCTTTTTCTTGTTCAAAAGTTCCTTCCCCTTTTTGTCTGATTACCCCGCTGCCAACTATGTGCGCATGTACTGTGATCCCTGTGATATAACATTGTACTTTTTCAGTATGAACAATCCTATTCATTCGTATTCTGTAAATATGTCTACATTTCCTTCTTTTTTTTCCAAGTTGAATTGTTTCTATGAGCTCATTAGAGACTTTGGTATCATCCATCTAAATAATTGCTTGTATTTGATTTTTAGGGCTTGAAGGCTGCACTAACTGCTGGTGCTGATAAAGACGAAGAAGACTCAGAAGGAAGGACAGCATTGCATTTTGCTTGTGGATATGGCGAGGTATGAAGTTGATCGAATATGATCTTCATCTAGGACCTGTAGTATGTTCATGTACACAAATATGTTCCAGTTTGCCATTTTGTATTTATCCAGCATTCTAGGATATCCAATTTGGCTATCTTCTTTATTTAACAAAGTTTGGAAGCTTCCTTTCTGGGTGGATTAATTCTTTCTAAAGCTCTAATCAATTATCCCTCAGAATTTTTGTACTTTGGAACTCTTTCATTTTTGGCCTTTTATTCTTTTACTTCTGGACATTGTTATTAGCCATTGATTGTATAGTTTCTTTTCGGGCTTGTTTACTTTAGCAATTTAGTCTGAATTGCTGAGCAGTTCTGCCAATTGTTTAAAGTTGGGTGGCAATGATGTCTAGCCACACTTGATGTTATGGGTTTGTCATAGAGTTCTGATATATTGTTTCTTTTCCCTTTAAAACTGTCCCGTAAAGCTCAGTTTGCTTCAGATTCAGAGAGTGAGGAAAGCATTATATACTATTTTGGGTTGGGGAAGGGGGGCACAATTACCAGTTTACTAGCACTCATCAATCAGTAAAAAAGAATATGCTTTTTTTTATTTAACATCCATCTAAACGGAAATCTTCACGTTGATGAGATAGAAGGTTTAAGGTTGGCTATGTGCTATTTTAGAGTATATTCCCTTTGAAGTAAGCCAATGTTTCTTGAAAATTCTTTGAGTTATAGCAGTTTTTAATTGTATTCCAGGTGAAGTGTGCTCAGATTCTTCTGGAAGCTGGGGCAAAGGTTGATGCCTTGGACAAGAATAAGAATACTGCTCTTCACTATGCTGCTGGATATGGTAGGAAGGAGTGTGTCGCGCTGCTGCTAGAGAATGGAGCCGCTGTGTATGTCTTGCTTCTCTCTGATCCTGCTGATATATTTTGATCATTTTCGGCTCACTTGTCGCATTATGCTTTGTTTTCTCGTGTTGTCTACTAAATTGTCTTTTATTTGTGCAGAACTCTCCAAAACTTGGATGGAAAGACACCGATCGACGTGGCCAAACTCAACAACCAGCAGGAGGTCCTAAAGCTGCTAGAGAAAGATGTGTTTCTGTGAACTGGGGAGGGGTGTTGGGTCATGTACAATTGAAACTTATGGATGTCACAGGGTTTTATTGTCTCGAGCCACAGTATTTTGAGGAGCTAATGGGTCTTATTCATGGTTGATTTGCTTCTTAAGTTATCTTTGCTGGTGTATCATTTATAGTTTTGGTGTTTTTCTAAGAATTGCCTGTTCAAAAGATTCCTGGATTTTTTATATTTGTAACATCGTTATTACCAATGTTACATTAACTGTCAACTTATTTTTTTCGAATTGACTATCAAACTTCCGTAGTTGGCTTAGTTTTGGTCGATGTCAGTGAAGAAAATCTAAATATTATAGAGATAAAAGATGGTGCAAAATGACATCAGGTAGCCACTGTATTTAAAGATTAGCTAATTTTGCTCCAAAGCGTATCAAAGGTTAAATCTCAAAATTCAAATTTTAAGATATCATTTTAAAGTTATGTCTTAAATTAGCAGTGATGAATTGTTAAATACATTATAAATACCGCACTTCGCCTTGAAAAGACCAATTTGAGCCCCTTGGTTTTTAATTTATTTCCCTTTGAATTCAAGATATTTGTTCACCAATTTGCTCGTGTTCAAAATTTTGGTAGCTTGATCCTAAATGAATTTTTTATATTCCAATTCGATGTTGTGTCGAGGAGCATCCAAAAAAGCAGAAAGTATTCAAACGAACAACTGAATTCTATTTGATAAACACTAGTCGTTGTTAAACAGAACTAAAGTATTGTTGCTTGCTCAAGTAGTCAAATTAACAGCTTTATTATTGAGTATTTTGTTATCCATTAAGACAAAATGAACGAGGAAGAGAGTCATAATTCGTATAGGTATTATATAAGTTCAATATTTTTCTTAATTTCTTTTAATAATGTTAAAAAGAAAAGAAGAGTCATAATTCGTATAGGTATTATATAAGTTCAATATTTTTCTTAATTTCTTTTAATAATGTTAAAAAGAAAAGAAAAGATAAACGATGCCGTTTATATTTTGAGAAAGAATATTGGGTAATATTGGCCCTTGGTATAGTCATCGCTCATCTCTTCCTTTTCAAGCGACACCATTCCTCCTCTCTCTGTATTTCTCGTGGGGCGCTGTGTACAACAAAGCTAAATAACAACCCTCCTTTGGTATTCTACCTTTAAATCAAATCAATCGTCTAACAACTCAAAAGAGAAAGGAAAATAATTAGATTCAGAAAATTTCTCTGCCGTCACTCTCTCTTCTTCACTTCATTCCACTTTTTAGGGTTTTATTCTATTTCAATCGCGATGCACCGGGGAAGATCTATCTTTTCGTTGTAGTAACAGGTAATTTTCAGCTTTCCATTTGTGCGAATAGTTGTTTATGCGTTGTGTACAGCTTTTAGCACATAGCTTTTGATACTTATAGTTTTTTATTTGGTCTAAGGTTGCACATGTTTTTTGAAATTGTTTTGGGCATGTGGGTTTTGATTCGTGTTCGCTGTTTTTTGATTGGTTTAAAGTTATATGCTTTGTTTCTGAAATTGTTTTGGCCTCTGGGCTTGTAGTTTGTGATACCTGTTCTTTGTATGCCCATTGGTATAAGAAATTGTTTAGAGCATATGGTTTTTGATTTAATTTATTGTTACAGGTGAATTTTTGTGTGTTCCATATAACTAGTTGAGGAAGAGATGGGTAGGGGTAGAGATAGGGATATTTCAAGGTCTAGATCGAGGTCGCCAGCACATAGAAGGAGATATTCACGGTCACCCTCACCTGTGGCTCGCAGACATAACCGCAGAAGCCAGAGAGTTAGAAGCAGATCACCTTATTCCAATAGCAGGTGATACCCATTTGCTTAAATTGATATATGGATTTGACTTATATAGATTTTGCCCTTGTGTTATCTCTGATTTTTGTGTTTTTATGTACTTCGATTTGTTTTTTATTATTCTAATAAAGCTCACGTTTTACTGATTCAATTACAGTTTGTTCAGGTATTGTCTACGTGTTTGATTCTTGAAAAAGTATTGGTATTTATCTACCGTTTGTTGGGTCGACTTGCACGGTTGCTCAAAAATGAATTTAGGACTTCATAGTGACAGCATTGGTCTAAGCTGTGGCAGGGTTGCTGATTGATCTTTTTTGCTTGTATTTTAAAGACTTTAAGAGGAACTTCTAGTGATTGTTGCATTCGCATACCGCTAAGTTGTCCATCTAATATCTGATCATGGATCAAATTCCGAATGTTAATTCTTGTTTCTGGACAAAATGCATTATTCTTATCATTTATTCGATTCCCTTCATTGGAGGATATCTGGCTCTATTCCCATGCGGAGAGATAGAGTGGTGCAGACTTGTTTCATACTTCTGTTGCCAATGTCAGCTTCAATTTTGTTCAGATTGATATTTTGTCATCAAAGTCCACTAGTCTTCTATTATATGAGTTACCTGATGTCTATGAAAAAGTTATGTCCTTGTCGAATTGAGTTGTTGCTGCTAGTAAGAGTTTTCAACACCTGTAATAACCATAACTGATATCCTTGTGGTTGTCTTTGTATTATCTCATATCTTAATCTGGTGGTGTCGCTGTTCAGTTGCAAATTTAGTCCTCGATCAGGCTGCCATCTGGAAATTGTCTACTATTCTGAAGATGTGCATGATCCTAATGAGTAGAGTTAATAAATAGAAACCTAAATGAAATACCCGGTGCAAACTACGTTCTTCAATGAGGAATTAAAAGAAGTAATTGTTTCCCTTCATGGGAGGCAAGCAGGTCATGGGTGCCGATGAGTGTCCATTGGTTGCTCAATTGTGATATTAGCAGTTCCCTATGATAAAAGATGGAGCTCGAGTTTATTCTTTGCAATTCATGAGGTAACTGTACATGCTTTAGTATCTAACTGATTTGGAAGACGGGTTAGTATGTCTGGATTTTATGTTTTCTGCTGCCAATATATGTTGCTCAAATGTTAATCATTGTTATACAGAAGACGAAGCCGTTCACTGTCCCCAAGGCGCAGGAAAAGTCGTTCTCCAGCCACCAGACGACATATAAGTCGCTCTCCAAGGAACTATAGGAGACAAAAAAGTAGGAGTATATCATTGTCTCCTATTGGTAAATCACCTGCTTCAAGTATCGGATTGAAAGAGCAAAAGGATCTCAGTGAAAAAATTAGAATTGAGGAAGAGGAGAAGAAAAGGTATAGCTGTATACTATACGTAATCATTTCATTTTGTGCCATTTCTATCTCTTTCTTATCTAGGACCAAGCTATGCTTTTATTTTGAGAATCTACCTCTAGTTTTAAAGTTCTTTGATACACTTCAACTTTGAATCATACAACTCTAGTATCTGTACTGTTTTCCTGAAACCAATCATGAATAAACGGACAATCTGTTTTGAAATGTTGACAGGAAGGACAATGATCCTTCAATTTTCAACAATTATCCTTGAATGCTTACAATGTGGACATTGATGTATTTCCTGATTGGACCTAAGGGACTGACCTGTGGACATTTATGACTCAGAATGTCATTCAGGTCCATAATTGAAAGATTTTTGTTAGGGGCCTGCTAATAAGGTAGAAGTAGGATTGGGTTGTGGAAATTGTGGTATTAACTCCCGCTGTTTAAGATGAGAGGATTTTTATTGTTATTGAAAGCTAACATTCCTCCTGGAGTGGAGAGTTTTCGTGAATCAACAACCCAAAAGGTGAAGATATAAAATTAAGTACTGCTTGACTGAGCTCTTTAGCTATGCCTAATGATCTGGGTTTCATTACACTCTTCTTCTTGCCTTTTTATTTCTCATAATAGGGGATGGCTGTAGGATTGATGGAATTGAATCTGTTTATGTTGCAAGTGGATTGCAAATTGCTATTATTACATGTTATGAGGCATTATAATGCAAAGAATGCGGCTGGATCAATAAGCAAAATCAACATACAGCAAAGAGTGCTGCATGCAATAAGTTCTGCTTTTTAATTGGTTCCGCTGTTGCTAAACTATTTATGACTGATAAAGAAAGAGAGAAGGCAACCTTGACATCCTTATTAAAAAAGGCAACCTTGACATCTTTATCTTTGTTCAGTCAGTCTGCCTTGCTGCTGGTCTTGCCTGTCCTTTATTACATCCACAGATGTGATAACTGCACGGATAAATGTGATGCTACATGTCTTTGCTAAAACATGATATTTCACACCCAGCCATACAAAGTTAATAGGAAGGCATGTTCATGAATGTACACAGTAATAAGAAACATTTGACAAGATTTTGCTTCGATCCTATGGATGATAGTACATAGCTATTTGCTTCCAACCTCTTGTGGATTTCTCAGGCTTCTTTTTGTATCTGGTTCTGACTATTTAAGCTGACATGTTGACAATTTGGGTCATATACTTGAGAAGTGGAAACTTTTCCTTTCACAATTCTACTTTTGCCGTAAGGCTTCATGTAATTTGGTGATTAGCTTTATAACTGCCACAGGTTATTTGACATTCTTCTCCACAGGCTTATTTGAAGGAAGTTACTGCTATATTTCAACTTATTAATTTTGATGATCAATTGGGTGCCTCGTTTATCTACTGTTCACCAGTTTTGATTCTGATTTGTTTGGACAGAATTCAGGTAGAGGTATGCTATAAAGCAATAACATGTATATTTAGTGCATATGTCTACATGGAGGTCAGTCTGTTGTTCCTTTAGTTATAGATTGCGGAGGACAAAGGGCAATAATTTGCAAAGTCACTTTTTCCTTTAATTATAAATCTGGTGAACATAAAAGGAGTCTTTGCTCTCTTCATCAGTGTTTATCCCATGTCTAATTTTTGTTCCTTATTCTCAGGCGTCAAGAGGAAGCAGAACTGAAATTAATAGAAGAAGAAACTGCAAAAAGAGTTGAAGAAGCAATTAAGAGAAAAGTTGATGATAGCTTGAACACGGAGGATATCAAGCTTGAAATCCGAAGGCGATTAGAAGAAGGTAGAAAGAAACTTGTCAGTGAAGTTGCTGCTCAACTTGAAATAGAGAAGGAAGCTGCTCTTATTGAGGCAAAACAAAAGGAGGCAAGTTCTTTTTTGCTTAACATATCTGGTTCCCGCCTATGTCTTAGTCGCGTTCTTTATATTAGCAATAGCATGTCCTGTGCCCTGGATAAATAAATTGCATGATCTCAGAGTCATAGTTTCAATTGCCATGTTTGTGCTTCTGAGATGATGTATGGATTTTCATACTGTCATAAAAGGAAGTAGTGCACTTGCTGTGATGGTTCTCTTTCCGTCCACCACTGCTATAATGGTTAGTCTGTTAATAATCCCATTAAAAAAGGAAAGGATTAAAACACCACAGGAAGCTACAAAGAGTGGGTGGGGGCTGGGAAGGCCGATGACAGACATGATTTGACGCATTTCTTTTGGCATAAATCACGGTCTTAGTTTTTCTGAAACTAGCCTGCTCCGTGGCCAACACTTCCTAATTGAAATTTATAACCAATCTTGGCTGTGAAAATTGACGTTTTTTTATTGTTCTTGTAGGAACAAGCTCGCAAAGAGAAAGAAGAGTTGGAAAGAATGCTTGAAGAGAAGAGGCGAAAAGTGGAAGAAGCTCAGAGAAGAGAAGCTTTGGAGCAGCAAATGAGGGAAGAGCAGCGTTATAGGGAGCTGGAAGAGCTTCAAAGACAGAAAGAAGAGGCCATGCGAAGGAAGAAACAGGAAGAGGAGGAAGAGCGTGCAAAGCAGATGACATTGTTGGGCAAGAATAAATCCAGGCCTAAGTTGTCATTTGCATTGGGTTTGAAATGATTAATGACTTTGTCTTGTCATTTTTTTATTATGGTCATGATTTTGTTGTTTCATCAAAGCATTGGTTTTTCATTAGAGGTGTGGAAACCAAGTTTTGTTGGGTAATTTTTCTCGAGTCTGGAGTACTTGCACGAGTATTTCCTTTGTTGTAGTTAGCTGATCAATGTATTGCATTAAACTGATGTAATCTGAGGGCGTAATTTCTAGCAAGTTGTGATATTGTTGTTGTAGTTACTTAGTAGGTTGTTGGCTGCGCGTATTCAGTATCTTTTCGTATATGCCTAAATTTTTAAAATACAGGAAAAATAAAAGGGAAAGAAAATGCGTCAATATGTACTGGATATATATATATAGAGAGAGATATGATGATGATTTTGACTGTAGAAAATGTTATGCTTGATATCATGGTGGATGATCAAATGCATAAATACAAGATGTTTTTTGCAAACAATGTGGGTTTGGTCGAGTCTAAGAAGTGGGTGAAATTCATGGGAGACCAAGAAACCTTCGCAGAGAAAAAAAAAATGGCTAAGTGATTTTTTCTCATGATGTTAAGCCTCGAAGAATAGAGTTATTTGGTATTTGTGCTAGGAGAGGAATTCGGTAGAATAGTTGAGGTGGGTAAACTGCTCAAAACACCATCACGATTTAGCCAGTTTTTAGATTGGTCATTCAAAAATAGCCAGCGTTTATCAAGTTAATGAAAAATAGTCACTATTTCGCTGCAACAGAGATCGGTCCAGCATAATATACTGGAGTTCGATGCACTTGTGTATGAACTTCTAGCATATTATGCTGGAACTCCAACACATAGAAAGTTATAGCATAATATACTGAAGATTTGAACACTTTTGTATGAACTTCCAGCATATTATACTGGATCAATATACTTTGTTGGAACTCCAGTAAATCATGCTGGAGTTCTAGTGTACTTATGCTGGACTCCATATTATGTTGGAGTTCCAGCATACTTATCCTAGAACTCTAGTATAATATGCTGGAGTTCAAATATACTTATGCTAGTACTCCAGCATAATATACTGGCGTATTTTTTGGGTTTTGAACCAGGGGTGGACATCGGTCGGTTCGGTTCGGTTTTGGAAATTATCGGTTTTGCCTATCGGTAATCGATTTACAAATATCATAACCCGATAACCAAACCGATAAGATATTAGTTATCGATTATCGGCTTATCGGTTATTGATCCTTATCGGTTCGGTTATCGGTTTACCCGATAAGATAAAACTAAAATTAAAAGTGCTCAATTACTCAAACTGAATATCAAAAAATTGCTACTTCTCTAACCATAAATTTCACATGAGTAGAGAGGACACCAAGACTGGCGGATAGCAAACAAAAAACATAAATCAGAAGCAAACAGAGGCAAAAATAAGAAGCAAACAGAGGCAAAAATCTTGAGCAAACAGATCAATTAACAAGAAGCAAACAAAAAATCTTGAGCCAAAACTTACACGATGCGATTGACGAGTGAGGAAGTGAGTCGACGTGACTAGCGGAGAACTGGTGAAGCTCAGGCACTGGCGTGGCGTCGGAGAACTGGTGGTGAGCTTGAGAGTTGAGGCTCAGGCGTCTGGCATTACACGATGCGATTGACTGTTTGGAGTTGGGGGCTGCGGTGGAAATACAATGAGAGAGACAAAGATTGAGTCAACTGAAGAGGGAACGGAATTAGTAAAATAAAACCCTAGTATATACTTAATAGTAGATTAGTAAATTACTTCATTCTTATTGGGTTATCGGTTTTTATCCAATAACAAAAATGCAAACCGAGACCGAACCGATAACCCAATAAATTTTTTTTTACCCCGTTACTGAACCGTTAACCCAATAACCCAATACCGATAATCCAATAAAGAATTAACGGTCCGGGTTATCGGTTTTACCTGATATATGCCCACCCCTATTTTGAATAGTGTTTTCGCTCAAATTTGTCTTTACATGAAAAATGGCTAAATTTCAGTTACTTTTAAATCTGGGCTAGTTTTGAACGACCACTTGTAAATCTGGCTATTTTTGAATTTCTCCTCCAAAACTGGCTTAGATTCATTGGCAAGAATGCGAGCTAACAATATCATGAATAAGATGGGAACAATTATGCCTCTTTCCGCAACTAAAGGCCTTATGCACTGGACGAGGGGTGTCAAATAGGCGGGTTGGGCTGATTTGGGCGGGTCAAAATGGGGGAGTCAATAAATGATCGGGTTAATGACCATGCAAAAGTTACTTAGGTAGAGATGAGCTAAATTTGGGTCATAGCTCAATCCACCAAACTCTTATCAACCTTTACTTACTCTGCGTTGTTTTCTTATGAATTTTTAATTATAAAATAAGACTTTCTTTTGTTATGGTCATATATAATATATCAAATAAAAAATAATCATTTTATGATATTTTAGCTATGTTACTTATGAATCAATTTGGGCTAAAAATCAGCCCAACTTTAATGCAAAAATAGTACGGTATAGCTAGTTTTCGGACTGGTCAATCAAAAATAGCGAGCGTTTACCAAGTCAATAAAAAATAATCACTATTTTACTACAATAAAGACCGGTCCATCATAATATACTGGAGTTCAGTGCACTTGTGTATGAACTCTAGTATATTATGCTGGATAGGTATACTTTGCTGGCTCCGGTATAATATACTGAAGACTGGAGCACCGGTGCTCCAAACTCCAGTATATTATAATGGACCAATATACTTGTTGGAACTCCAGTATATTATGCTGGAGTTCTAGTGTACTTATGCTGGAACTCCATCATATTATGCTGCAGTTCCAGCATACTTATTCTGGAACTCCAGTATAATATGTTGGAGTTCAACTATTCTTATGCTGGAACTCCAGCATAATATACTGGAGTATTTTTCGGGGTTTGAACAATGTTTTCGCTCAAATTTATCCTTATGCAAAAAGTGGCTAAATTTCAGTTACTTTTAAAATTGGATTATTTTTGAACGACCAATTGTAAATCTGGCTATTTTGAATTTTTCCCAACTTTAATATGTTGAAATGGAATAAGTCAAGATAAGCCGAATTCAATAATTAGACGAATTCAGTTATTTGCTTAACCTTGGAGGATTTGGACAAGTCAAATAGGTTTGGCTCAAATTGCCGCCCTTAACTGAGACATAAGTTGATCCAGTCGATAAGAGCAAAGGAGGCTCTCCTTTACCCTAAGAAAATTTATACAATGGAAGGGTTCTTGTACAAACAGTTGAAAAGAAGGTTTTTATCTTTTCATTTGAGTTAGTGTATCCAAAAAAGTACCTTTACTTTGGATATTTATCCACGTTTGTACCCGTTATACTTTCTGGCTAATAAACTACCTACCGTTATTAAAGTAGGCAAAAAAGTACCCAGATTTAACGGGCCTCCTACGTGAAAACCGAATCCCGCCTATAATTTTGCCAACTAAGACAAAATTTGCCATGTAAACAAATTAAACCCGCCCCAATACATTAACCCGCCCTAGTAATGTAAAAAACAGTGGGTATAAACTTAGGGTTGATTTCTAATTCATCATCTTTGCCTCTTTCTTTTTCCTTTGCTGTATTTCTCTTCATCTTCATCAATGTCTGAGAACAGTACTTCTTCTAAGAGAAGGTGTCGATGTGGTATTATTGCCAATCATTTCACATCAACCACTCCCTCCAATCCCGGTAAGAAATATTACAAATGTGCACGCCCTAAGGTAAGGTTTCGATGTGAATTTGTTTCTCATTAATGTTATTTTTTGTTTTGAATTGAAAAAAAATTGAATCTTTTTAATGTTTCTTTGGCAGAATAATTCATGTGGTTATTTCGAAATAAGAGACTTGAAGTCATCTTTGAATGCCATTTCGATTGAAAGAGACATGTTGAGAGAAAAATTACTTGACATGGAAGCCATGAAGAAATTAGAAGATGCTAAAGTTAAAAAATTGGAAGAAAAAGTTGTACAACTAATGATGGTGATTATTGGTTCTTGGGCAATATTTGTTGGATTCTTTGCTGCGTGGATAATGAAGTAGAATTAACCACGCTGTAGTCAATTGACATATTTTGTTTAGTTTGGTAGGGAACTTAGTTTGTTAGTCAATTGACATATTTTGTTTAAGTTTCATGTAATTATTTGGGCTCAATGTTGTTCACTGGAATTGCTGTAGTTCATACTCGAATCAGACTGTTGTTCATTCTAATTCACTGGAATTGACGTAATTCACTGGAATTGTTGTAAACTAGTTGAAATTGGCTTATGCGTGAACTGTATAGTGTTCAAATATTAGAGGTAGTAAAAATCTTAAGTTTCCTTATATCATTGTTAAATGAAATCTTTTGTTTCCTTGGAGATATAGAAGTGAAAAAAGAGATTTTGTTTACAGAACCCTTATTGTTGGAAAAAAATTACAACTTTATGCCCCAACCACATCCTATCATTTATTGTAGCAACTCAACTCGACTGTTTTTTCCAATCTATTACATTAGCAACAGTTGATGTTCGAAAAGGACTCACTTTTTTCCTTCATAACATGACTCATTTTTGTTTAACACATTCACAATTATAACAGCTAACTTTAACACATTCACCAAAACAGCTGAACTACTTTAAAATCAGACTGTTTTTCTAGCTTAACTAGTTAAAAACAGCTGAACTACTGAACTACAGCAATTCCAGTGAATTAACTGCCTGCAAATGTGATAACAGCTAACTTTAACACAACTTTAACACAATATCACCAATAAACTTCAGCTAGTTAAAATAAGGCCTTAAACATTCAGAATTACACTTGTTTTCATAACATTCACAATTACATCAACGATCAAACATTCATAACTTTCATATCATTTGTAATTACATCAATCACCAAAAAAACAGATCCTACCAGCAAAAATATTTACTGTCGTAGCAGTAATTACATATTGTCATAGCAGCCAGCCAAAATATGTACTGTGGTAGCAGTAATTACATACTGTCATAGCAGTCAAAAATTTATAATTGTTGTCATTCACAAAAACATTCACTTTCTTGTTACACCCTTCTTTGTCACACTAGATGAGTCACCAACAAAATTAATTGTCCTTGTTATAGGTAGTATGGTTCCTTGTTGTCTCATAAGGAGTCTTGTCCTTTCTTCAGAGAAACTCCTTGGCCTAATTTCTGAGGCAGAATCTGAAACAAAATCTGGTGGAATAGTGTTGTTAGGAGGCTTCTTTTGGACTAATGGAGTTGGCATAAACTGAAATTGAGAGGCTTGTACTGGATAACTTGACTGACTTGACTGACTTGCTTGATTGAACATTGGTGTTGAAAGATCTATCTCCTCCTCAACTGGTACATTTGAAGCAAGTGGTGACATGGGCTGCTCATCATTACTATCCTGAGTTGCTGAACACCTTTGCCTCTTTGGTTGCTTGCCCTTTTTCTTACTTGTCATTGGTTGTTTTCCCTTAGAATTCTATTTAACAAATAGGTAAGAGTAAATAGGTAAATAGGTAACAAATAATTGAATAACAAATAGGTAAGAATTCTATTACCATTGATGTTAAATGCATCTTTTACACTTGCCATCATCTCCTTAATTTTAAGTTTAGGATTATCTTGCAGCTTGCTCTTAAAGTAAGCAGCTATAGTGTTTGAATTCACCTTATGGTTATCATATGCAGTATTACACTTATGTTTCTTTATTTAATGTCTTGAATTTAACACCAGGACCTTTAGAGTCTTTGGAAATATGACAAACAAAGGGGCAGTTTTCATCTACACTTATGTACCTAAGCTTTTGGGGGCAACTCTTGACTTTTTTTAACCCATAACCATTCAAGGGAATATAGGTCATGAATTTTCTAGCTTCTAGAATGTCTTTGAATGTCATGGACTTGTTTAACTTCTTATACTCAGTTAATTTATCAGTTATCTTCCACTTTTTTTCTGTATGCAGTAGTTTTAATGAATCAGCTTCACTGTCAGAATCAGAAGAATTAGAAGAATCAGAAGACTGACAATCATGTTCTTCACTGTCATCTGAACTATAGTCAGTAGCAGCATCAACTTCTATCATGCTAGGCTCAATGTGGTGGACTATATTATGAACATTAGCAGTTAACTCACACTCATCTACAACAAAGATGTCAATAACCTTAAACTGATCACTAACCAAAGACAAGTCCTAACACCTTCATCACATTCTATTTCATAATATCTACCACTAGGACCATTCACAATTACTTGTTGAACTCCAATAAACCCCAACTTAGAAGTAAATTCATTTACTAAAAAGGTATAAGACAATTGGTCAGAGTCAAAACCTTTAATACTGTGTACCATCTTCCTTGAGTATAACACTTATGGTCTCTTTATCCATTCACCATCATAGTGAAAATTTAGATCCAATAACACCATTGCATATAAGCTGCAAAATAAGAAAGGGAAATGTTGGATAAGAAATAGGGTGCTGCCACAAATGAAGACAAAGATAAATAAACAAACAAAGAAATAGGGTGCTACCACAAATGAAGACAAAGATAAATAAACAAACCAAAATCTGACCCACTTGTCTCTTAAACCAACACAATTGTATAAGAAATAGGGGACCAAACACCCAAAATAACCACGAGAAATAAACAGATCCAACACAAAAGGGGGCCATTTTCAGTTAAATACAATATATGTAGGACCACAAATTATAATCCCTAAACCGCAACAAAAAGAATATACCAGATGGGGATTATTCAATAACAAAAGACAAACCCTAAACCACCAGTAACAAAAACCAAAAAACGAAGGAATTTACCAGATATGGATTATTCGATTATAATAAAATAAACCCAAAAAGCACCAGCAACAACGACAAAACAAATACAGGGTTAAATCGAGTATGAACACCACATGCAAAAAAAAAAAAAAAGTCGGACACACCTCCAAACTCAAAAATACATATACATACAAAGCAGTCAAAATCCTAGTCAAAGAAAATAAAAATCAAACTAAACCCAACAAAAATCAGACGATTTAGATGAATACTGTTGCTGTTTTACAAGGAAATAGCCGTACCTTTGAAGAATGAGAACGATGAAGATGATGAAGAGTGAGAACGATGAAGATAATGAAGAGTGAGAACGATGAAGAGAGAATGTGAGAGATTTTTAGGAATCTTCGTCTGAAATGTTTTGTTGGGTGTAGTTAATAGTATTTTGGGGCGGGTTTACACTACTGGGGCGGGTTTAATTTGTCTACATGGCAAATTTTGTCTTAGTTGGAAAAATTATAGGCCGGATCCGGTTGCCACGTAGGAGGCCCGTTAAATCTAGGTACTTTTTCACCTACTTTAATAACGGTAGGTGGTTTTTTAGCCAGAAAGTATAACGGGGTACAAACGTGGATAAATATCCAAAGTAGAGGTACTTTTTTGGCCTTTTTCCCATGAAAAAACAACACGATAAATAAACGAAATGACAGAAAGATTGAAACATGAAAAAAACAAAAATGTGTAGTCGTTTTCTATAGTGCCTCAACATGAGATGGTTATTGTAAAACAAGTTCAAATTAACTTATATAAAGGAAATGGTTATTGAGTTTTGTTATTAATAACAAAAGAAGTGTGCATGAAAAATAGTGGGAAATAAAATTTTGATTAGTTTACTTTATTAATGCACTTTATCCCTCGTTGGAAGACGAAAAAAAAATCTTTGCGTATATATAGTGAAGCTCTTCTTTTATCTCTTAAAGAGTTAAGAAGAAGACAAACATCGCGCCGTCGTTATCGCTCGGCTTCAGATCTGGATCGATTAATCTTTTTAGACAAAATTCTTTTTAAATATTTAATTAGTTAATTAAATTAATTAACAAAAAAAACCCAGCAAACAGTGCCAAATGGGCTATAAATATGCCTTGAATCTCAAAATTTTTACTTACTAAATTTTTTGATTATCTTCTTCTGCACAATATTTTTTAGTGTGTTTTACGACCGTTGAGTGGTTCTCTGTTCACCAGAGTTTTTGGTACCAATACGCTAGTGAGTTGAATCATTGTATCCCCGGAGGATAATATTCCAATATCTCGGGTACTTGAGGGGAATTATTTCCTTAAGGACACACTGTGCATTCAGTGGACTCGATTTATTTCTATACTATTTTTTCAGAATTTATTTTGTTAAACTGGTTCTACTAACTTTTTGTTTCTGATTTTATTTTAGAAAGTTCAATATTTTATTGATTTTACAGCAATACAGAGTGAATAACAATCTTAAGGAAATTACTTTATTATATTCTGTATTCTGTTTGTGGAGATTAAAACCTGTGTGGTTTTCTACTCTGTCTGAATTTTACTATTCTGATTTGAAGGTATAAAAATTTCATCAGAGTATTGAAATTCAGAAAACAATTTGAAAAACATAAAAAATTCATCATTTTCTGTGAAACAATATATAAAAACTTCGGTTTTTATTTATCATACATACTTGATTATATCACGACCCTAGTTCACCAATCGTGAACATGTCGTGATAGCACCCAGTCCCCACGACTAGGTAAGCCTAACACGTTGCGGAATATACAAGCTATGAACACTTAAATAAGAAAAAAACAGCGGAAAAATAGGATAAAAGATATGTAATCTGTACCGCTTGGCACATACATCCGTTAACACTATGAATAAAACACTACCAAGATCCGGAATCCCACGGTAACACAGGCTAAAAGAGAATATACAACTGTGGCTCTATGTATAAAGAGTGTCTAACAACGGAATGAAGGAAAAATGCCAACTAGTACTATTAGAATAGAAGGAAAGCCTCCGGATCCGCGGACGTAGCAGATCATACCTCGAGGTCTCCCAGAAAGCTGCGGAATCACCTAGCACGGGCCTGCTCTGATGTACCTGGATCTGCACAGCAAAAGTGTGCAGAAGAGTAGCATGAGTACACCACGGCGGTACTCAGTAAGTGCCAAGCCTAACCTCGATGGAGTAGTGACGAGGAAGGTCAGGGCCCTACTGAGAAATAATAATATAATGATAATAACAATAATAAGCAGTTTAAATGATAATAATTTCCGAAATTAACAACAATAAATGATTACCGCAATCGTCTACAATTAAGCTAACAACAAATAGTCAACTCAATAAAACCAGTCCAGGACCTGTGGGAATCGAACCCACAGTCCCATTGACAGTACCTCCGGGTCTCCGGGAATCGAACCCGCAGCCCATGTCTCAATAAATAATCAATAACTCAGGATCTCCGGGAATCGAACCCGCAGTCCCTACCAATAACTCAGGATCTCGGGAATCAAACTCGTAGTCCCTACCAATAACTCAGGATCTCGGGAATAGAACCCGTAGTCCCTACCAATAACTCAGGATCTCGGGAATCGAACCCGTAGTCCCTACCAATAACTCAGGATCTCGGGAATCGAACCCATAGTCCCTACCAATATCACTCCGGGTCTTTGGGAATCGAACCCACAGCCCTGGGTCTCCGGGAATCGAACCCGTAGTCCACAAGCACATCAAATAAAGGAATGCACAGAGGGAATAATTATGCTTAACTATAACTTCGCCGAAAAATAGTACCAATAATTAACAAGGAGTTCAAATAAGGCAATTAGGCAACTAAACAGTTAAGTGTTACCTAATCATGCTCTTCTAACCACTACCGGGTAAAAATATCAAATTAACAGCTAAAGACAGAAATATCACTCATCGAACATTTTTAATTAAAGTACGTGTTCAACGCGCATGTACACGCCCGTCACCTCGCGTACAAGGCATTTAAACTATCACATAATATCCTAGGGGTGAAAATTCCCCCACACGAGGTTAGACAAGCCACTTACCTCGATTCCGGTACAAAACCGCTATGAAACAACTCTCTTGCCGCGAATGTCGGCCTCCACAAGTGTAGAATCTGATAAAAATCAATAGAATCACATCAAAATAGGTCAATTGGGCATTACCCGATCAAAACAACTCAAAATACGCCAAAACCCCACAAGTTGCCAAAACCCGACTTTCGGTACGCTTATCGAAAAATCACGAAAATTATATATTCGGGTTCCTTATCTCAATACGAGTCTAGGCATATAAAATTTACCAAAATCGGACTCCATTTGCCCACTCAAATCGGAGATTTTCTAACATTTAGGCCTAGGGCTCAAACCCACCTTTAATCTTCCAATTTCAGTGAAATAATCACGGATTTCATGATAAACCAATGAATTAAGGTCAAGAAACTTACCCCCGATTATTTCCCGATGATATCCCAGCGGTTCCCCTTCAAAATCCTCTCTTGGAGCTCAACAATGGCGGTTTTGGTGTGTTAGGCCGCGACTGAAATGTTCTGGACTTAAAGTCACTGCCAGGCCATTTTACTCTACGCGATCGCAGCACCGGGCTTGCGATCGCGATGCACAAAATATGGGCGGCCTAATTTTCCTCTACGCGATCGCGTGACCCTGGACGCGATCGCAGTGAACAACTCAGCAACACTACGCGATCGCAAACGTACTAACGCGATCGCGAAGAACAAACTCGTCCGGCTCCCCAACTACCCTACGCGATCGCATACTCCCTCACGCGATCGCACTGCTTCCAACCAATACCCTACGCGATCGCATGAAGCCTCACGCGAACGCACTGGTTCAACCTCCAGACTTACGCGATCGCAGGCTTTACTTCGCGATCGCAGAGCTCGGGATTTCTCCCTTACGCGATCGCATGGCCATCTCCGCGATCGCGGAGAGCAAAATTGCTCTGCAGTTATTGCAGCAGAACAGCAGTGCCTTTTGGCACAAATTGGTCCGTTTGGACCCCCGAATTCATCCCGAGGCTCCCGGGACCCCAACAAAAACCACCAACATACTCCAAAACACGATATGAACTCGTTCAAATCATAAAAACACGTCCAACAACATCAAAACCCATAATTCACATAGAATTCAAGCCTAAATTTCTTAAAACTTTCCGAATTGCACATTCGATCTAAAACCCGACCAAACGATGTCCGAATGACCTAAAACTTTGCGGACATATCCAAATTCACATAACGAAGCTACAGAAATTGTCGGAATTCCATTCCGACCCCCGGATCAAAATCTCACCTATCGTTCGGATTTCGCTAAAATTTCAACCTTCGGCATTTCAAGCCTAATTGAGCTACGGACCTCCAAAATACATTCCGAACGCGCTCCCAACCCCGAAATCACCTAACGGAACTAATGGAACCATCAGATTTTTGTTCCGAGATCGTCTTAACACTGTTCCGGCTACGGGCCATTTTCTAGCTTCAAAGCTCTTATTTAGGGACTAAGTGTCCCAAAATGCTCAAATTTTCAGAACCGACTCTCCCGGAAACCCACACTAGCAGAAATGAACTTAGGGGAACAGTTAAATTAGGGATTGGGGTGTAGTTTAAAACGACCGATCGGGTCGTTACATCTTCCCACACTTAAAGTTTCGTTCGTCCTCGAACGAGCATAGAAAACATACCTGGAGTAGTGAAAAGATGAGGGTACTGGCTGCGCATATCATGCTCGGTCTCCCAAGTCGCCTCCTCGACCGGCTGGCCCCGCCCCTGAACCTTTACCGAAGCGATGTTCTTTGACCTTAGCTTTCTGACTTGCCTGTCTAGAATGGCTACTGGCTCCTCAACATAAGACAGATCCTTGTCTAGCTGAACGGATGTGAAATCCAACACATGCGACGGGTCACCATGGTATCTCCGGAGCATGGAGACATGAAATACGGGGTGAACTCCAGCTAGGCTGGGAGGTAAGGCCAACTCATAAGCAACCTCCCCAACACGCCTCAAAATCTCAAAAGGGCCAATAAATCTAGGACTCGGCTTTCCTTTCTTCCCAAACCTCATAACACCCTTCATGGGCGAGACTCGAAGCAGAACCCGCTCGCCAACCATAAAAGCCACATCGCGAACCTTCTTGTCCGTATAACTCTTCTGTCTAGACTGGGCTGCACGAAGTCTGTCCTGAATCACCTTGACCTTGTCCATAGCCTCCTGAACCATATCAGTACCTAGCAACCTGGCCTCGCCCGGCTCAAACCAACCCACGGGTGACCTGCACTTCCTACCATACAGGGCCTCGTACGGTGCCATCTGAATACTAGACTGGTAGCTGTTGTTATAAGAAAACTCCGCTAGTGGCAAGAAGTGATCCCATGAACCTCCAAACTCAATCGCGCACGCACGGAGCATATCCTCCAAAATCCGAATAGTGCGCTCGGACTGACCATTCATCTGGGGGTGAAATGCCGTGCTCGGCTCCACCCGAGTACCTAACTCCTGCTGTACGGCTCTCCGAACCGTGAAGTGAACCGAGTGCCTCTATCCGAAATGATGGACAGTGGGATACCATGCGGCCGAACTATCTCCTCGATATAGATCTCCGCGGTCGCTCCGATGAATATGTAGTGCTCACTCGGTATAAAATGGGCGGACTTGGTCAGCCGATCCACAATGACCCCAATAGAATCAAACTTCCTAACCGTCCGTGGAAGTCCGGATACAAAGTCCATGGTAATGCGCTCCCATTTCCACTCGGGAATCTCAATCCGCTGCATCAATCCACCCGGACGCTGATGCTCATACTTCACCTGCTGGCAGTTGAGGCATCTAGAAACATAATAAACTATATCCCTCTTCATCCGCCTCCACCAGTAATGTTGCCTCAAGTCTCGATACATCTTCGCGGCACCCGGATGGATGGAATACCGCGAGCTATGGGCCTCTGCTAGAATCAGTTCTCGAAGATCATCCACATTAGGCACACAGATACGCCCCTGCATCCTCATAACTCCATCATCCCCGATGGTAACATCTCGAGCATCACCACGCCGAACTCTATCTTGAAGGACAAGTAAATGAGGGTCGTCGAACTGACGCTCCCTGATGCGGTCAAATAGAGAAGACCGAGAAACCACACATGCCAGAATCCGGCTGGGCTCCGAAAGATCCAATCTAACAAACTGCCTGGCTAAAGCCTGAACATCCATCGCCATAGGCCTCTCTGAAACTGGTAGATGTGCTAAACTCCCCAAACTCTCTGCTCGACGACTCAAGGCATCAGCAACCACATTAGCCTTGCCCGGATGATAGAGAATAGTAATATCATAGTCTTTCAATAGTTCCAACCATCTCCTCTGACGCATATTCAGGTCCTTCTGCTTAAGCAAGTGCTGCAAGCTCCGGTGATCGGTGTAGATCTCACAAGGAACCCCATATAAATAATGACGCCAAATTTTCAAGGCGTGAACAATGGCAACTAGCTCCAAATCATGAACAGGGTAATTCTTCTCATGCACCTTCAGGTGTCTCGACGCGTAGGCAATCACCCTACCGTCCTGCATCAATACCGCACCGAGTCCAACTCGTGAGGCATCACAATATACGAGTATAGGACCCCGAACCCGTAGGCAACATCAATATAGGGGCCGAAGTCAAAGCTGTCTTGAGCTTCTGAAAGCTCGCCTCACACTCGTCTGTCCACTGAAAAGGGGCACCCTTTTGGGTCAATCTAGTCATAGGTGCTGCAATCGAAGAGAACCCCTCTACAAAACGACGGTAATAGCCCGCCAAACCAAGGAAACTGCGAATCTCAGTAGCGGAGGAGGGTCTGGGCCAACTCTGCACGGCCTCCACCTTCCTCGGATCTACTCGAATACCATCACTCGACACCACGTGGCCCAAAAATGCTACCGAACTCAACCAGAATTCACATTTAGAGAACTTGGCATAAAGCTGCTTCTCCCTCAGAATCTGAAGCACTATCCTCAAATGTTGCTCGTGCTCTTCCCGGCTTCGGGAATATACTAGAATATCATCAATGAAGACAATCACGAACGAGTCCAGATAAGGCCTGAACACACTGTGCATCAAATGCATAAAGGCTGCTGGGGCATTAGTCAGCCCAAAAGACATCACGAGGAACTCATAGTGACCATACCAGGTCCTGAAGGCAGTCTTCGGGATATCTGGCTCCCGAATCTTCAGCTGGTGATATCCAGAGCGCAAATCAATCTTTGAAAACACATGTGCGCCCTGTAGCTGGTCAAATAAATCATCAATACGGGGCAAAGGATATTGGTTCTTCATCGTAACCTTGTTCAGCTGACGATAGTCAATACACATACGCATAGAACCGTCCTTTTTCTTCACAAATAATACAGGAGCACCCCAAGGCGAAATACTGGGTCGAATAAAACCCTTGCCCAATAACTCCTGTAACTGATCCTTCAACTCCTTCAACTCAGGAGGAGCCATACGGTACGGTGGAATAGAAATGGGCTGAGTGCCCGGCAACAAGTCAATAGCAAAGTCAATATCTCTGTCGGGCGGCATGCCCGAAAGATCAGCTGGAAATACATCAGCAAAGTCACGTACCACATGAACAGAATCAATAGAGGGAGTGTCAACACTGACGTCCCGCACATAGGCTAGATAAGCAGCACACCCCTTCTCAACCATACGCTGAGCTCTGAGAAAAGAAATAACACGGCTAGGGGTATGATCTAGAGTACCACTCCACTCAATACGTGGAATGCCTGGCATAGCCAGCGTCACGGTCTTGGCGTGACAATCAAGAATAGCATAATGGGGCGATAACCAGTCCATGCCCAGAATAATATCAAAATCGACCATCCCAACCATCAATATTTCCGCTCTGGTCACAAATGGTAATCAAACACGACCGATATACGCGGTCCACTACCAAAGAATCACCCACCGGAGTGGAAACATAAATGGGGGCACTCAAAGAATCCCGAGGCACACCCGGATGAGAAGCAAAGTAAGAAGACACATATGAAAAAGTGGAACCAGGGTCGAATAGAACCGATGCCTCCCTGTGACTAACCAGAATAATACATGTGATAACAGAGTCAGATGCAACAGCCGCAGCGCGATCAGGAATAGCATAGAATCTGGCCTGTCCCCCCTCTCGAGGGCGGCCTCTAGAACCCCGACCCCCGCCCCTGGCTGGCTGGGCAGGTGGAATAGCAGCTGGAGCTGGAATGATAGCCTGCTGACCCTGAGAGCCAGGCTGATGCTGCGAAGACTGGTGAGGTGCTCCCCTCCTACGCCTGGGGCACTCCCTGACCGGATGGCGAGTATCCCCGCACCCAAAGCAAGCTCTGGGAGGGCACGATGACTGTGACTGACCGGCCTCACCCCCACTAGTCTGACCCCTGGAAGGACCCCGCGCAGGACGTGCACTGGAAACTGGGGGAGCATAATAAGGCTCCTGAGGTGCTGGAAGAGCTGGAGTACTACCGGCTGCGGGCAATGCTGAGTGAACTGGTCGGCCGGAATAACCCCTGCCAAAATGACCGGCTGCTGAAAGTGCGGGCACCGGAGAAATGGCCCGACTCACGAGACCTCTTGGCCTCTCTATCTCCCCGCTCTCTAGGGAGCATACTCGCGATCCTCCTGGCAATGCTAACTGCCTGCTGATAAGATATATCTGTCTCCAACTCTCTGGCCATGCTGGACCGGATCGACGGAATCAGGCCCTCAATAAATCTCCGCACTCTCTCCCGGACCGTGGCTATCAAAGTCGGTGCATGCCTGGCTAGACGGGTGAAACTGATAGCATACTCCGATACTGACATGGAGCCCTGTCGCAATCGCTCAAACTCCGAGCGCCAAGAATCCCTAAGGCTCTGTGGAACAAACTCCCTCAAAAACAGATCTGAAAACTGCGTCCAAGTCAATGAAGCAGACTCTTCTGGACAATCCAACTCATACGTGCGCCACCAATCATAAGCGGCCCCACGAAACTGAAAAGCAGTGAAGGAAACCCCGCTGGTCTCCACAATCCCCATAGTACGAAGAATACGATGACACTCCTCTAGAAAACCCAATGCATTATCTGAAGCCAAACCACTAAACACTGGAGGGTCATATTTCTTGAACCTCTCCAATCTACGCTGCTCGTCCTCAGAGGCGGCTGGTCCACCTCCGGGCTGTGCTGGGGCGGCAGGAGGCATAACCAAAACATCTGGAACCTGTCCCACCGGCACACGCTACTCCGGTGTAACGGCTGCGGGAGTCTGGGCTCCTCCCACGGCCTGAGATGCAGCTGCGACGAGAGGAAGCAGTCCTGCCTGAGCTAAAGTGGTATACATACTCATGAACTGGGCCAGGGTCTCCTGTAGTGCTGGAGTAGTAGCAGCTGTAGTCGGTGTACCAGGTGCCTGCGCTCCAACCTGGTCTACCTGAGGCACCTCAGCGGCAGCGCGCGCGGGTGCTGTGGCTGCACCTCGGGCGCGTCCTCGTCCTCTACCTCGGCCTCGGCCTCTAACGGCGACAACAGGGGGCGCGGGTACCTGATCGTCGCGAGTAGCTCGTGTCCTCACCATCTGCGAGAGAATAGAAATCAATAGTTTAGATTTTGATGCCAAAAATGTCGCACGACAAGGAATCCAAAGAAATGAAGAATTTCCTAAACAGGTTACATAGCCTCTCGTAGATAAATACAGACGTCTCCGTATCGATCAGCGAGACTCTAAGTAACCGGTCCGTGTCCCGTGACTCCTATGAACCTAGAGCTCTGATACCAACTTGTCACGACCCTAGTTCACCAATCGTGAACATGTCGTGATGGCACCCAGTCCCCACGACTAGGTAAGCCTAACACGTTGCGGAATATATAAGCTATGAACACTTAAATAAGAAAAAAACAGCGGAAAAATAGGATAAAAGATATGTAATCTGTACCGCTTGGCACATACATCCGTTAACACTATGAATAAAACACTACCAAGATCCGGAATCCCACGGTAACACAGACTAAAAGAGAATATACAACTGTGGCTCTATGTATAAAGAGTGTCTAACAACGAAATGAAGGGAAAATGCCAACTAGTACTATTAGAATAGAAGGAAAGCCTCTGGATCCGCGGACGTAGCAGATCATACCTCGAGGTCTCCCAGAAAGCTGCGGAATCACCTAGCACGGGCTTGCTCTGATGTACCTGGATCTGCACAACAAAAAGTGTGCAGAAGAGTAGCATGAGTACACCACGGCGGTACTCAGTAAGTGCCAAGCCTAACCTCGATGGAGTAGTGACGAGGAAGGTCAGGGCCCTACCGAGAAACAAATAATATAATGATAATAACAATAATAAGCAGTTTAAATGATAATAATTTCCGAAATTAACAACAATAAATGATTACTGCAATCGTCTACAATTAAGCTAACAACAAATAGTCAACTCAATAAAACCAGTCCAGGACCTGTGGGAATCGAACCCACAGTCCCATTGACAGTACCTCTGGGTCTCCGGGAATCGAACCCGCAGCCCATGTCTCAATAAATAATCAATAACTCAGGATCTCCGGGAATCGAACCCGTAGTCCCTACCAATAACTCGGGATCTCGGGAATCGAACCCGTAGTCCCTACCAATAACTTCAGGATCTCGGGAATCGAACCCGTAGTCCCTACCAATAACTCGGGATCTCGGGAATCGAACCCGTAGTCCCTACCAATAACTCAGGATCTCGGGAATCGAACCCGTAGTCCCTACCAATATCACTCCGGGTCTCCGGGAATCGAACCCACAGCCCTGGGTCTCCGGGAATCGAACCCGCAGTCCACAAGCACAGCCAATAAAGGAATCCACAGAGAGAATAATTATGCTTAACTATAACTTCACCGAAAAATAGTGCCAATAATTAACAAGGAGTTCAAATAATGCAATTAGGCAACTAAACAGTTAAGTGTTACCTAATCATGCTCTTCTAACCACTACCGGGTAAAAATATCAAATTAACAGCCAAAGACAGAAATATCGCTCATCGAACATTTTAAATAAAGTACGTGTTCAACAACCAGCGCATGTACACGCCCGCCACCTCGCGTACAAGGCATTTAAACTATCACATAATATCCTAGGGGTGAAAATTCCCCCACACGAGGTTAGACAAGCCACTTACCTCGACTCCGGTACAAAACCGCTATGAAACAACTCTCTTGCCGCGAATGTCGGCCTCCACAAGTGTAGAATCTGATAAAAATCAATAGAATCACATCAAAATAGGTCAATTGGGCATTACCCGATCAAAACAACTCAAAATACGCCAAAAACCCACAAGTTTCGGGAATCGAACCCGTAGTCCCTACCAATATCACTCCGGGTCTCTGGGAATCGAACCCACAGCCCTGGGTCTCCGCGAATCGAACCCGCAGTCCACAAGCACAGCAAATAAAGGAATACACAGAGAGAATAATTATGCTTAACTATAACTTCACCGAAAAATAGTGCCAATAATTAACAAGGAGTTCAAATAATGCAATTAGGCAACTAAACAGTTAAGTGTTACCTAATCATGCTCTTCTAACCACTACCGGGTAAAAATATCAAATTAACAGCTAAACACAGAAATATCACTCATCGAACATTTTTAAATAAAGTACGTGTTCAACAACCAGCGCATGTACACGCCCGTCACCTCGCATACAAGGCATTTAAACTATCACATAATATCCTAGGGGTGAGAATTCCCCACACGAGGTTAGACAAGCCACTTACCTCGACTCCGGTACAAAACCGCTATGAAACAACTCTCTTGCCGCGAATGTCGGCCTCCACAAGTGTAGAATCTGATAAAAATCAATAGAATCACATCAAAATAGGTCAATTGGGCATTACCCGATCAAAACAACTCAAAATACGCCAAAAACCCACAAGTTGCCAAAACCCGACTTTCGGTATGCTTATCGAAAAATCACAAAAATTATATATTCGGGTTCCTTATCTCAATACGAGTCTAGGCATATAAAATTTACCAAAATCGGACTCCATTTGCCCACTCAAATCGGAGATTTTCTAACATTTAGGCCTAGGGCTCAAACCCACCTTTAATCTTCCAATTTCAGTGAAAAAAATCACGGATTTCATGATAAACCAACGAATTAAGGTCAAGAAACGTACCCCCGATGATTTCCCGATGATATCCCAGCGTTTCCCCTTCAAAATCCTCTCTTGGAGCTCAACAATGGCGGTTTTGGTGTGTTAGGCCGCGACCGAAATGTTCTGGACTTAAAGTCACTGCCAGGCCATTTTACTCTACGCGATCGCAGCACTGGGCTTGCGATCGCGATGCACAAAATATGGGCGGCCTAATTTTCCTCTACGCGATCGCAAACGTACTAACGCGATCGCGAAGAACAAACTCGTCCGGCTCCCCAACTACCCTACGAGATCGCATACTCCCTCACGCGATTGCACTGCTTCCAACCAATACCCTACGTGATCGCATGAAGCCTCACGCGAACGCACTGGTTCAACCTCCAGACTTACGCGATCGCAGGCTTTACTTCGCGATCGCAAAGCTCAGGATTTCTCCCTTACGCGATCGCATGGCCATCTCCTCGATCGCGGAGAGCAAAATCTCTCTGCAGTTATTGCAGCAGAACAGCAGTGCCTTTTGGCACAAATTGGTCCGTTTGGACCCCCGAATTCATCCCGAGGCTCCCGGGACCCCAACGAAAACCACCAACATACTCCAAAACACGATATGAACTCGTTCAAATCATAAAAACACGTCCAACAACATCAAAACCCATAATTCACATCGAATTCAAGCCTAAATTTCTTAAAACTTTCCGAATTGCACATTCGATCTAAAACCCGACCAAACGACGTCCGAATGACCTGAAACTTTGCGGACATATCCAAATTCACATAACGAAGCTACAAAAATTGTCGGAATTCCATTCCGACCCCGGATCAAAATCTCACCTATCGTTCAGATTCGCCAAAATTTCAACCTTCGGCATTTCAAGCCTAATTGAGCTACGGACCTCCAAAATACATTCCGAACGCGCTCCCAACCCCCAAATCACCTAACGGAGCTAATGGAACCATCGGATTTCCGTTCCAAGATCGTCTTAACACTGTTCCGGCTACGGGCCATTTTCTAGCTTCAAAGCTCTTATTTAGGGACTAAGTGTCCCAAAAATGCTCAAATTTTCAGAACCGACTCTCCCGGCAACCCACAATAGCATAAATGAACTTAGGGGAACAGTTAAATTAGGGATTGGGGCGTAGTTTTCTAAAACGACCGGTCGGGTCGTTACAAATTACAGTATTGTTTACTATTCTAGTTTTGCCATTAATTGAACTTTTATGTTGTTGACAATGAGAAACGACAATTGATAACGAAAATCCTTCTGTGATTGTTGGTGCAACGACGATAGCCTGGTCAAGCCGCACTACTGTTCCTCTGGCTGAGAAACCAGAGAAATTTTCTCGAGCCAACTTCAAAGTATGGCAACAAAGGGTATTCTTCTGGCTTACTACACTTGGTATGTTTGATAGTGTGAGCACGTAAATTTTTCCCTATATGAATTGCTCCTATAAAATTCAAAAAAATAAAATCTTTTCCATTATTTTTAATTTTATATATTTTCTGTAAATTTTTTAATTGTTTGCATTTTTGTGCATGTTTTAACTTCATTAAAATCATGAAAAAATGCTAAAGTTTAAATAGCCTCGAATTAATTCTTTAAATAAATAAAAGCTTTTTAAAGTTTAAAAATGCACATAGGTTTAAAAGTGTTTTAAAATCAGATAAATATACCAATAATAATATTTGAGCGACCGTGCAAGATTTAAGGCAGGTGGATTTGGTTATCATTCCGATGGGCATCCGTGAGCAGACTTGCGACTTTTACGGTGAGCTGATTTCCCTTCATGTTGACCTGTAGCCAAAGAAGTCTTTCTTTTGTGTTTTGATTTTCTGTCTATTTGGATTCAGACAGTAGGATAGTAGATATTCTTTTGGATGTATATTTTACAAGTTGCTTGTAGCTTGTGACACCGGGTTCTGGCACACACTTGTGTAGATGATTATTTTGGTGTTGTGTAATTATATTATGTACAATATTTCGGTCTTCTGGTTTAAATCCAAGTTAAATGTTTTATCCACTTATTTCTAATTAGAAGCAACATAAAAATTTTAGTAATGCTTTCGCAATGGCTTGCCTGACAAGGGTGTTAGGCGCCCTCATGACCTATTGTGGAAATGGATCGTGACAAAAGTACTCCAAGTATAGAAAATCTAAGGCATAGACAAAAGGAATGCCTTGATTACTTTGACACTTACTCGCCAGTAACAAGGATAACATCTATTTGGGTGTTAGTGGCACTAACAACCTTGTATGATCTTGAAATCCATCAAATGGATGTTAAAATAACTTTCTTAAATGGAGAACTGGAGGAAGAGATTTAACAGAACAGCCTGAGGGTTTTGTGGTTCCCTGTAAAGAAAAAACATATACAAACTTGTTAAGTCTCTTTATGGACTAAAACAAGCACCAAAACAGTTGAATGCAAAATTTGATCAAACAATGTTGCCAAGTGGATTTAAAATCAACGAGTGTGACAAATGTGTTTACGTTAAAACATTCCAGGTCATGGAGTCATTGTTCGTTTATATGTTGATGACATGTTTATAATGAGCAAAAGTATGGCAGATATAAATGCTACAAAGTGCATGTTGGCTTGCAAATTTGACATGAAAGACTTAGAAGTTGCTGATGTTGATAATCAGAATCATTCGACATTATCCCAGGCTCACTACATTGAAAAGGTGCTGGACAAATTCAAGTATTTGGATTTCAAAATTCCCAAGACTCCAATTGATGTAAGTTATGTACTTCAAAATAATGAAGGTGAAAGTAACTCACAACTGGACTAGATGTTTCATGAATTGTACGCGACAAGATATAGCATGTGCTATTAGCAAACTGAGTCAGTTTACAAGTAATCCCAATCAAATACATTGGATGGCAGTGAAACGAGTTTTGGGGTGTCTGAAAAATATACTCAAAACTATGCTTTGCATTATAGCAAATATCCCTCCATGATCGAGGGATATAGTGATGCAAATTAGATCAGCGGATCATCTGAAATTAAATCCACAAGTGGATATGTTTTCACAATTAGGGGTGAAGCGGTATCTTGGAAATCATCCAAACAAACGTGCATCGCCCGTTTTATAATGGAATCTGAATTCATAACTTTAGATAAGGCTAGTGAAGAAGCTGAATAGCTCTGAAATTTCTTGGAAGATATTCCATTTTGGCTAAAACCTTTGGCACCAATTTGTATACATTGTGATAGTCAAGCGGAAATAGGTAGGGCATGTAGCATTATGTATAGCAGAAAATCTAGTCATACACGGCGGAGACACAATACCATTAAACAACACTCACTAGTGGTGTTGTCACAATTTACTATGTAAATTCAAGAGATAACGTCTCAGATCCACTTACGAAAGGCCTATATAGAGAGGTAGTTAAAAGACCATCAAAAGGAATGGGGGTAAGGCCTAGGACAAGTCATCATGGCGGTAACTCTACTAGCATATTGGAGATCCCAAGAGCTAGGTTCAAAGAGATCAAATAAAGTTATGAATGACGGTTCAACATTGTCAAATAACTCAACCCTATCTCGTGATGAAGACAATATTCAAAAAATTGAGGTAAAGCATTAAGGCCTTTAGATGAGTCAATAAAAATTAAAGTTTCTTAATGATTTGCTAAGTCTGGAAGGATATGACCAGATATTGTGTCTTTAGGATTACGTGTTTAGGAATCACCTATACGAGTGTGAATTGTAAGGTGCTTCAAGGGGAATGAAAGTAAAGGTCCATTCTCTAAGTACTCATAAAACAAGGCATGGCTGAAACGAATACAACCATGAGAACTACAGATGGCTAAGGATTGATTGTGTGACTTATGTTGTCTAGGTATACAACAAAGCTCGATAGTTCAAAGATATCAAATCTACTGATTGATAGAGTATCTCCAATATAAGTTCACTACGGAAAGTTCAAAGGGAAACCTACTTATCCAGATGCAACTAATTCCTGCATGTAAAACACATATGCCTCAGTGCATTCCTCTATTTTATAGTCATTCCCCATTCACGTGGGGGATTGTTGGGTTTTTTTATTAATAACAAAATAGGTATGAATGGAAAATGGTTGGAAGTGAAATTTTGAATTAGTTCACTTTATTAATGCACTTTATCCCTCATTGGAAGAAGGAAAGGAAATCTTTATATATATATAGTGAAGCTCATCTTTTAGCTCTTAAAGAGTTAAGAAGAAGGCAAGCCTCGCGCCGTTGTCATCGTCGCTCACTCGGTTTCGATTCGGATTTGGATTTGGATTTGGATTTGGTCAAGTCGATTGATTGATTAATCTTTTTGGACATAATTAATTACAATCATTTAATTAATTAACAAAAATTCAATCCGGAGTAACCCATAACCTGAGACCCGGTCCAGTACAGTACAATTTCTTTCCCAAATTATTTTAAATCCGTTTGTTGTTTCCCGCAATTTTTTCCCACCTGTTCCAACAGCTATGGCTGTTTTGAAATGTTCCAACTGCTTCTTCTTCTTCTTCTTCGTTTGCTTCTTCTTCTTCTTCTTCTTCTTCTTCTTCTTCTTCTTCTTCTTCTTCTTCTTCTTCTTCTTCTTCTTCTTCTTCTTCTTCTTCTTCTTCTTCTTCTTATTATTCTATTCTGCAAATTATTTTCCAATGTGTTTTACGACCGTTGAGTGATTTACTGCTCACCAGAGTTTTTTGGCACCAATATGCTGGTGAGTTAAATCTTTCTATCTGGGGAGGATAATATTCCAACATCTTGGGTAATTGAGGGAAATAATTTCCTTAAGGACACACTGTTTATTTAGTGGACTTGATTTATTTCTATACTATTTTTTAGAATTTATTTTGTTAAACTAATTCTACTAATTTTTTGTTTTTTGATTTTATTTCAGAAAGTATAATATTTTATTAGTTTTACAGCAATACAGAGTGAATAAAAATAGTTTTATATGTTAGTGCTTAAAATTCACAATATCTTAAGTTAGGTTCGGTATAGGTCGAAATCTGAACAAAATAATCTCACTTAAGGGAGGACGACCAAGACCGAGCCGAGGTCACGTATGAGAAGTAATACACAAATGAGTGACCTGGCTACCGTCGAGGTCGAGCATTCCATCCAGCCTGAACAACTGGTTGAACCCTTCACAAGATATTCCAAGAACTTAAGTGTTCCGATTAAGGACTGTTGGGTAAAGAAAAGTACTGTTGTATAAATATCATGGGAGAGAGTAACTAAACGGGGGTCTGGAAAAAAACTCAGATACACAAGTAAACATATCTTTAGAGAGAATGAGAGATAATTCATCTCGGGCTCCTGGTCAAAGAGAAAGGAGAGAGGAATCTTAGATCCTCATTATCCATCCTTAGTAGAATTGTATCAGATGTATGGGGTTCAACCTTGTTCAAGAACGGTGACATTTTTATCTATGTATTTCTCGTTATCATTTAATATCATCAAAATCATCATCCATTTCTTACGCGACAAGATTTAATAATTGTTATAATTAAATTCAATATTCAGTTACGCTTGCTTATTCTTATCTCCTATCTTAGATTTAGGATAGATTATCTTTGGCTAGGATTTATCCATCATAATTTACTTAATTAGTTTAACAAAAAGATTCAAGACTTTTTGGTCATATAATTGGCGTCGTCTGTGGGGAATGCTCTAGCCAAACGTGGCCTCGCACTCTCAGCACAAACACCAACTCGAAATATTTGTGGGCAAGCCCTTGAAATAGATGAGCAAATCGAGGTTAGATCTTTGCAAGAAAACGAAATTATATTTTGATATCCGCGTGAAAGCCACGTCTTGTTGAAAAGGTAAGTCTGGTATATTGTAAGCGTGAGTCGTCAAAATAGGATTATAGTCACTATGCACTAAGCACGCCCACCATCTTATTGCTACATTAACGTCAGATACCACTATACACTTTATGCACACTGCCCTTTCTCTCTCTTAGGAAGGAATGACAACCTATTGTGTAATTCTTTGAAATGGAAAGCTTACCCTGCCTTGTGTTTGCAATATGACTTATGTTCCGATTATTTTGGTGCACCTAGGACTGGATCGGACTGAGACTCGAACTCGAGATCCTAGTGGGAAAAATAAGTTGTCATCCCAGGGACGTCTAGATCCGGTTAACGGCTAAGCCAAGCACGTGGTCAAAATTAAATCTGAAGCCATCATTCAAGAATGGTTTAAAATGAGTCACATTACAGCGACACTCTCCACTGGTCGACCAACCAGCCCGAGGTAACAAACTTGTTGAAGTAGTTCAACACATTGTTGTACGTCAAACGGATTATGGCACCGCCCGTGGTATTTCTGTGAGTCCTCGGAATGGGATGATGCCGGAGCACTCATCTTGGGGTGGGCTTACTACTCAGATGCTTTCAGCAGTCATCCGCTTAGCGAAAAGATTGAAAATGTCAGTCATTCACAACCACTGATGAAGGATTCCTCGAAAAGTTAAGGATTAGTAATCCTTTTTAGAAATTGAATGGATTCCGTCTTATACATATGCAAGGAAGGTAATCCAAAAAGAAAGAAAATGGTTTCTTCTTTCTTTTTATTTTGTGTTTAACTTATTAGTTTTCTTTGAGCGGGATAGGAAAAGGAACACTCTCCCAACTACGCGAACAAGAGAGCAAACTCCATCGAAACAACACTCTCCACACCATATCATCATGTAGGCTACGGATGGGTGAAGCCACCTTTCCAACAAATTAGTACTTAATGCCATAAAGGGAAAAGTACAAATAGACTGAGACCAAATCACCAGCTCAGAGAACACATACGAATATCTCCGGTACTCAGAAGAAACACAAGTACATGAAACCCACCCATGCACTTTCCAAAGCAACTATGCGATGACATAACTAGTTAAAATCCTATCTCCTTCACACGTGATCCCGACTTGAGTGTGAATTTCACCACCCAGTTTATCAACTACCTCTCCAGGCAGAGCGATGAAGGAAATAGATAGACTGGGACTCCTCGAATGTATTTACGAATTGAGTAGTAACATGGAACCTTCTCCAATAAATGAATAAGAAAAAAAACATACATAATTCTTTCATAACTCCACCAAATTTGCACATCATGCCAACGCAAGGGCAACTAACATTCTACCTCGTTCGAATCATACTACATTCGACCTTGTTCGAATCAATCTACATTCAACCTCGTTTGAAAAATTATACATTCAACCTCGTTCGAATTATTCTACATTCAAACTCCTCGAATCATTCTACATTCGACCTCGTTCTAATCATTATACAATCGATCTCGTTCAAAATTTACATACATTCAACCTTTCTCGAATTTACAAGTCAAAACTCGACTTCGCTCAAACTGTAAGTAAAACTCGACTCGCTCAAACTAGCAAGTCGAAACTCGACCTGGCTTATACTAGCAAATCAAAACTCAACCTCGCTCGAATTTGCAAGTTAAACTCGACCTCGCTCGAACTAGCGAGTCAAAAATTGATTTTTCTCAAAACGGACGAGTCAAAATTTAACCCCATTCTAATTAATATGCCAAATACAATCTCGCTCGAGTTAAAAAGCACGTTCAACCTTGTCCGAATTAGCAAGTCAAAAATCGATCTCTCTCGAATCAATTACCAAGAGATAGAGACTTATTGCGAGTAAATCCAAGAAATTTGAAAAGAAAAGGAAGAGCCAAAGGCATGCAATCAAGGGCGAACCAACTGTTTTATCCAAAAACAATACACATATAGGCCTCATTTGTTTGCACTTAATGGAGGTCTGAATCTTAATCATTCAGATCTCAGACATTAAGTGCGTTTGTTTGTAAAGTCTGAATCTTAATTATTCAGATCTTAATCATTAAGCGAGTTTGTTTTTTTACTCAACAACCACTTAATGGGTCTGAATAGGTCTTTATGATTAAGATTTGTAACGGAGACTTAATTTCATTAAGATGTTATCACATATTCATTATTAATTGTCGCCACCGCTTATCATTATCAACTACCACCATGCCACCACCACCACCACCACCACCACCACCGCTACCGCCGCCACTACCACCACCACTGCGCCACCGTCGTCTTCAATCATAGCCGCCACCATTATCGACCATCACCATCCACCATTCTACCACTCCGACCACCATCATTCTCACTCACGAACCTTTATCCACCTCAACTACCACAACCAACCACCTCATCACCATTAACAACCACAGTCGGCACCACCTATTATTATAACCTATCACCACATTCCTCAATCACAAACCACCACCGGCCATTCATAACTATCACCATCCCCACCACCATCATCAATCATAATTGCCACCACTACCAATCACTACTAGCTAGTAGCATGAACCACCATCATCAACCAAAACTACCACCAACCACCGCTTTTAGTCGGTATTCACTCGTTAGCCATCACCATGAACAACTATCATAATTTAAAACTATATATTTTATTGATAGAATATTAGATTTTTTTTCAAATAAAGATAAATTTTATGCATTTAGATGTTAAAAATCAAACAATCTTAATTTTTGGTATTCAGATCTTAATACACATCTTAATATATTCATATGTGTATTCAGATTCAGACGTCTTAGTCTTAATACACATCTTGATAGTCAGATGTGTATTCAGATTCAGACGTCTTAATCTTAAAAAAACAAATGAAGCCATAGTGTCTTACATGTGAGCACGTGGTTTTTGCCTTAAGCAAATTATTCCTAAAAAATCCAAACAAAATAATTTTTCATTATTTTTATTAATATTTGTGGCATTTTGTGTTAATTAGTTGTATAATAATTTATATTAAAAAAATACAAAATATGCATATGCATTAGGATTTTTAATTTTACAATTTTAGTATTAAAGAAAAATAAAAAAATAGCACTTTTAGTGTTTTAATTGAAAATTACTATAAAATATATATTAAATAAATTCTAGAATTTAATTAGTTTAATAATTTAATAAAATCAGAAAAATAAATACAAAAATACAAAAGAAAAAAATACAAAAAATACAAAAGAAAATACAATACAAAATACAAAATAAAGGATTTGGGCTAACAAGGAAATCAGATTAATTACCAGCCCAAAACCCAAAAATGTCCAGGCCCAAAAATTTTTACCCAGGTCTGCCCAGCCTTAAGACCAAACGATCCTGTTTTGGGGCTTTAAATCTGGATCGTTAAAACAATTGATCCAACAGTCATATAACACAGACCACCTAATAAATAAAATGACGCCGTATTATAGTTTCAATCTGAGCCGTTGATTCAATTAATCAAACAGACAAGGCTAAGTCTTAACTAACAACAAACGGCACCATATAATAGCCAAGAGATCTCATCCGTTTATTTCAGCTCATCTAACGGTTGAGAATTAATACCACTCTTTTAATATATCAAGTCATATTAACCATAAGTCAGTTCATTTCCTTCTTCCTCCTCATCTACCATAGCCGCCTTTATTTTCTCTCCAGTCCCCGCCGGAACCCTACCGGCGAAAGATGCCGCCTCCACCAACCACCACCCAAATAACACCAATGAACCGTCTCTCAACACTGAGTCCACCCCTCGACTCTGTTTCCTTCAAATCACCCATATTTGCTCAAATATTCAAAAATATTTCGCCGGAAACCTAACTCCGATGAACGTCAACTTACTTATCCGGCCTAAAATTACACCAAACCTCCCCCTTGACAACTTTAGCCCGTTTCTTAAATCTTTGAGCCCTGCTCATGACGTTAAAATTAGGGTCTGACGGCGACCAAGTTCAAGAAAAATTGCGATGAGGCATCCGGGATGTTGAAGCCTATTCATTAAAAGAAAAAAGGAAGAAAAAGAAAAGCCAAAGACTGTTTTGAATAAAAGAGACAAAAAAAAGCTAAGTTTCCTGTCATCCTTGTTTTTCTGTTTCTTGACTTGTATATCCCTTTGCATGTTCTTTCCTTCTTAGTACGATTAGTTCACTAATTAGGGTTTGCCATTTAAGCAGATTGATTAGTTTTAGTTCTTAGGCTTTAGATTATGATATTTTTAGATTTAAATTTCTGATGTTAAAATAGGATAAAATTCTGATAAATAATTTTTGATATTTGTCTTAGGGTTAACAATCAGATTCTGATAATTTTCAATTTTAATTTTTATTTGTTTGGTTTTGTGTTAATTGTTTGATTCTGATTATGAGAATTAATTTCTTTTAGTATAAACTCTGATATTGGTTTTGTTAGTCAGTAATAATAACTAGTAAATTTTTAGGAGGTTAATTCGTGTTAACAGTAATTAGTGAATTGGTTACATCTTTGGACTTTGATAATTGTTAGTTGTAAATCAGTGTTAATTAGTTTAATTACCTAAGTGTTTTTGATTAATTGATAGCAATTGGTAAATTTTGGTTGTTTGTTAGACTAGATTGGTTAATAAGTAAGTTGTTAGTAGAAATTTTAATCCGATAGTCCAAAAAAAAAAGGATAAAGGCGGTAGGGTCAGTTGGTGAATTCAAGTAATATTCAAAGGTAATTTGGGGACAATAAAAGTGTTAAGGGTAATAATACTAAGAAATTATAGGTATTTTGGGTAGAGAAAAATGGCAATAAAATAATATTTTAAATGAAGTAGGGGTAATTAGGGGATTACATAGGGGTAGAATGTTCTAGATGGGGTAATTTGTATGATTCTTCACAAATATGGGTAGTTAGTTGAATAAATGATAAAGAATAAGGGTTAAAACATAAAATAAAAGGGAGTAACTCATAATTTCTGAAATATGAATTTCCCTCACTTTTAAACTCTATAAATAGGTATGCCTCATTTAAGAAGTTTTAAAACAATCTGAAATCTCTCTGAAATATTTCTGCTATTCTAGATCTCTACTTTCGAAATTAACCATTTCCAAAACTCAAAAATACCAAAAAACAGTATAAAAGGTTCAAAATCTTACTGCTCCATTAGTTTTAAGTAAATTTGAAGGCTGTTTGGGTGATTCTAGTTGGTTCTGGTGATTAGATACTGTTGAGATTGCATTGAGTTAGTCAAGTGCTTGGTCTTTTACTGATTTCTATCATTGTTGTATTTAAAATCTGGTGGTGATCGAGGCTATGATTAAGTTTACTGTGTTAGTTTGTTGCTGTTGCTGATTTTCTAGAGACTAATTCTCTTTCCCTCCCGTTTTTTTGATCAGGTACATAACTTCTGATTTCATTGATGTAGCTACATTGATGAATTGAAATACAATTGGAGTAAAAAACACAAGAAATATCTGCATATCTGGATTATGAAAGTTGTTTATTTATTATTACTTTGATCACATTAGTATAGACATAATATTAGATGTGAATCTTGTATTTGATAGGTTTAAACAAAGTTGTACTGGACTGTAATTACGGACTATTTTACTGCTATATTAGAACTGATACTCATTTGTAATAATATTTTAGTAAAACATCAGAATGTATTGAGTTAGTAAAATAGTTATTAGATCTAAAATGGCTTTGAAAGTCAGCTTATAAGGAAATCTAATTTTTTTATTGAGTTCAATTACTTTGATCAGCTTAGTCTAACTTTGATTTTAAAATTAACAAGTAAAATAACAACTTCAGATGTTTCAGTAGTACCAATTTTCTACAAGTCAGTGTTAGCCTGTTTGATTTTGAAATCACGCCTTTTTTTAGATATTTGTTTGTTGATATCTAGAACTCGTAAATAAATGAACTGATTATCATTAGTTTTCAATGGTTAATCGCTAATACTAGTTTAAAAGATATCAGTAAATAGGGATCGAATCTCTACCTGATTTGTATGAACTGATAGTTATTCTGTTTTGAAATTTTGGCACAAGTGAAGTAACTGGAATTAAAGTATAATAAATTTTGGCCCATCGATTAGGCCTTATGTGACTAAATTGTGTATAATCTAACCTCATAAGATGTTCGGTTATCATTTGGGCCAGTGTTTGTGCTCAACTTAATGCTCAGGAATGAGTAGCCCATTTCAGGCCATTGTGGCCTTTATAGGCTCAAATTTGACATTACCTGTTCATACGAGCCTGATCAGACCAGATATCTTTGATGCATACCTGCATTTGTTTTCTTTCCATGGGCCCTCTTCAAGTCCCAAAAAGATGTGATAGTTCATAAACTAAATTGAAATAGCTCCTAAATAACAATTAACTAGGATTTTTCCTTCGTTTTAGAGATAAAAACCAATAGAAAATATAGTATACATTAAGATCGAACTTAAATAAAATAGAGATGAGCCTCGCCAAAAAGCAAATAATAAATTGCGGGGTCCTCAATAAATGATCAATTCAAAAAAAAATTAGAAATCGGGAGGACCGTTTAGTAAATTTCACGGTCCTTCCCAAAGTTAATAAACAAGTAGATGCTTTAGGCGCGGTTGATAATAATATTACTTTCCTAAATATGGGTGCACATTTATGTGACCAAATCCAAATCTCAACGAAGTCAAAATGTGTTAAAAGCCACAGCCGTACTGGCACGACGTGGTTCGAGACACATTTTCACGACGTTGAAATTCTTGTAAAAACAATATTAAACAAAAAATACAATAAAAGCGGGTTATTAATAAAAACACATAAAAATAGAATATATATGGAAATGAGATAAAAATAAATACGATAGTTGAATGACTGTGCTAGAACCACGGAATTCGGGAATGTGTAACACCTTCTCCCGGATTAACAGAATTCCTTATCTGGATTTCTGGTTCGCAGACTGTTAACAGAGTCATATTTCCTCGGTTTGGGATCCAATCGGTGACTTGGGACACCATTAATCTCCCAAGTGGTGACTCTGAATAAATAATAATAAATTTCATTTCGACTGTCCTTTAATTGGAAAAACTCCTTTATTTACGTCTTTCACGGGATGTATTGAAACTTCGGTAAAAAGGAGGTGTGACATTACAAAGGGCCAAACAGGGACCCTACCCAACCAACTAAGTACAAAAAAAAAAGAGTATAAAAAAGGACAAGTTAAAAGTACAAATGTCCCACTCAGCATCACCCCCCATCCACGCCATCATATCTTTCTTTGCTGGGTTTGGTGATGTTACCTCACCATCACCCTTTCCATTAGAATGATCATCATCAAAGGCAAGCCCATCCTTAGCCTCATCTTCCCCATCGTCCTATGGTGTAGCGGGGTCATAATCGTAGGTGAGCTGAGCCTCACGCACTTTCACACGAGCTTCTTCAAAAGTGGCTTTTAGAACATTCACAGCCACCAACAAGCCCTTATATATATCCCGCTCAGCCTCAGCATAGATTCACATCTCGTAGAAATGGAAGAGGAACGTCATTATAGGTGGATGCAGAAGGAGTAGAAGCCAACAATTGATCCCTCTAAGCCTCAAGAGTAGCAATTTTATCATCCAGGGTCTATACCTCTCCCTCAAGCTCGCCAATTGTCTCATCAAGTCATGCTTCCCTCAGAATAGTCATCCCCATCTCAGTTACATGCTCAGACCCGAGAACACAGATGGAATCCTCCAATGTTGCAGCCCTTGCCAAGGCTGCTACCCGGGCTCCTTCGACTCTCTCCAACTCGGCCACCTTCCCCATTAATTCAATCACTTTCTGCGCCAGCTCAACACTTAGACCGGTAACCCTACAATCACTCTACTCAAGCTCCACCCGCAGGGTGACCATTTTCGCCTGAGGGTCAACACACTCAGTCGAAACGTCCTTTACCAACTCAAACACTTTTTCTTTAGCCCTAAACAACCCCTTAAGTTCGCCACATCTGCCTATGGATCGAATCAGGTCTTCATCCTTTCGCTCCAATTCCTCCTGAAGGGATTGAGGATCGCCACCCTCCCTAAGTCGTGCATACATCTCGCGGCACTTGTCACGGTATCGATAGTATTTTAACATTGCCTTTTGGAAAATGGAAACCTGCTTCTCCTCATGGAAGAGACTCCCAGTCTCCAAACTGAAATTATGAAGTAAGAAAAAAGGATGAAGAGACGTCAATGAAAGTAGAAGACGCAAAATAAAGAATGCAATAAAGAACTCACCTCAAATCCATTCCAGCGATGAGCCGTGACAGGCCATCATCGTTCATCACCTGAAAGGCCCTATTTTTGGTAGCGGAACAAAGAACGTTAAATTGGGGAACCAGGCTTACTGTATCCTCCAACAAGTCTTTGTTTGGAGAATCTCGATCACACAGGAGGAACTGTCCATTTCCACTTCCACCCGAGTGAATCCCTGTTCAAACATTGTTATGTCCTCGGGGTCAATATCTGAACCGAACTCAGATCATCTATGACCACGCTTTTTGCCCTCTCACTGGCTGAAGAAGAGGCATACGCCGGTTATAAAGTTGATGTACCACTCAAAATGATCACAACAACCTCTAAGCTCTGTCCCTTTCCAAAGAAGCAGATTCCACGATTGAAGGAGGCACGATCTCAACCCCTGTCCAGTTAGATAATGCCAACATGAGTTCACCCTTCGAAGATCCCTAGGTTTCAGCCACCGTCATCAATTTCTTCAACAGGGCCTTATCGCCTTCGTCCTCCAATGACTCGTCCACCAAATGAACTATGGGAGATGAGACCCCGCCAAGGAAGAGGCTGTTGGGCAGCTAAGCATGCACACAGTCAAAATCTGCGGACGATAGCGGTCTGAACGGGTTCACTTGCAGCCACAATAAGAACGGGCTTGACCGAGATACCCAGTTGGCAAAAAACAGGTGTATGAGCCCTCGCTCTTCTTGCCTCCCTTCAACCTGTAAACAAAAAAGAGATATGAAAGGATAGAATCATAGAAATAACAATATAAAAGACAAAATCTAAGTCGAAGGTGACTGGCCGGCCACAGGTTTATGTCCGAATGACTCATAGAAATGTGACCACTCTTGAATCCCGATAGTATGGTGCAAAACCTGACTCACCCAGACACGAATGTCTACAACTGGTGAAGGAGGATCCCCTTGGGCTACGAATAAAGAAAAAGAATGATTAGATTACCCCCAGAGTAAACAACAGTCATTTTAAAAGGGAAGCACTTACAAGTAAAATTCCACTCCTCGGGGAATCCACTGGGGTTCGGTACCATAAGCGCCATCCTTCGAATAAGAAATTTTCCCAAAAAATGATTAGTTTATCGTCCATCTTAATTACCAACCCCTTGGTCCCCCAATGGCGTATATGAATCACCGTGCCCCTATAAAACCTTGGGGCGAAGAGATAAAGTAAGTGGCGTAGAGAAATACAACGGCAAGACAACTCCACGTATTTGACAAGCATGAGGAAAAACCTGTATATACACGGAGAGAGCTGAGTCAGGGACACATTGTAAAAGCAGCAAAAATCCTCTACTAAAAAGGGAAGAGAAAGCGTGTAGCCAACGACAAACGGGTATGCGTAAAATGCACAGTACCCCAGGCGGTGTGTCTGGACTACACCACTACCAGCAGGAACTATTTCAATATGGTCCGGGATTTCCACTTACTTCTAAACGCAATGATCATCATCGCATCCATCGTAGAGATGACAGGTTCACGTTCATCCTTAAGCAAGCTCTTGAAGTCCGATCTAGCTTTCTCAGAGCGTGGGATTATCTCGTCTATGATGGAAAAAATATCATCTTCCACAGTAGTCATCCATTGCTCATGGTGAGGTGCATCTGCATCCAACATCAAAGGATCATAAGGAGCACTGACCATTTTTCTAATTACGTGAAGAAGAAGTATGAAGATGAAAGAGGTAATAGTAACAAAAGACACTAAAGAGAGGAAGAAAACAAAGAAGCTCAAAGTTTGAAGAAGAAAAGAGCTATGCTTCAGGGGCTCTAAAAACGTCAATTCAAAACTTGAGTGCCTATCCCTATTTATAAGAACACAGGCACCCTAATCAAGAAAGCCCAAATGCCGCTTTATGAGCTTCGAAACGGGAGAAGCGAGGGAACTGATGTAATGTATGGGGAACGTGTGCCTTAATGACGCATGAAGAAAGCGTCATTCCAAACTAACGTAACAGTCAGGTGCGGCTTTTGAAGCGTCACCTTGTTATCCCGCCAACAAAGGGGGATCAATCTTCGGCCAATGATTCTCAGATTTCTTAAAAAATATAATCGATGTAGTTCGCCCACCGAGCTCGCCCGAAGGAAACCTCGATGCGCGGAGGGACTAATTGTATATGTTAAAATATGAATAAAAGAATCTTACTTAAGGGAGCACGACCAAAGCTAATCGATCCAAGGTTGCATATGAGAAAAAATACACTAACGAGTCGACTGCATTCGAGGTCGAGCACTCCATCCAGCCTAAACGGTTCGTCCAGCCCTTAGGCGTTCCTAGAGGAATATTCCACAAGATATTCTAAGCACTTAAGTACTCTAGTTAAGGACCGTTGTTTAAAGAAAAGTATTTTTGTATAAATATCATGGGAGAGAGTAACTAAAAGGGGGTTTGGCAAAAAACTCAGATATACAAGTAAAAATATCTTCAGAGAGAAGAAGATATAATTTATCTCGGGCTTCTGGTCAAAGAGAAAGGAGAAGAGAAGCTTAGATCCTCATTATTCATCCCTAGTATCATTGTATCATATACATGGGGGTCATCCTTGTTCAAGAACGCTGACCCTTTTTATCTATGTATTCCTCATTATCAATCATCATTCTTTTCTTACGCACCAGATTTAATCATTGTTATAATTAAATCTATGTTCAGTTATCTATGATATATTATCTTTGGCTAGGATTTATCCATTATCATTTACTTAATTAGTTTAACAAAATGGTTCAAGACTTTTTGGTCAAATAATTTAGCGTCGTCTGTGGAGAATGCTCTAGCCAAAGTTTTAGTCTCCTCTAGATCTAAGGTCAGCCAGAGTCCCACTTCTTCGTTGACATAGCATCGCCCTCTCAGTACAAACACCAACTCGAAATAAATTAATTGAGAGTTCTATAACGGAAGGATGATTGAATTTGAGAGCTTAAGCTTAAATTAATTGCTTTCAATTGGATATGAGTAGTGACACTGATATTGAAGAAAAAGGAAATGGTAAAAGTGGAGGAGGCAATGATGGCTATGGTAGTGGACATAAAGAAGAAGAAGAAGAAGAAGAAGAAGAAGAAGAAGAAGAAGAAGAAGAAGAAGAAGAAGAAGAAGAAGAAGAAGAAGAAGAAGAAGAAGAAAAGGGAGGAGGAAATAAAAAAGACAATTTTTTTTGGGCTCTTTACGCGCCTATATTGGGTGAAACTCACTCTATGTGCCAAACTCCGCAAGAAGTGCCTAATTAGAACAAAGTTCATGTAATGTACGTGCTCATTAGGAATACCACTAAATTCAAGTATCTAAACAAAAAATTGTGCCAATATTAAGTGTCTCCGCATGTATTCGGCCTTTCTTTAACCTACTTTAGAGTGTAACTCATTTCAACTCGATATTGATTACTCATTTTATATTTTTTACGCTCTAAATATTTAGAATTAAGGGTGTTGAGTTTACACATTGATCGTATTAGGTCTCCTTAAATAATCTTCAACGTTTTTTTACTAATGAGATAATTTTTGAGGTTGAGTTTATTAAGATTGGGACTAAAGGGTAACATTCTTTTTATTTTTTATTTTTTCCGTTTACAGAATTGATTTTATCCTTTTCAAATGTCGGATAAAGAAATTAAATGTCAAGTGTGGGGGGTGGGAGGTTGATGTTGTGAGCTGTCGTTCAAAAGTCTGGCAAATAGAGAGTGACACCTCCATATCATTAACTCATTATTACTATTTTCCTCCCTTGGGTCCCACCTTCTTTCCCAAACATAAATGTTTTCCTGTCTTGTCTGGTCTTGGCCTTGGACCCCACTTCTCCCTCAAAATAACAATTGTGGGACCCACCTTTTTAACTAGTCTCCGAATTCTAAACAAAAGGTTGTTGGTGTGGGTACAACCTGTAATTAATACGGGTGGGTCAAGATCGTTGTGTTCAAGGTGCGAGTTGGGCTTAAACTCTGTAAAATGTTGGTTTTATAAAAATCCTAATTGGATTTTGGAGTTTCCGGGTCCTCCGTTACCGCTGACAAAACCCGAATCATTTTTTCTTTTTGGGAGTCAAAACAAGTTCTGCCATTTTGTTTTTAAAACCATTGGAGAATGGAGATTGCTTGTATTTGTGGAATTGCAGCGTCAAAAAGCTTACGTATTAACCCATTCTAATTCAAGAATCCTCCTATGGCTTCTTTTCCATGTTGAAAAGGAGATATCATTGTATTTTGAACCTTCCCTCTTCTCCAAAAATATACTCCCTCCATTTCAATTTAGGTGAACATATTTACTTTTTATTTCGTGCAAAAAAGAATGACCTCTTTTCTTATTTAGAAACAATTTACCTTTATACAACGATTTATAGCCACATAAAATAAATATGCTTCATTTTACACCACAAAATCAAAAGTCTTATCTCTTTTCTTAAACTCCGTGCCCAGTCAAATGGGTTCACATAAATTACAACAGAGGGAGTATATGTCCATTTCCCTGTATTTTTTTGTCTCTTTTGTTTTTATATTTTAGAAAATTGTGAAGAAAAAAGAAAAGAAAGATGCATTGGCAATAATATGAATACAATTTGATTCATGATTTTAAGGTTTGCTAAAGTTCAGTGAAGTACCTTAGTTTGGTAAAGCTGTTGATGATTATCAAGATCGAGTGGAATTATCATCGCTGGATGTAAAGATAATAGTTAATTAATTAAAGGTTATAGTCATCATTAATAAAATTCATTAATGTTTTTCAATTATAATTAACACAAGTGTTTACTTAAAGGAAACCCCAAGAGGGTATTTGGCTAAACTGGTCAAACTGGCTTGTAAGTACTTTTTGACTTATATATGCGTTTGGTAAGATTAAAAGTACTTATAAGTTAAGTGCTTATAAAGCCAAAAATAATAAGTTGCAACTTATCAAATTTCAGCTTATAAGCACTTTAGGTTTGACCAAAATATTTACTATCTATCCCTAAAAGACTTTTTTTTTTAAAACAAAACACTTTGTATACACAATTTTTTAGCTGTTTATCATTAATTTCAGCACTTTTATCAAAACACGTAACTACTTATTTTTTAAATCAGCTTCAACATTTAAAAGTGCTTTTCAGCATTTATGCTCATCAGCTACTATAAATCAGTTAAGCCAAACGGGCTCTAAGTCATGTCGATTCGCGCCTATCTCTGCAATATTACTTCAATTTACTGCTCATATACATCCAAATTGTATGTAGTATGTTCGTCATCTACTTAACATTTTGGATTGTTAGATTAGTTAGTGCTTGATGGGAGTATTTAAGAAGGTGGCTATTGGTTTTAAAAGGTTCATGTTAGGAAGAGATGTGTCTGTTGATTCCAACAGACTCCTAAAGGTATTATTTTAAAAGGTGCATGTTAGGAAGAGATGTGTCTGTTGATTCCAACAGACTCCTAGAGGTATTATTTTAAAAGGTGCATGTTATGAAGAGATGTGTTTGTTGATTCAAACAGACTCCTAGAGGTATTATAAATACCCGTCTTATGTCCAAAAAAGATATCATCTGAAAATATTCATCTCTTTCTCTTCTACTTATTTTTCTACAACTCACAACTATTTTGTTCTTGTGGAAATTCGAGTTAATTGCTGAAATTTGAATTTTAGAGGCTTTGTAGAATTCTGTCATAATCCCTGCAGAGTTCTGATCTTACTGCAATGCCAGAACCTACTGCTGAAGACTTTGACGAAATTAAGGCGGCACGCAAAAAACGTGAAGATGATGAGGTGCGCTGTAGAGGTTTTATTTTAAACTCACTTTCTGATCGTTTATATGATTTGTTCTGTCCTCACAAATCACCACAAGAAATCTGGAAAGTCTTGGAACAGAAATATACTGCTGTGAAGCAAAGAACTGACAGATTCCTTGGAATGAATTTTTTTTAATTTCAAATGATAGATGGGAAATCTGTCATGGAACAGGTTGATGAGTTGCTTGTTTTGATATCTACACTCAAAGATTTTAAAGTCAATGTTTCTGAATCTCTTCAAGTGGCTGCTATACTTGCAAAATTGCCAGCCACTTGGAATGATTATAGGAAGAAATTATTATATTCTTCCGAAGAATTTAATGTAGACCAGTTGACAAAGCATATTCGGATTGAAGAAGAGTCACAAAAATGTGAAAATAAATATGCGGCGGAAACTAGTTCAAAGGTGAATTATGTTGAGTCTATTAAGGCAAACAACTCAGGAAAATCTAGAAACAAGGGTGGAAAGAAGAGAAAGTTTGAGGCTGCTCCAAAGGAAAATTCTTCTAACATTAAGAAAGGCCCATGTTATACTTGCAGAAAGATGGGTCATTTTAAGAGAGATTGCAGGTTTCGTAAGAGATAGAAAAATGAAGAAAATGTTGGACAGAATATGGTAAATAATGTTGAACAACAACAAGCTTCTTCTTCGGACATTGTTGCTATGATTTTTGCCTTTATCAACTTAAATCTGAGTATGGTTACTGAATGCAACATGGCAGAAACTACGAAATCTGCGGATTTGTGGTATGATTCCGGTGCTACAGTTCATGTATGCAATGACAAGAGTTTCTTCAAACATTATGAAGTTGCAGCAAGTGATGAAAAAGTTTTAATGGGAAATCATGACACCGCCAAGGTCTTTGGAAAAGGAATAGTTGAACTACAATTCACTTTGGGAAAGAATTTGATTTTACTTAATGTTCATCATGTACCTAATGTTAGGAAGAATTTAATTTCTGCAAGTTTATTAAGTAAGAAAGGCCTCAAAACTGTTATAGAGGCAGAAAAGATTTATTTTTACTAAGAATGGTGTATTTGTAGGACAAGGCTACTCTTGTGAGGGCATGTTCAAATTAAGTATTAATAAAGTTAAAGTTTCTGTTTATATGATTGAGTCATCTATTAATTTATGGCATGCTTGACTTTCACATGTTAATTTTCGATATGTTAAGTTTATGTCTAAAAAATAAATTAATTCCTGCTGTTGATAATAATGATAATAAATGTGAAATTTGCATACAAGCTAAGATGACTAAGAATTATTTTCCAAAGAATGAAAGAACAAGTAACATACTAGAACTTGTGCATAATAGAGTACCTTCAAAGAAATTTAAGGTTTCGCCATATGAATTATGAAAAGGAAGAAAGCCTAATTTAAATTTCTTAAGGATATGGGGTTGTTTAGCAACAACAACAACAACAACAACAACCCAGTATAATCCCACAAGTGGGGTCTGGGGAGGGTAATATGTACGCAGGCCTTACCCCTACCCGGGGGGCAGAGAGGCTGTTTAGCCTATTATAGAATTCAATATCCTAAATGAACTAAGTTATGACCTAGAGGAATTAAAAACATATTCGTAGGATATGCTGAGAACTCAAAGGCATACAGATTATTGGACATTGAGTCTAAGTATATTGTGGAATCTAAAGATGTTGAGTTCTTGGAAACAAAGTTCATTGGTGATTCTAATAATTCACTAGAGGACACAGAAATTACTAAACAAGATGATAATGCAACAAGCATTGGTGATAATGCAGTAACTCAAGAAAATTATGCAGAACCTAGTTCTTCTTCTAACAATAAAAGAAAGGCAATTGAATCTCCTGTAGAACCAAGAAAAAGTCAAAGAGTTAGAAAAGAAAAGAAAATATAGGTTATGATTTTATTTCTTCTCAAGCACTAGTCTTTTTAGTAGAAGAAAGTAAAGATGAAGTATTAAATAAAATATCCATTATTTTAAATTTAGAAGAGGATCCTAAAACCTATAGAGAGGCTATGGCTTCACGGGGTTCTTCTTTTTGGAAAGAAGCTGTAAATGATGAAATGGATTCTCTTTTATCAAATGGTACATGGGTATTGGCAGATTTACCTTCTAATACTAAACCTATTGGGTGTAAATGGGTTTTTAGAAAAAAATACAATACTGATGGTTCTCTACAAATATTTAAAGCTAGACTAGTAGCCAAGGGATTTAGACAAAAGGCAGGAGTAGATTACTTTGACATATATTCTCATGTGGCCAGGATTACCTCAATAAGAGTATTATTTGCTTTGGCATCAATATATGATCTAAATGTCCATCAAATGGATGTTAAGACGGCATTCTTAAATGGTGATATTGATGAAGAAGTTTATATGGAGCAACCCGAAGGGTTTGTGCTTCCTGGGAATGAGAAGAAAGTTTGTAAATTAGTTAAGTCCTTGTATGGTTTAAAACAAGCTCTAAAATAATGGCATGAAAAATTTGATAGTGTTATATTATCAAATGGTTTTAAATATAATGGAGCAGATAAATGCATTTATTCTAAATTCACAAAGGACTATGGAGTGATAGTGTGTCTTTATGTTAATGACATGCTAATCATAGGAACTAACATGCAAGGCATAAATGAAACTAAGAAGTATTTAACTTCTCAATTTAAAATGAAAGATCTGGGAAAAGTTGATACTATCTTAGGTGTTAAAGTTAAAAGACATAGTGGGGGTTTTGCATTATGCCAGTCTCATTATATTGACATGGTTCTTTCAAAATTTAATCATTTGGGTATTAAAGAATTTAATACTCCGTTTGATGCTTCTAGCAAGATAGTTGAGAACCCCGGAAGATCTGTTAGTCAATTAGACTATGCTAGTGCAATTGGTAGTTTAATGTATGCTATGCATTGTACTAGGCCAGATATTGCCTTTGCGGTTTGTAAATTGTCAAGATATACTCACAATCCAAGTTGTGATCACTGGAAAGGTATAGTGAGGGTACTTGGTTATCTGAAAAAGACAAAAACTTTTGCCTTGTATTATAACAGATTTCCTTCAGTGTTAGAAGGTTATTGTGATGCTAGTTGGATAACTAGTGTTGGTGATAACAAGTCAACGTCTGGTTGGATATTCACTTTAGGTGGAGGAGCAATTTCATGGGCTTCTAAGAAACAGACGTGTATTACTCGTTCCACAATGGAATATGAGTTTATCGCTTTAGCAGCTGCAGGAAGAGAGGCAGAATGGCTGAGAAATCTATTGTTAGATATAAAATTGTGGCCACAACCAATGCCATCTATTCTCTTGCTCTGTGATAGTGAAGCAACTATGTCTAAGGCATTTAGCAAAATATACAATGGAAAATCTAGACATATTGCTTTAAGACATGAGTACATAAGACAATTAATTTCGGATGAAATTATTACTGTTGTGTACATCAAGTCTAAAGACAACCTTGCTGACCCATTCACTAAAGGACTCGCGAGGGATATGATAATAAGCACAACAAGTGCTATGGGTCTAAGGTAAATTAAATTTGTCACTAGTAACGGGAACCTTACCTTTCTTATTGTTTAACAATATTAAAGGTTTAAAAGGTAATAACAAGTTATAGTTGTGACGGATAGCAGTACTGGAAATTAGTACCTAGAAAAGGAGGATGAGTATAAAATACTCTTAATGAAGAAGCAAAGTTCAGTTTAGGAACTAAAGAAGTCCATGTTAAGGACTTGGTTAAATCTTCACCTATGTAAGCACAAGAAGTGGTGCCGCTTCAGTCAAAGTTTGGAACACAAACTTGATAAGTGTTTATGAATTCAGGAAGTAGCACAAGGACATAATCGGGTGCTAAAACTCACGGTGAACAAGTTATCGAGTTGGTACGATTTATGTGTATAAAACTTTTCCGCCCTGTCATATAGGAATTGTAGTTTAATAGAACTTAATCTAACCATTAATTTCGACAAGGTCTTGAATAGTTTATACAAGTAGTAGGTTTAAATCAAAAGATACCTACTATATGCATGAATCTCATAAATAACATCAATCACTAACTAAGTGGGGGATTGTTAGATTAGTTAGTGCTTGATGAGAGTATTTAAGAAGGTGGCTATTGGTTTTAAAAGGTGCCTGTTAGGAAGAGATGTGTCTGTTGATTCCAACAGACTCCTAGAGGTATTATTTTTAAAGGTGCCTGTTAGGAAGATATGTGTCTGTTGATTGCAACAGACTTCTAGAGGTATTATTTTAAAAGGTGCCTGTTATGAAGAGATGTGTCTGTTGATTCCAACAGACTCCTAGATGTATTATAAATACCTGTCTTATCTCCAAAAAAGATATCATCTGAAAATATTCATCTCTTTCTCTTCTACTTATTTCTCTACAACTCACAACTATTTTGTTCTTGTGAAAATTCGAGTTAATTGCTGAAATTCGAATTTCAGAGGCTTTGTAGAATCCCGGAGGAATTCTGCCATAATCCATGCAGTAACGAAATTGGGAGGCTTAAATTCCTTAAGGACAATGACTACACTATCAAAGCCTAATTATTTCGTCCCTATATTCTGTTATATTTTTTCTAACATGGATTAATCAATACCTCTAAACTGACATAGAAATCATTCTTATAAAGAAGTACTTTCTGACGGTTTTTTGTTTTACTTAAATAGATTTGAGTTATATATAATATGATAGAACTTTTTATGGACCTAGACATATATGGAATTAAGAAGGCGAAATACATAAACAGCCCCTTCAAGTTGTCTTCAACGATCAGTCAGACACCTCAACTAACTCCATTTTCAGTTGGACACTTCAAGCCTTCATAAAGTAGGTCAATTTAACACTTTACCTCATCATTCCACCTCACGTGAAATACACTCTCGGATTGATGTCAAACGAACAAATGATAAAATGCCACGTGGAATTTTAATTTAAAAAAAATTGCCACCTATTATAAAACTAAAATAAAAAAGCAATAATAATAATTTAAAAAAGAAAAAAGAACAATAATTATGGAAAAAACTTCTTTAATCACCATAGCCCTTCCTCCTCGTCTCCATCACGTCCTCTTCGTCTCCAGACTCCAGCCCTTCTAGTTTTCACTTTTTCTTCAGCAACTATTTTGCAGAAAGAGAGAAAATTGCCACACACAAAAAAAAGCAGACCACACACCCTTCTTCATCGGAATTTTAATTCAATTTGGATTAAGAAGCAGATCTTAAAATCCAACGTACAACACCAGTTATATGCGGATAGAGACCAGAGACGACGATGGCAACAAACAGAAAATTACGAACGGACCACCTCAAATACGTGATGGACTAAATAAACCTTACCGAATAACTTAGACCTTGCCGAAATCCCAAGGAAATCTAGAAACCCGGTAGTTATTGGAAGCCTTGAACCAAATCTTAAGAACGGATGATATGCCGGCGACAGAGATATTGGTCACCGGGCCGGAGTATGTCGGAGGAGCAATGTTACCGATTTTCCTCGATGATTTTCGCCTAAACAACGACCTTATCGCTGGTCTTAGGGTGGAGTTCGGTGGTGGTTCCTTGAGATTTCACCTTCTGTTATGTTAATCTCAAAATCCTTTGTTTATATCTTCTTATTGTTGGGAATCTTACGTTCATTATAACTACTTGGAGCCTTATTCTCCAACCGGGTCGGAGTATGTCGCGGGGGTGGATTAATGGTGGAAGGAAGATGTTTGGTGAAGAAGAAATATTTTGGGAAGAAAGTGAAATTAATGCATGAAAAATAAAATATAATGGGACCCACATAAAATAATATTAAATTTAAAAGAAAAAAGAAAAAAACCTTAATTTTGAGGGTTTCACGCGCTTGGAATCAAGTGTAAAGCACACACTTTGCCATGTCAGCGTGAAGGGTTCACGAGGTCGTAATTTAGTGGAGAAGAAGTGTTAAAATGATAAACCGGTCAGTTGAGGTGTCTGACTGACCGTTGAGGACAACTTGAAGGGACCGTTTATATATTTCGCTAATTAAGAATAGTTGTATGTTGGTTGCTAAAATTAAAAGTGATTTGTTAAGGTTTAAAGTTAAAAGGATCTATAAGATACATCCTAATATATATATATAATATATATATGCGGTCTAATGTGTAGATACCTGTATGTATTTTCTAATTTAATGTTGAGCTAAATTATAGATACATAAACTTGTGTACCCATGTTCCCCAAATCACATGTAAGGTTTCCTTTCTAACATCCCATTGCCGGAAAGAGTAGAACGGCTTACGTCTTGGTTTGGAAGACTGTAGACGAAAGATTCATTTTGTGGCGATTCACTTTGTGGCGCTCATGGATTCGAATATGCTTCTGCATCTAGTATTTGTTTTTGATGATTTGACATGGGTAAAAGATGAAAGTCTTGGTCTTTAAAGTTGGTCTAACATAATATACCGCCAACCGTAAAATCTACGGAAAAGGGCTTAAAATGCCCCTCAACTATCAGGTTTGGTCTAAAAATGCCCTACATCCACCTATTGGGCCAAATATGCCCTTCTGTTAATGTTTTTGGCTCACAAATGTCCTTTGAGTTAACGGAAGGACACGTGTCATCCTTTTATTAGTGCATTCTAAATATTTCATAATTAATTAAAAAGACACATTATTCATACCTGAAAAATAAATAAAAATTTTCTAAAATACTTACAAAAGTTAAAAACTGGAAAAAAAATCTTATTTTAGTAAAAAACTTTTGTAAGTATTTTAGAAAATTTTTATTTATTTTTCAAGTATGAATAATGTGTCTTTTTAATTAATTATGAAATATTTAGAATGCACCAATAAGAGGATGACACGTGTCCTTCCGTTAACTCAAAGGGCATTTGTGAGCCAAAAACATTAACGGAAGGGCATATTTGGCCCAATAGGTGGATGAGGGGCATTTTTAGACCAAATCTGATAGTTGAGGGGCATTTTAGGCCCTTCTCCGTAAAAAAAATTACACTTTCAAACAATGTAATATAAGTGGCTATAATATGTTGTTACTTTATTTTTTAGGTTACTTTGTCATGCTTACTTGTTATGAAACATTGCTTCGTAGGTCAATTTAACTGATAGTATAAAATATTATATGTACACTTTTAGTTACACAAAACTAAGACATTAATTATAAATATAGTTGAAAAGGCATACAAGCTGCAAGAAGGAAGACAATTGTTTGTGTTCTCGTGAAACATGAATTTGTAATCTTACCATAACATCTTATACTAGTCTTTTCTCATCAGTAACTATTTAAAAAAAGTACAAGTAACAATATGAAGTTTTAATTTGATTTCATAGGTGATAGGAGTATAGTTTCTCAAAGAATCAAAATTTTGAAAATCACAGTAGATATTATCCCAAGACGATTTTATATTTCATTTAAAAAGAAGAAGAAGCATTGTTTCCATACGCCCGAAGATTAAAGAAGCTGCTAGCTGGATTATTCATTTTTATTAGGAGTAATTCTTTTCATTTTTAGTAAAATTATATTCTATAAAGTTGAGGGTTTTATTTTTAAACTATATATATATATATATATATATATATATATATATATATATATATATATATATATATATATATATATATATATATATATATATATATATATATATATATATATATCTTTTGTTGTCCCCTTTTTAACTGAATTATGGAAATAACATTTAAGATTTGGTGTTACCTTAGACTAATTGTGTACGAGTTGTTGCTCAGGATAAGGCCTTTTTTTTTTTAAGATTAAGACGTCTAAATCTGAATACACATCTACATTCAAGATGTGTATTAAGATTAAGACATCTGAATCTGAATACATGTTTGAATATATTATGATGTGTATTAAGATCTGAATAGAAATAACTAAGACTGTTTGATTTTTAACATCTTAGTATATAAATTTTATCTTTATTTAAAAATTAATAAACATAAAATTTAAATGTAATACTAACTAATCTAATATTATATCAATAAAATATATATTGTTTTTTAAAATACGGTAGTTGTTGGTGGTGATGGCTAACGGGTGAATGCCGACTAGAGGCGGTGGTTGGTGGTAGTTTTGGTTGATGATGCTGGTTCATGCTAGTTGCTAGTAGTGATTGGTAGAGACAACGATTATGATTGAGGATGATGGTGGTGGATGGTTATAGTTAATAATATCAGGTGGTAGTAGTAGTTGTGATTGAGGAAGGTGGTGGGTGGGTAGTAGTAGGTTATCATGATGGGCAGTGTCGGCTGTGGTTGTTAATGGTGATAGGGTGGTCATTGTGGTAGTTGAGGCGGATGAGTGTTGATTGTGGGTGAGATTGTGGTGGTCGGAGTGGTGGGGATGGTCGATAATGAAGGCTATATGATTGAGGATGACGGTGGCGTGGTGGTGGTGGTGGTGGTTGAGTATGGCGGTGGTGATGACATGATGGTAGTCGATAATGGTAGGCGGCGGCGACAGTTAATAATGACTATGTGATAGCATCTTAATGAAATTAAGTCTCTATGATAGATCTTAATCATACACACTTATTCAGGCTCATTAAGTGGTTGTAAAGTAAAAAACAGACATATTTAATGATTAAGATCTAAATAATTAAGATTCAGACTTTACAAACAAACACACTTAATATCTGAGATCTGAACGATGAAGATTCATACCTCTATTAATAACAAACAAATAAAGCCTTAAAAGTAGTTTCGGAGAAGCAATCAAGCGAATGTGTTATATAATTTATTTTTCTTACTTACAGGAAAAGATAAATAAATCATTCGGTCTTACAAATAATTACTGAGAAAATCACCCAGCATTTATCATATTTTATTTCAAAATTTAATAGAAGAAAAAGAAATAGAGGAGCAGTAATTCTGAAGGCGAAGTTCTCTAATGTAACCAAATGCTAATTCAAAATTTAAGTTCGATGAGTTTAATAATTAAATATTTATCAGTGAATTTATTATGAGTTCGAAATTTAAATGTTTATTGAAATTTATACTGAATTATGTTAAACTAGGAACAAAGATCCTCCTATAGCTATAACGATTTGAATTTTCTAACAATTCTACTACTACCTAAATAAAATTATCTTATTTCCATTAATCATGTGAGAAGGATATAAGAAAATAATTGTGTGGGGTAATGGTCATAGAAGCATACAAAAATAGAGCCAAATAACAGTGTGTTCTTTTCTACAAATTTGGGTACATTTGCAAAGGAATTAAATTGAACCCACCACACCACTCTTTTCTTTAATGTAGGAGTAATGGTAAAGTTATTACCGCGTGACCTATAGATCACGGTTCGAGCCATGAAAATAACCACTTATATATGCATTAGAGTAGGTCGTCTACGTCACTCGGAGGCACAATCCTTCCATATACGAACCGTGTATAAACGCGAAATATTTTATATGCCGAGTTATTTTTTCTCTCTCCCTTTACCGGTAGGAGCGTTGCAAACACGAAGAACCAAAAAAGCGTAGCAATTTAAGAAGGTGATGTGTCATCCCAAAAAATCAGCCCTTTCCCCCCTATAAATCAGCACGTTTGGGTTTCCCTTCTTTCATAGGGTTTTTGAGTAGCTAATCATATACTACTACTATTATACCTCTCTTCTCTATTTTTCTCCTCCCCCCATCCCACCCTCTTCCCCAAGAAAAAAAATAGGGTTAGGTATAGTGAAGAAGAAAGGGATATGATGAGTTTTGAGGGGAATGTTGGCTGGCTCGACACAGTTACTCCTATTTATATATAGTCTTGTTTGGATTTTTTGTTTTTTCATCTATCTGTTTGATGATACGATGAAAAAACATAACAATGATTCAAATAATGGGAGTGAAGGGGTCGGACCAGGCTTCATTCCTCTCAATTATATTCCGCCATTACAGAAAAAAAAAAAACACTTCTCTTTTCAGTAGTCTTACCATCAGGATTCTGAGTTCAGCAACTTTTGCTTAGATCTTATATTTGTGCTAGAAAATTCATTAAACATATATAAAATATTTAATTTTAAACCTAATAACAAAAACAAACTATGAATTCAATGATAAGCTTGGAATTCATAAACTTCAAATTTTGACTAAGGCTTTGCATACCATCGTAAACATTGTTTTTCCATGTTGGTTATGATTGATGTTTTTTTTTCTTCTTCTTAAATTAGGTTTCTGTATGTTTGTTTACCTAAATTCTTTTACGGGGTTTTCTGCTTTTAGATGAGCCTTGAAACGAGATTGTGTATCGTTTTAATTTTTATTTTATTTTGCAGGTGTACTTGGGCTGGTTTCAACCTAGCTATCTAGGGTTTAACTTGAAAAAAACATGAAAATTCTATACCCTTTTTAGGGTTTTCGTGCCAGATTTCATCACCATGGGATCCACTGCTGCTGCATATAATATACAGAGACAAGATGTGGATTTTGCTGGCTAAAATAGATAATACAAAAAAAAATATTGTACTCTTTTTAAGGTCTTCATTTAAGCTGTCATTAAGTGAACTTAAGATTCTTTTTCTGGTTTAATGAGCTGGCTATGATGCAAAAGTGACATTATATTAATCATTATTTTTTCTTTTCCAATATATCTCATATATAAGGGAGAAAGGGATAAATATGGAGTAGTTCATGGGGTATAATGACAAGTAGGTTTATGATTTCTTGTTTTGTTGGTATGATTAGTGGAATCCTTTACTTAAAGTAAAGAAAGATGGAGAAACTTCAAATTCTGTATTTCAACAGTTTAGGTTTTTATGTAAAGTTTCTTTGAACAAAAACAAAACATCCCTATAATAGCCCCTATAGTCTGTTCCCCTACCCTTTCAGAATTTCATCACCAATTTTAAATTAACATCATAGTAAAAGAAAACCAATCTTTTTTCCTCTCTGACAAACATACTCAATTTAAACTAACTCAACCTGATAAACAACAGGAAGGATCTGGACAAAAGATAAAATATATATGGAGCATATTGTATTGACTCGATTATCTGTTCAGTTGGTTTAAAATACCATAATATAATGTTAAAGACAGACACAATGTTAAAAGCTACAAATATTATATTGGTATTGTTTGTAACTGATAAAATAAAGTACTATATTACATAATCAAGCCACTTATAAGAGATTAAGAGCATCTAAATCTGTATAATATGCGCTTGATTGGTAATTTGATTAGTTACTAATATGATAAGATTATATATACAAACATAAGATTTAAGTTATATACACAAACAAACGGGTACTCAAGTTCATTTTAACCAAGTTACCATTTAATGTCCATAGCTATTTACATGTAATTACCTCACAAGTGACCTATTATATATAATAATAATTTTTAGGCAGTTAAATGCATAGAATATAAACTCAATGTGATATCAAACTATTATTTTAGCTTGTCAATGTGTATAATTTTTCTTTGAAAAATTCCCAAGGAAATCCACAGTACCTTTTAGGTGCGCATTGGGTAATCTGATCACTATGTAATAGCTCTCGCAACTCACACGGAGATATAAATTGCACTCGGCAAGCCCAGTGCAACGAGCTCTGAGGAGTTTGTGAGTTCACATTTAACATGTAATCATGTACAACTACGTACGTGAACAAAAATTGGTATAAGCTGAATAAATTACTATCTTAATTAACTTGGATTCTACTCGGGAAAAGGAGTGTTGTAAATTGACTGATGGAGTGGAGAGCGTTGCGTTACATCAAGTTATAATAAATGGAGAGACAGCATCCAAATGCTGAAGGTGATAAATAGAGACCAGCTTTAATGGTTATGTTATTTATTGCACTAGTATTTAATTCTAGTCTTTTGCCATGTTACGAGGATGAAAGAGCCACAGCTAGTAATGTCTGAATGAATGAAATACTGACTTGTTTCTTTTCTGTTTTTTTTTCCCTCTTTTTTTCCCCTTTGTGTGTGTGTTTGGGATATGTTTCTGCTTGTTGATTTCTGCCCCTTATTTTCTTTTTTAGCCGAGGGTCCTAGGAAATAATCTTTTTATTTTCACAAGGTAGGAATATAGTCCGTGTACACATTACCCTTTTACCCTACTTATGACATTATAGTTATTTGTAATTGTTATTGTTTATGTATTCTGTGTTGTGTGTGTGTGAGGGGGTAGGGGGGTTTGCTTGTGTAACTGATTAAATCGGTAACTGTCTTAATTTAATGGCTAAATATAGTTGTTGGATTGGTAGCATTGAATTAAAGCATTGAAGAGGATTATATTTTAAGGAGAGGTCACTCTTTTTGAGTTTTTGAAAAGAGAAAAAGATTCGCTTCACATAGGTTTTAGTGAATAAAAACATGTTTCTTTTATTAAAAAAACTAGATAGGAGTACCCGTGCTATGCACGGGTACCCGGCGACACTGTTTCTTTGTACTTAGGACCAACATCTTCCATCATATGATAAGAAAGTGTAGACAAAGGTATTTAAGTCCGTATTGGCGACAAGTGGAGTGGCACATTCCCGTTCCGTATTTTTTTATTGACATAAGCCAAATCTCATGTCACTGGGGATGGGGATGTCTCTATGCACAAACACTTGGAGGTTGTATGGATGTAAGATCAATGACTTGGACAAAAGAAAGAAAGCCTTAACCTTTAAAATGCATTGGTGAAATATAATAAAAAAAGTGCAAACAAAGACATATAAATGAACTTTGAAAATAGCAATGTGTTTGTTTACTAATCAATTATCAGAAACAGAATTACATACAATATGTCAACTATCTATAATTTTACATACCGATAATTCTAGAGTTTATTCACATTTAGTTACGAAGCATCTAAAATGGTGTATAAATTTTGAAAAACCAGATGACAATTTGACTTCCTACCATTATGACCTCTCTAAGATTCTTCGTACATAGTGCAGACAAACAATAAGAGATCATTATGCAAAGCTGCTCAAAGTAGATACAATAATTGACTATCTAGATTATCACATCTAATGTAACTAACAGTCAAATAGAATATACTACAAAGTAAATGCATATAACTCATAAATGCATACACACCTACACTTGGTAAATTTCTCCAATAAGCGAAAGCGAATGGCAGGAAATCATTGAGATATAATAAGTCTCTACTATAATAAAGACAGACAATTTGAAATTTATCATGCTAAGAATATAGAGTATCCACCAGGAAGTTATACAAACTCAACGATGAAGGAAGTTATACAAACTCCAAAATGAAGGAACCTCGGGAAATGTATACTACTCACTACTTAAATTTTTCAGTACAAAAGATCTCCACATCTTCAAGCTGTAAAATCCAAGTAGTAATATTAAAAAAATCATCAATTAAGAATTCCGTACAAGAAACAATAACCAAAATGAGCATATATTCCACTGCCAAAAATAAACATCTCTTTAACACAATAAAATAAAACATATATATTATTACTAACATCGTCTAGTGGAAGTAAGTTAATGAACCTTTGGGGTTATTAAATGCTAGATGTATATATATTATAAAACACTTGTGAAATAAATGAATGAAAGAAACAAAAATCAACTCCATTGTTTTAGGCATACCTTGCAAGCTATGCAGTTGATTAACCATATTTTCATTTCCATCTAACGAATGCAATAGACACAATTTGTACCCCACTAGTGAATCAAAAATACACCCAGTTGGATTCCTTCATAAGCATATACGCAGACTAATATAAATTTAATAAATTGGGAAATGAATGAATTTCACCATACTATGTTTGTGTGAAATCTTATTCATATGTTATTTTAACACTAAAATACAAATGGTTGTCAAGCAGCAAACCTATTTAATTAGAAACACAATAGGACGGACAACGCATGTTACCTCGTCTCCCTTATTCCTTCCCTTGCCTTTTCACCTGGAGTTCTATGCATTAATAGAGTTCTTTGCCCACAAGCGTAAAGAGAGTACAAACTTAATGCCACTTAAACTAAGGAACATCAGATAAGCAAGAAGCATACTTCGTGCAAAGCACCTAATATATACTATTGTCTTAGGTGCATCAATTATAGCGCGGTAGGAGAGTCTTTTATATGAATCTCATATTACACAAAGTATTCAAAAACTTGTGGAATCAAGTAAGAAAAGCAAAATTCGGAATATAGAAATAACCTATTGCCACATCTCACATGCCCTTATGTGCTTAAATATTGTTATTCAAATATTTAACGTATAATAGACCAAGATTGTACAATTTACCGAGATGAGAAAACAATAAAAACATCGGAAACAAAGAAGAAGGAAAAACATAAAGGAAAAAAGAAGAGGTTCTATCTTAAGACCAAAGTAATACCTAATCCATCTCTACTTCTTTTATCCACACAAATATTAGTATATCATGATGTCCATGCTTAAGCAAATTTTTTTATCCAAAGAATATGGATGTTTCCACAAATTAAGACCATTTATGAAGTTTAGGACAAAGGTATGGATGTCTCTCAATTATTGAGAAAGTGGAGTACTATTCTTGAAGACAACTACATCTATAGTGAAAAGGTACAATGATGGCCTAGGAGTTGTCAGTGTCCTAATGAAGTTTACTATAAATCGAGCTTAATCACACTACAAACGCTTATATAACCTATGCAACATTGTCTCGCATATCAATCTAAACTCAAGTGCAACTGAACCTTACTGGCTCAAGAATATTAGTTAGTAAAACGCAATAACAATGCAATACCTTAAGTTAGATATAAAAGAAATTGACAATGGAACTTCGCACTGCAAAGCTAAAACCTTTATTTTTTTGCCAAACCTAAAAACATGAGAAACACTTGAAATGTTGAGTGCCTCAACATAAAAATATTTCTAAAATGAGTTTTACGGTCAAAGCTGCAGAATTGGGCCACCTCAGAATTCTGAGTAAAGAACAGAAACGTTGAATAAAAAAGAAAGATAGCATATAACACTATCTTAAAAAACAATATTTTCAGCAGTAAAATATTGGAAAGAGGATGCAAGTGTTATTCCAATAATGTCAGCAGAAATCCTATAGTACTAACCACTTAACTGTGCATGTCAAATTTCATAGCATTGGAGGGATTATTCAGCTCAATGTATTGCCTCTCAGATCTCTGGATAAAGAAATTTCAAGAGAAGATCCAAACAACATATGCATTCCTCTGTTTTTGTAAAATACTCGTACATGAAACAGTAACATCTCCATAATCTAACAAATCTGAGAGCATTCATAAAAGTATAGTAAGATTTCTACAAAAATTTTACCTACACTATCAATGGAATTGATATGTTCCTTCATCTGGCATGGCAACATGGGACCCTCTCATATTAAATGATACTTTCTTCATTCTCTGGTGGTGATTGTTGTCTTCTCAGTTTGCCACTTTTACATATGAAGTAGAACTCCAAGATCAATTGGAATGGAGAATAGTGAAGTTTCAGAACTGTTTGGTATTGAAAAACTAAAGGTAGTGTCTTAACATTATAAATATGTACAACAAAACTCTGAAACAATATACATAATAACAGAGAAATTATACTACTCTCTAGGAAACAAAACCAAATGTATTTAGTAATTGTGTAATAATGTAAGACGCAGAGATAACTGTTAAAGCTATATTAAATTCTTCAAAATTAAATGTTTTAACAAGGTTCTATAGTATCTCTAAAATGTCAAATAGCTGCAAACTGCATATAGTATTCTTCTGGAAGTGAACGTTCATTCCTCACCTGGAATGATGAGCTGCCCACAATATTATTAAGCGGCTTTATTGTCCTTGTGCTCCTCACTTGTTCATTCCCATGGAACTTCAAATAGATATGTGCATTTGATTGGGAACTCCAAAACAGATACGTGCATTTGAAAAACTTTCAATCATTCAGTCTATCTCTAAAATGAAAGAATGACTGAATCCTCAAAAATTCAATTTTGAACCTCAGCTTAAAATTACAATTACACTTCCTTAATGCAAATAAAAGGGGGTTGGGGGGGGGGGGGGGAGGATAAATCAAAGGAGGGAAAAGGCGAAAAAGAAGCAAGAAACACTATTACTCAATTGTTTCAGGCATATTATTGAACATCCACAGTGCGGAAAAATCAACTTAAATTCTTTTTAGAAAACACAAAATTATCCAGCTTAGTCAAAATCACAAGAATCATGTCTATGTAAGTAAAATTGATTGATTATGGGAAAGAAAAACATGTATGAGCAAATCAGACAAAGTTACTGACACGCACGCAAACATCTAACAGAAACATTACCCAAAAGCTCAATATGTCCCAATTTTTGTTCTTTTAAAACTGGATTGAAACACGTGAATACCTGAGAAAACAAAGGAAAATTCAGAGAAGATTATATTAGAGGATGAAATCATATAATTTTACAACCTATGGTACCAATTCAACGACAAATCCTTCTTCTATAAGCAAATACATTATCAACTACATGTAAAAGGTGAAAGATCAACAAATAAAAAATTGTTAAGTTGCTTCAGTCATATCATCGAACACCTAGACTACAACATAGTGTGTGTCTATTACAGGACTGCTACAGAGGCGTTTTCATAATTATTCACATGCATATACAGAATACATACAGGGAACACGAAGAAAGACCACCAAAAAGTCACAAAAAAATCCATTCAGGATTCGATAAATAGAGGAAAAGAGTAAACATAGCTGCAAACAGAGATTATCTTAACCAACAGACAACAGTAAACATCTGAGGAATATTTCTTAATTTGATCTTCTTGATTTGTTCATGATACAACGGAAGAAACTAATTAGAATCAATCTTCCCTTCGAAAGAATCCAAATTGGTAAAGTTAAGAAAACTATTAGACAACATCCAAATGTGAAGAAAAAGAACAGCGAAACTCACCAAAAAGGAAGGGGAAAGCAGAAGAAAATTCTGTGGATTCGAAGAGGAAGTTGTAAGATCCCCAAAGCAGGTGTTCGTGGGTAACGCCACAGACAAAATTACGCAGCGATGCCACCCGTCCCACAAATAACCAAGTTACAAACACGTGGTGCATACGAAATTATAGTTTTACCCTTGGTCGTCCAAAAACCTTCACTTATTATATAGTTAAAATAAAATGTCTGTGATATACTGAAACCAAAATTTACATGATATATATGAGTAAAGCTGGATTTCCTAATGTTAATTTGAATACTAGGGTTCTTAGGCAAAGCATACATTAATTATAATGGTTTTTACTACCCCTACACACAAATATCAGAGGTAAGGGATTAAGAGTTTAATTCCTAGACCGCAATAGGCTGTAATTCGAAGTTTTCTCGGTTTAGTGGAGTTGCAATCCTAATAAGGTAGGTCGTGGTTTTTCATCCCTTGAGCAAGGAGTTTTCTTAGTAAATATTGCGTGTTCTTTATTTACTACATATTTACTGTAGAAACAGATGGAAAACCTCGTTCCCTATATTGTTTGGTTTTACATTCTTTTGCTTACTATGGAACTGATAGAGAACCGTTCTCTATACAGTTTGGTAGATTCTTAGTTTCTATTAGTTGGTATCAGAACAATTTCTTTCTAAAAGGTTAAGACCTACAAAGAATCTATATGGTTGCTCCACCAAACTTCGAGGAAGGACAATCAACGCACAAACCACCAAAATTCAACGACCAATATTATGGTTAGTGGAAAATAAGAATGTATGAACTCATCATGGCTAAGGACTCAGAGTTGTAGGATGTAATCTATGATGGACCGTTTGTTCCTATGAAAACTGCTGGTGAAGGATCAGTTACGACCCCAAAAACAAGAAAAGAGTACAACGATGCTAATAGAATGGCTATTGAGAAGAATCCTAGGTCAAAGAAGATTCTTGTTTGTGGCATCGACAAGATGAGTACAATTGCATCTCAGCTCATCAGTGTGCTAAACATATCTGGTAAGCTCTTCAAATTGCCCATACAGGAACTACTCATGTTAAGCAGTCCAAAATTGATATGCTTACTACTAAGTATGAGTTTTTCAAGATGAAGAAAGATGATTCTATTCAAGATATACACATACGTTTCATCTCCATTATCAATGAGCTTTACTTCCTTGGAGAAGACATCCCAAGAAACAAGATGGTCCAGAAAATACTCAGTGTTTACTAGGTTCTTGGGAAAGTAAAGTGAATTTAATCACTGAAGCCAATTGGATCTGCAGAAACTGACCATTGATGAACTTATTGGAAATATCAAAACCTTTGAGATGAAGAGAAAGAAAGATCTTGAAAGAAGAGATCTCAAGATGGGCAAGAACCTGGTTCTCAAAGCTTCCCACAACGACTCAAGTAGTGATGAATTTGACATGACATATCTCACTCGAAGATTTCAAAAGATGATTTCTAAAAATGGTGGGATCCCAAAGAAAGTAAGTTTTAGTAGGAATTTCAAAGAAAATGATTGATATCATAGTGTGGAAAGCCCGGATACCTCATCAAAGGCTATCCTCTGAAAGTAAGTTGAGAAAGCAATCCAATTCCATGTCCATGAAAGAGTTTGGAAACTTGGAGGTAAAGTTGTCACGACCCCAAATTCGGTCGTGATGGCGCCCAGCATATTGCTAGGCCAGTCTAACCAATCAATAACATTAACGGAACTAGGAGCTCGCTTTATCCCATTTAAACATATCAAATCATAAAACAACGGTGATATATATATTGAAAACGGGGAACCAAGTCCCAACACATACCAACTCCCGCAGACCGAAGGTTCAAGAGTCAAGAGCCTCTAAAGAACATAAGTGTAATAAGGTTTACAACAAAAGCTCAGTGTAGAAAGAAAAGATAACATGAAAAAAAAAGACAGCTAGAAGGGGAGTCAGGTCTTGCGGACGTTACAACTACCTCGAATATCCCGCACAATGCCTCTGAGCGGCTACCGAATCAGGTCTGCTGAGAGGTACATGGATCTGCACACAAGGTGTAGGGAGTAAAATGAGTACTGCCAGACTCAGTGGTAATAAACAAAGGTAAGACATCATAGATAAGAAATCCACAGTAAAGCACAATGTAAAGCTATACCAATACCATGTAACAGTCCAATATCAACAGTAGAGAGCCAATAATATTAACAACAAGTACAACAACTAGCATGTGTAGCTAAATGCAATGCAGATGCATGAACATGACCGCTACGGCGCGTAGCCGGTCCTTTTGGGTACCCGCGCTCACTCTGGTGGTTCAGACCCCGGAGGGGCTCCTATAGCCCAAGAGCAATATCAGTGATATGCTACGGTGCGCAGCCCGATACACTACCAGTCCAGCTACATGCAATGCAAGCCTCACAGGCACAGAAAATATCATTTTGAAATCTCTTTTTGAAAACTCTTTTATCATTTTTCAGTTGAAAACAGTAATACCAAGTTCCAGAGGTTGGAAATAGCATGATAACGGAAATAGCTACGGACTGGTAGTAAACTAGCATGTCAATATCACAGACAATGATAACGATCCTTGCGGGATCCAATAACTGGCTCACAGTCCACAAGTATACTCAACTGTCCAAGAAGGAGATTCAACGGCTCAAGAGTAGCCAATATCACAATATGGTATGTAACCATCCGAGAAGGAGGTTCGACGGCTCAAGAATAGCTAACTATCATAACACAGTAACAACAGGTCGGACTAAGCTATAGTCCCCAATTCACAATCAACCCCGCACTTACAAGAGAGTATGTGTCTCGCCGCTATACAGCGTCACAAAGTGGTATACCGGGGTTTCGAACCCGCTGGTCATCACCCACATCTATTACTCACCTCAATACGGTGCGACGACTACTCCGCAATGCCCTTGCCACGAGAATCAAGCTCCGCACACGTAGAATCTGATCAAATACAGTAGAAATACAACAAATTAGGCCAATGGAACGATACCGAGTCAAAACAACTCAATTTACATCAAAATTCCCAAAATCGCCAAAACTCGACTTTCGGTACGCTTCTCAAAAAATTACGAAAGTCACGTATTCGGAACCCTCGTCTCAATACGAGTCTAAGCATATAAGGTTTACCAAATTCGGACTCTATTTGCCCATTCAAAACCTTGATTTTCTAAAGTTCGAGCCTAGGGCTAAATCCTCCATAAAATTACCCCAAATTCCTCCATTTTTATGATATAATTGCATAATATTATAAATACTTAATCATAGATTAAGCCCATAGTTGATTACCCGATGATTTCCATCGAGTTTCTCTTCAAAATCGACGAAATGCTTCTAAAGCCGAGACCCGAAATGTGTGAAATGTTTCGAAATTTTTCTAACCCGATACTAATAAACTCTGCGATTTCCGACACGTGATCCACGGAGCCGGCTCACTGTGGGTCCGCTCGGCGAGCTCTTCTTCGCTCGCGGGTTTTCCGGCTGCGACTAGGATTCGTTTCGCGGACTCGGCTCAGCGGCTACCCTTCGACACGCGATCCTTTACCTCGTGGCCACCTGGGCCGAGCACGCGGTCTCGTCCCAGCTCTGCGACGCCGCCTCGGCGGACATTGTGCCGCTCTGCGAAGCCACGCGCCTCTGCGCCCCCTTGTCGCTCCTGCGGACTCGGCTCTGCGCTCCCCATTTCCGCGGGAGCGAAAATAACAGAACCAAATCAAAAACTCTGCAATTTTCCATATTTTCTCCGTTTGACCCCAGAAAACACCCCCGAGGCCCCAGGACCTCATCCAAACACACCAACACATCCTAATACCTTATTCGAACTTGCTATAACCCGTTCCGATTTCGCCAAAATTTAACCTTAGCCAATTCGGGCCTATTTCACACTGGGACCTCCAAAGTCCGATTAGATCGCTCTCACTGAAGTCACGAATCGCCTCCGGGACTAACCGAATCATCGAGAATCTCATCTGAGCCCCCTAACCAAATAGTCGACTCCGGGTTGACTTTCCGTATTCAAGTTTCCTTCGAAAAGGTTATATGCCTCATTTTCAATCCAATTCACTCCTAACTCACCCGATAGACTCTAAGATTGATATAAAAGCATAAAACATGTAATTACAACACAACGGGGTGGTAATTCCGGTGACGACGAAGTCGGGTCGTCACATTCTCCCATCTAAAGCAAACGCCCGTCCTCGAGCGGGTCGAAAAACCCGGAAGTCTCGAACAAGTGAGGATATCTGCTCCGCATCTCCCGCTCGATCTCCCGGGTGGCCTCCCTCAGCGGGTCGACCTCTCCAGCGAACCTTACCGATGCAATCTCCTTGGATCTCAATTTTCTCACTGACGACCCGAAAATAGCAATAGGCTCCGCGTCGTAGGATAGATCACCATCAAGCTGAATAGTGCTGAAGTCTAATACGCAGAGACGGCCCCGATATACATTCGGAGCATAGACACGTGGAATGCTGGATGAACGCTGGATAAGCGAGGCGGCGAGGCCAACTCGTATGCCATCTCTCTCGACCTGCGAGTATCTCGAACGGCCCGATGTGCTTGGGACTCGACTTACACTTTTTCCGAACCTCGCGACACCGCTCGTGGGTGAAACGCCCAGCAATACTGCGTAGCCGACCATAAAAGACAACTTTCGAACTCTGCGGTCGCGCATAGCTCTCCTGGCGAGACTGTGATGTGCGAAGCCTCTACTGGATCAACTTCGCTCTATCCGGAGCATCTGAACTAACTCGGTTCCTGTCAATCTCTCCTCGCGAGGCTCGAAACCATCCCATGGCGGAGATCTACGACGTACGCCGTACAATGCGCCGTACGGGGCCATACGAATACTCGACGTGCTGACTGTTGTTGTGAGCAAACTCGGCAAGTGGTAAGAACTCGTCCCACGAACCACCAAAGTCAATCACACGTGCTCGCGACATATCCTCCCGGAATGCGAATAGTACGCTCGATACGCACGTACGTTTCGGGGGTGAAATGATGTGCTCGACTCGACCGCGTACCCATCTCTCGTCGAAATGCTCTCCAAAATTGAGAAGTGAGCTGGGTACACTGTCGGATATGATAGACACGGGACTCCGTGCAACCGGACAATCTCCCAAAAAAAGATCGCTAACCGCTCCGGTGAGTAAGTAGTACTAGCTGGAATGAAGTGAGCTGACTTGGTCGGCCTATCCACAATCACCCAAACGGAATCGAACTTCCTCGCTGTCCGAAGGAGTCCAGTAACAAAATCCATGGTGATCTCTCCCATTTCCACTCGGGAATATCAATGCGCCGAAAACACCACCGGGCCTCCGATGCTCGTACTTAACCTGCGACAGTTGAGGCCCGTGCTACATGTCCGACAATGTCCATCTTCGTCTTTCTCCACCGATAGTGTTGTTTCAAATCTTGATACATCTTCGCGGCTCTGGATGGATAGAATACGCGAGCTACGGGCCTCCTCCAGAATCCAACTCATGAAGGCCATCGACATTGGGCACACGTATCCGACCCTGCATCCTCGATACGCCGTCACTATCAATGGTGACATCTCTGGCATCATCATGCTGAAATTTGTCCCTAAGGATAGTCAAATGTGGATCATCATTATCGGCGCTCACGAATACGATCGTATAGAGATGGTCGAGATACAACGCAAGCCAATACCACTGCTGAGCTCAGAAATATCTAACCTCGCTGCTCGATTGGCTAGCACCCAAACATCATAAGCAAATGGCCTCTCTTCGAGCTGGAATATATGCCAAACTCCCTATACCTGACCGCCTTCGGCTCAAAGCATCGGCCACCGCGTTGGCCTTCCCGGATGATACAAAATAGTAATATCATAATCCTTAAGCAACTCGAACCACCTCCGCTGTCTCAAATTAAGATTCTTCTGTTTGAACAAGTGTTGGAGACTACGATGGTCGGTATACACCTCGCAAGACACGCGGTACAAATAGTGCCTCCAAATCTTCAAGGCATGAACAATGGCGACTAGATCCAAATCATGAACAAGATGGTTCTTCTCGTGTGGCTTCAGCTGCCGAGAAGCGTAAGCAATCAAATGCCTTGCCGCATCGACACGCGACCTATCCCCGGCTCTCGAGCATCGCGATAAACGGTATATAAACCAGCTGGTGGAAATACTAACACTGGAGATGTGGTCCAAGCCTGTCTTGAGCTTACGAAAGCTCTCTCGCGCTCGTCCAGGCCACACGTTGGTGCCCGCCACCGAGTCAATTTAGTCGATGAAGAAGCGATGGATGAAAATCCCTGAACGAACGGCGATAATACCCCGCCAAGCCGAAAGCTCTCGATCTGCGTAGGCGAGGACGGTCTCAGGCCAACTACACACACCCTATATCTTCTTCGGATCAACCTGAATACCATCTCAAGACATCACATATCCCAGAAATGCTAAGGATTCGAGCCAAAACTCGCACTTGGAGAATTTAACATATAGTTTCTCCTCCCTCAATCTCTGCAACACAATGCTCAAATGCTGAGCATGCTCCTCCGACTACGGGAGTAGACTAGAATGTCATCAATGAACACAATCGCGAAATGAATCCAAATAGGGCACTGAACACAGCTATTCAGTCGGATGCATAAATGCTTGTTGGGGCATTGAGTCGAAAAGACATCGCAAGGAACTCGTAGTGACCGTATCTGGTTCTGAATGCGGTCTTCATAATATACGAGTCCCTGATCTTCGGTGATAGCTGAACGGAGATCAATCTTAGAAAACACCCTCGCACCCTTAACTAATCAAACAAATCATCGATGCGCGGTAGAGGGTACTTGTTCTTCACTGTCACTTTGTTCAATTGCCTATAATCAATACACGTCCGCATGGAACCATCTTTCTTTTTAACAAACACAACGGCGGCTCGCCGCGAGGGGACACGGCTAGGGCTGGATGAAACCACTTATCCGGGAAGCTCACCGAAGAGTCGCTCTTTCGGTTCTTTCAACTCGGTGGGTGCCATCCGATAAGGAGGAATAGATATGGGGTGAGTGCCTGGAGCAACGAATCAATGCCAAAATCAATATCACTTGTCCGGCGGCATGCCGGCGGTGCCGAGGGAAAACATGCGGGAAAGTCCTCGTCGACGGAGTCGAGAATCAATGCTAGGAGACTCGGCTCCTACATCTCTCACAAAGGCTAAGTACGACAAACACCATTTTTCAACCATTTTCTGCGCCTTTAAGAACGAAACGACACGGCTGGGGACAAAATCGGTCGAACCCAGCCGCTCGATACGAGAAATACCAGGAATGGCCGACGTAACTATCTTGGCATGACAGTCCCAATATAGAATGGTACGGAGACAACCGGTCCATACCCGATATAACATCAAAGTCCACCGAAATCCCGATAATAGATACTGCTGGGTCTCCGGACCCCGATGGAAATAACACGGGATGCTATGGACATGATCCACAGCAATCGTATCACCGCGGGGGTGGATACATAAATAGGTAAATAAGAGGAGACGTAAGAATATGTGGACCCTGGATCGAATAGAACAGAGGCATCTCTGTGACGGACGGAAATGATACCTGTAATAACGCTGCGTCGGAGGCAACTGCATCACGCCTATCGGGGAGTGCATAGAATCGTGCTTGGCCTCCACCGGATCTCTCCTTGCCTCTAGGGCGACCACGAGAAGACTAACCTCTACCTCTGCTAGCCTGAGATGGTGCTCGAAGAGGAGGGATGATCCTCTGTTGAGTCCTGTCCCTACGGAGTCGAGAGCGTGTCTCCTCGTGCGGCCAAACTCGCCACACTCAAAACAGCTGCTTGGCGCTGGAGAAGGGACCGAAGGGAACCCTCGCTGCGAGAAGAACCACTGAGGCTGAAGAAGTAGGTGGGGCACTCTGGGTGGGAGGGCACTAAGTGATGGCCGACCACTACCGAGACCCTGCGGGCCGACGACCGTCAGAACCTCCGCTCGCTCGGGGCGGCACGAATGAGAAGGTCCAGATGAGCGACATGCGCACCTGCGCCGGAAATGCCTACAGATGGAGCACCGCTAGAGCTTCCGCGAACCACGAGGCCTCTTGGCCTCCCGCTCACTCCCTCTCTCGGCGACGATCGGCCTCGATGGAGCGTGCCATACCAGCAGACCTGCTCGAAAGATGATGACAGAACTCTCTCCCTCGTATAAGAATGTGGATAGAGTAGTTGAGGCCGTCCATGAACCTCACGATCCTCTCCCTGTCGGTAGGGATCATCCATGTGTGGCATGCCTAGCCAGCTGTGTGAATCTAGGCTCATACTGGGTCACACACATGTCGCCCTGAACCAACCACTCGAACTGGCGACGTAGCTCGCTAGCGACGAGATCGAGGGTACATGCTTCTCATAAAGAAAGTGAGAAGCTGCACGCCATGTGAGAGGTGCCGCTCGTGCAGGCCTACGCCTCTCGAGCTCCTCCCACCAATCAAATGGGGACCAATGAACCGAAAGGTAGTAAATGATACTCGGTTGGACTCGAGAATACCCGGCCGTGCGCGCGTCGTCTCGACAACATCCCGAGTAACCCTGGGCGTCGCTCGCCATCGACGACCGTCGAAATGGGGTGGGCGAAGTACGCCAAATCTCTCGAAGACGACATTTCTCGTCGTCGGGCATACCTCGAACCATATCTTGTGGAGCGTAGGTGCGGTGGAGGAATAGACGAGTGCAACTCGCTCGAGCGGGGACCGCCTCACGGCGTGCGCAGTCACGAACGAACGAGTCGGGTGTGCGAGCTGTGCGGGGGTATGCGGACCGCCCACTGTCCGAGATGTCGCTGCGATGGCGGTAGGCGAAGCTACACGAAACAAGCGGGAACACGCGATAGTGTACGAGCGGAGTCTCGCGATGACCGAGAATAGCAATGGATACGGTGCGGGCACGAGGCGGGGCTCGCAGAACATCGACCGCGCGAACGGTACAACGAGTGGGTCGGGTGCCGCGCCTCGGCTACCTACCTCTGCCTCAGCACGGCCGTGCCCACGGCCTCTAACGGTGGCAATGGAGGTCGTCCGCCTCGTCCGAGCACGAGTCCTCGCCGTCTGCGAGAGAATATAATATAGAAGTTCGGTTCTCGGAACAACAAAATCGCACGACGAGTTCGAAAAAGTGAATAGTTTCACTAAAGGTTCACGGCCTCGCGACGATAAGTACGAGCGTCCCCGTCGCAGATCCGTAGGACTCACTACTTGGCTCGAGACTCGGCGGGGCCTAGTAAAGCCTGGGCTCTAATACCAGCTGTCACGACCCCAAATCCGATCGTGATGGCGCCCGACACATCGCTAGGCCAGCCCGACCAATCAATAACAATAACGGAGCTAGGAGCTCGCTTTGTCCCATTTAAACATATCAAATCATAAAACAAGAGTGATATATATATCGAAAACGGGGAACCAAGTCCCAACACATACCAACTCCCATAGACCGAAGGGTCAAGAGTCAAGAGCCTCTAAAGAACATAAGTGTAATAAGTTTTACAACCAAAGCTCAATGCAGAAAGAAAAGACAACATGAAAAGAAAAGACAGCTAGAAGGGGAGTCAGGTCCTACGGACGTTACATCTACCTCGACTATCCCGCACAATGCCTCTGAGCGGCTACCGAATCAGGTCTGCTGAGAGGTACATGGATCTGCACACAAGGTGTAGGGAGTAAAATGAGTACTGCCAGACTCAGTGGTAATAAACAAAGGTAAGACATCATAGATAAGAAATCCACAGTAAAGCATAATGTAAAGCTATACCAATACCCTGTAACAGTTCAATACCAACAGTAGAGAGCCAACAATATTAACAACAAGTACAACAACTAGCAGGTGTAGCTAAATGCAATACAATGCATGAAATGACCGCTACGGCGCGTAGCCCGATCCAATTTGGGTACCCGGGCTCACTGTGGGGGTTCAGACTCCGGAGGGGCTCCTACAACCCAAGCACAATATTACTGCGGCGTGCAGTCTGATCCAACAAATATACCGCTGCGGCGCGCAGCTCGAACCACTACTAGTCAGCTAATATGCAAATACAGCCTCGCAGGCTCAAAAGTAGTTTTGAAAACTCTTTTATCATTTTTAGTTGAAAACAGTAATATCAAGTTCCAGAGGTTGGAAATATCATGATAACAGAAATAGCTACGGACCGGTAGTAAACTAGCATGTCAATATCACAAGACAATGATAACGATCCTCGCGGGATCCGATAACTAGCTCACAGCCCACAAGTATACTCAACCGTCCAAGAAAGAGGTTCAACGGCTCAAGAGTAGCCAATATCACAGCATAGCATGCAACCATCCGAGAAGGAGGTTCGACGGCTCAGGAATAGCCAAATATCATAACACAGTGCCAACATGTCACGACCCGGATTTCCCACCATCGGGAGTCATGATGGCGCCTACTAGTGGAAGCTAGGCAAGCCAACTATTACTTACATTTTTCATCACCCACATCTATTACTCACCTCAATATAGCGCGATGACTACTCCGCGATGCCCTTGCCACGAGAATCAAGCTCTGTACGCGTAGAATCTATTCAAACATAGTAGAAACACAACAAATGAGGCCAATGGGACGACACCCAATCAATACAACTCGATTTACACCAAAATGGCAAATTTGCCAAAACTCGACTTTCGGTACGTTTCTCGAAAAATCACGAAAGTCGCATATTCGGAACCCTCATCTCGATACGAGTCTAAGCATATAAGATTTACCAAATTCGGACTCCATTTGCCCATTCAAAACCTTGATTTTCTAAAGTTCAAGCCTAGGGCTAAATCCTCCATAAATTACCCCAAATTCCTCCATTTTCATGATATAATTGCATAATATTATCAATACTAATTATAGTTTAAGTCCATAGTTGATTACCTGATGATTTCCCTTGAGTTTCTCTTCAAAATCGCCCAAATCGCCTCTAAAGCCGAGACCCAAATGTGTGAAATGTTTCTGAAATTTTCTAACTTCTGATACAATTAACTCTCTGCGATTTCCGCTTCTGCGATCCACAGACCGCTCCTGCAGGTCCGCTCCGGCGGAAACTCTTCCGCTCCTGCGGGTTTTCCCGCTTCTGCGACTAGGAGTCCGTTTCTGCGGACTCGCTTAAGCGGCTACCCTTCCGCTTCTGCGATCCTTCACCTCATGGCCCTGGACCGCTTCTGCGGTCTCATCCTCGCTCCTGCGACGCCGCCTCAGCGGACATTTTTCCGCTTCTGCGAAGCCAAGCTCCTTTGCGCCCCCTTGTCCGCTCCTGCGGACTTTCTCATGCGCCCCCATATTCGCAGGAGCGAAAACAACATAACAGAATCAAAAACCTGCAATTTTCCATGTTTTCTCCCGTTTAACCATCCGAAAACACCCCGAGGCCCCCGGGACCTCATCCAAACACCCAGCACATCCTAATACCTTATTCAAACTTGTTTCAATCCTCAAAACACGTCTAACAACATCAAAACTCATAATTCACATCGAATTCAAGCCTAAATTCCTTAAAACATTTCGAATTACACAATCAATCAACACCCCGACCAAACGACGTCCGAATGACCTGAAAATTTGCGGACATATCCAAAATCACATAACGAAGCTACATAAATTGTCGGAATTCCATTTCGGCCCCCGGATCAAAATCTCACCTACCGTTCGGACTTCGCCAAAATTCAACCTTAGCCAATTCAAGCCTATTTCTACACCGGACCTCCAAATTCAATTCTGATCGCTTCCCTAAGTCACAAATCACCTCCCGGAACTAACCAAATCATCATAATCTGATTCCGAGCCTTCTAACCAAATAGTCAACTCCAAGTTGACTTTCCATATTCAGGTTTCCTTCAAAAAGGCTATATGCCTCATTTTCAATCCAATTCACTCTTAACTCACCCGATGAACTCTAACATTGATATAAAAGCATAAAACATGTAATTAAAACACAACGGGGTGGTAATTCCTGTGACGACGGGCCGGGTCGTCACAAAAGTCCTAATCTATGTATAAGGTAGACGATGTATAGTTATAAAGTTAGTAATTGAGTATAATTCAACAGATTAGCTATGTGTATAAATAGAGACAAAGTTGGAGAATAGAGGCAAGGAAAAAGATAATATGCTACCTGCAATTTAACCCTTCAATTTCTGTAAATTCTTCATGGTATTAGAGCTTTGGTTCTAAGAAAAATTAATCCTGAACCCTAATCCACACTTCAATGGCTAGTACATCAACCTCCACACTATCTCTCTTAGTAGCCTCTCTTCATCAACTCATTTTCATATGTACCATAAAATTGAAATCCTCAAACTACCTAGTTTGTAAAACCCAAACAATACAATTGATGCAGACCCTAAAAGTTGGCGACTTTATAGTGAAATATATACCACCCGCAATCGTGCTGAACGAAAAGGAGGAAGAAAAATCCAACGCAAAGTTTTTAGAATAGGAAGAAAGAGATATCTTGATTAGAAGTTGGCTAACTGGAACTATGACGAAAGAATCAATATTCCTCATTATTGGATGGACTTCGGCCAAGCAAATATTGCAAAGTCTTGAGGATAATTACCTGCAAGGCTAGCAAATATAAAGAATGTCAATTGAAGTAACAAATTCAGAGTATTAAAATGGGGTCAAAACTTGTGGATGATTATATAAAAGAATTCAAGGGAATTTGTGATAGCTTCACTTCTATACACAAACCTTTGGATGAAGATAGTAAAGTTATAAACTTTGCTAAGGGTCTCGGAAACAAATACAAACTTTTGAGGACAGTTATGTTGGGCAAGCATCCATATCCAACATTTACACATTTTGTGAATGCACTAAGAGGATATGATATAAGAGAAAAAGATAGTGAGAAAGATCATGTCGATCATGCCATGGCTTTTCAAGCTCAGAAGACATAAGGATCATTTGGTCGAGGCATAGGAAACTCATTTAGGGGAAGAGGACAATCAAGAGGAAGAGGTCAGTACGAGCCTAAGTTCAATAATTACACACCTAGAAGAAAATCTAATATTTTGAAAAATCATCAGAAAAGCTTTCTATCACAAACAAATCTATGCCAAATCTGTGGAAGAAACAATTACATAGCGGTCTCTTATTTTAAAGGTGGTATTATTCCTATCAATACAACAAGAAACACCACAAGGAATTTAATCCTTAACAATCAATGAGCCATCAGACAACAATCTCTATATAGATTCTGGAGCAACTCACCATATGGTACATATAACAGGTAATCTAAACAATTCAACTTTGTTTAAAGGTTCAGATTCAGTTATGGGAGGTAATGGAATATGACTCAAAATTATCCATGTTGGAAATAAGGAGATAGGTACAAATCTAAAACTAAAAGATGTCCTAGTTGTAAGTTAAAGAAAAACTTATTGTTTGTAAGCAAGCTTGCATGTGACAATGCATGTCTTTTGGAATTTACTGACTGTGATTTTGTTGTTAAGGATAAGAAACAAGGAACCTACTAGAAAAGGAGTATTAAAGGAGACCTATATGCCTTGGATTCAAATAAAACAGATGGAAATTTTCATCGGACTTTAACTGCTATACGTTCAAATAAAACATCAGATAATGTCTGGAATCAAAGACTAGGGCATCCTAATTCTAGGACAATGAACTTTTACATTCCAGCAGATTAGTTAGATTTAGTAGTTGGAACAAAAACTTTTTTATTTGCACTGCATGTCAAATGGGAAAAAGTTGTAAGCAACCTTTTGAGAATTCAAATAAAAGTGAGATTGAACCTCTTATCAAAGTTCATTGTGATCTATTACTTCCTCTCAAGGCATGAAATATTATGTGATATTTATTGATGATCATATAAAATATACTTGGTTTTATCCAATAAGAAAGAAGTCAATTCACCACCTTTGTCAATTTTTAAATGTTGGTGGAAAATCAGTTTGATAAAAAATTTAAAATATTTCAGTGTGATGGAAGAGGAGAGTTAATAGTCAAGTATTTATTGATTATCTTACGAAGTGTAGAATTCAAAGGCAAGTGTTATGCCCTCATACACCTGAGCAAAATGGGGTCGCCAAAAGAAAGCACCATCACTTAATTGAGACTGGGTTAACTTTTTTTATTATTTAATGCAAATGTGACTTTGTATCTATGGGTTGAAGCTTTTATGACTGCATCTTATCTCATAAATAGACTTCCTACACCTGTTTTGAAGATGTGCTATCCTCTTCAGAAATCATATAACAAGATACCAGATTATGGTGACTTAAAGATATTTGGTTGTAGATATTTTTCACACTAAAAGAGTATAATAACAGTAAGTTTCAACCAAAGATATTTTCCTGTATATTTATTGGTTATAGTACCTTGCACAAGGGGTATAGGTGCTATCATCCTCAAACGAAGAGGGTTTATATATCCAGACATGTAATATTTGATGAACAATTCTTACCTTTTGTACTACAAGTCAAAACTCTCATATGACTACTTACAGTGAGTTCGTTGAACAAAAAGGAGACACCAATAATGATGAAAATAGTGCAACTCCTACAATACATGCATTTAGTGACTAGAATGAAATTTTTATACCTCAAGTTCAACAATGCAACTCTGCAGAACCTGGTTCATTGCCAAATAGCCTAGAAACAAGTTTACAATCAATCAATACCGAGTGTGACGAGCTCTCTACTTCGGCGCACAACCCAACCTCAATGACCACTGGTGAATCAACTACTAATGATGTTTCATGAATGATCATCTGGTCGTTCTCACCACACTTCAGACTAATCCAACATCCTCCTCAAGCTCACTTTAAAATACTTATCACATGATTACAAGGACAAAGTCAAAATCTTTTCTACAACCACATGAAAATTTGAATTTATTGGCTGCTGCTACGCTACGCGACATCCGGCAACCTTAAAACATCAAGGAGGCCTTATCTCAACCTCATTGGAGGCGCATCAAGATTTTCTTGGCATGGTAGTTCTTTTCTACAACTTTTCTTCTACCATAATGAAATCATGCATCATGGTCTTCCACAAACCATAGTATTGACCATTGAATCTGGGAGGTCTATAGGTTGATTGTCCTCATTAAAGCTTGGTGCAGCAGCCATTGAGGATTTCTCCTAGGTGTTAGCCTGATAGGAGAAACCTGCACTGATACCAATTGATAGCCTGTATGAGTCCGCCAAGCTATAGAGTACCTGGTGCTTTATGAGTTAGTACTTAGAATGCAGTAACTGCTGAATGTCAAGAAGACCAGAGATTTTCTATGTGGAAACATCCCACACAAGGGGATAAAAAATCATGACCTACATATGTAGGCTTTATACTCACTAACTTGTAATCTACCTATACAAGTCACTTTATAATACTTCTTATCGCAAAGACTTCAAACTAACTTGTGATGCACCACCACAAGCTACTCTATAACTTTCCTATTTATAGAGGATTTAACTTATGACTACTCCTAGTCACAACATAAACCATAAAGTTTAATAATTTGGCTTGTTCCTAAAACAATTCTTCTAAGAAAGCAAACTAGGAATTACCATGTAGAGCGATTAACAATATTAAAACTCAACTATGGACATACATAAGACTTTGCTAGAAACCGTTCCTTAGTGGAGTTGTCTTCTTGTTCTTGATGCACCAGTGACTTCAATACCAGATGAATGCTTCTTTTGCTTGAGAGAATATCACTGAATGCATAAGTGAAGTGTATATTGCACCAGGTTATTTTATCACAAAAGCTATCACAATGGGTAGTGATGTCAACTCTTAGTGTACTTCTTCTGAGTGAGAAGTGACCGATGCACTGTCTGCACAGCAGCTTTTTGGCAGTTGCGTTCCAGCTAGATAGTGGATTTTGTACTTCTGTCAAAACACACAAACAGACCTGGTCCTGATTGTGTTCCTCATCTGTAATATTTTCCAGATGGTCACTTTCTTCTGCTACTTTCCAGCTATGCACTTGACCTCTGCTTTTGTCATAGAACCCAAGGGAGCAGGTCCCTATTGTGGTTCTCTTTATATTGATTGTGTATAGCTACTGACTTGTTCTATTGTCGGAGACATCTAAGGGACCAACGCATCGGGTTCCTGTTGTGTTCCTTCCTATGGTTGTTCATCCATTCGCTGATTGTCAGCCTTTGAACAGTTTACATGGGATGTGTATCCTGTGGGACAAGATTCTCTATTTGGTTCTTAGACAACAAGTTTTTTAGATCATCAAAGCATAGGAAGCATAAGGCTAAGTCATTGAAAACCCATCATCTATTCATGGTATATACAATTGTAAACCTATAGGAATGATTTATATTAATCGTATGTGGGCAAAATTCTAAATCACATCGCCGAGAAAATTTGTTAATCAAACAGACGGAACCTTATAGACATGGTCACTAGTGCACGTTGAGTTGAAAATACATGTAGGTCCTATAAGCAAATTTTATAATGCGCAAAATTAAATATACAGTCCTATAAGCAGGGTTTCCAACATGTAGATGTGTAGCACAAAATTAAACGATCATACAAATCCTACAGGCAAGATCACAGTACAGTATCCACATAGTGCAATCAGCATAGTTAATTCCTATAGACAGGATTTCTACCCAATTTCAACAAAAGATATGAGAATAGACTCCCCAAATTTTACTAATAAACCCATATCCGTTTATTATAGACATTATTACAGGCCAATATGAATAAATTACACAATAAGAACTATTATACTATAGGGAGCCTGCCCAATATAACCTTATAGCCAGGCCTTCAGCACAACAGTCTTAAAACAATAGCAACGATCCATTCATAGCATATTAAGCCAAACTTCCAGTGTGTCAAAGTTCCCAAAGAGTCTCAAAGACCCCGGGCAATGTTCACATTAGATCAATGCATGTATTCAACATAGAATTCCTAAAGGGTTGGAAAACCAGCCCTAATGTGTCAGAGTTCAAATGAGTCTCAAGGACCTAGGCAGAGCACTGAGGGTGGTAGGAACCTAAAAGACTAAGAGTAGCAATTCAAAAATCAGTACATAGAAGGTAAGGGGGACAATTTTAGAAAACAATTTAATTTTAGAAGCAAATAGAATCAGGCTCTAGGGGTTGCAAACAGAGTTGTACAAATAGACTCCATAAACAACACATGATTCAAGAGATTAATATTATTTTGACTGTATAGTTATATTAGTGATCACAAAAGCAAGGACACTTGAATTAACAAAAAGAGTTAGCGACATTACATGCTTGCAATATCCAGCCATGTTCAGAACATGAAACATACAATGGATTTAGATAGGGTTTCATATAACGTAGTTTATTATCTATCACTAGGTGGTATCATATAGACATATATTGAACAGAAGCATGCTGAAGTTTGAAGTAACTAACCAAACAAATATATAGCACAGGATAGCAGGACGAAAATACCCTAGTCTAGAAAAAGTAAACAGAAGTCAAGGGCCAGACATGCTAAGGTAAGCCCATCACATAATCACATAGAACGAAGAAAATTAACAAGATTTAAGGCATACTATCCAGGGAGAATGCAAGCAGGAAACATATAGCAAACAGAAACATATTACAGTTTGAAGTACACTAATCATATAATTACATGGAACAACAATAACTAAGGCATAACATGTGAGAACAAGATGACAGGAATCATGTATCAAACAGGAACATGTTGAGGTCTATAATAGACTGACTACATAGTATATAGAATAGAACATGGTAACAGGAATTGAGACATACTAGCTAGGAGAGTAGTAAATATGAAACAGAAGGGCAAACAAAATCATATTAAAGTCTTACTACATAGCATATGGAAGAGAACATGATAACAGAAATGGAGGCATACCAGTTACGGAGATAGCAAACAAGAAGGTGAACACGAATTAAATCCAAGAGTATAGTCTTGGCTTTCAGCTGGCTAGACAGTGCTATAAATAAGAGAAACTGAACTTGTGTAATTGTGTAAGTGTGTATTAGTGTGTGCTTGTAAGTATAGATGTCTGAGTCTGAACGTGTCAATTGGCTAAGGTTGAATTTTGATGAAATCCGAACGGTAGGTGAGAATTTGATTCGGGAGTTGGAATGGAATTCCGACGGTTGCAGTAGCTCTATTAGGTGATTTTGGATATGTCTGCAAATTTTCAGGTCATTCGTACGTCGTATGGGGTTTTGATTGGATGTTGTTTTCGAAAGTTCTATTTGAAACTTAGGCTTGAATTCGCTTTGATTTGATGGTTTTCGTGTTTAAGGGTGTGTTTTTATGATTGGAACAAGTTTGTATCGTGTTTTGGAGTGGGTTGGTGGTTTTCGTTGGGGTCCCGGGGGCCTCAAGATGAATCTGGGGGTCCAAACGGACCATTTTTTGCCAAAGGAGAGCTGGTTTGCTGTCATAAGTGCAACAGACATTTACTCTCTGCGATCGCACTGATGGGCATGCGATCGCGTAGAGTACTGGAGAGGGCGAGAATTTTACCCTTCGCGATCGCAAGGCGAGGGACGCGATCGCATAAGGTCAGGAGCAGGATCAATGCGATCGCAGGAGGCACGGTCACGATCGCGTAGAGTTACCTAGTTGTCCATCGCGATTGCATGAGTATCCACGCGATCGCGTAGAAGGAAAATATGGTCTGAGATTTTTTGTGTTACGCGATCGCATGAAAGGAGTCGCGATCGCGTGAGGCCGATAAATTGTGCATCGCGATCGCATAGGGCAAATTAAATGCCTGACAGAAACAGATATAAACCAAACCAGACGCGAGGGTTTCATTATTTACTCCGTTTTTGTACCACATTGAGAGCAAATTGATAGCTTTGAAGAGATAAATCAATGGGGAAACATTGGAGGTAAGTTTCTTGACTCAAAACCGCAATTATATGCTAGAATTAATGTCAAAACTCATGAATTTGGATAGAAATTGTGAAGAATTAGGGCATAAATTATGAAAACAAGATTTTGACTTTTGAAAGATCATTCGAACTCCGATTTCGATAAATTTTATATGCACGGACTCGTGAAGAGACGAGGAATCCGTTGGTATAAATTTTAAAATTTTTCGAGAAGCGGGCCCGGGGTCCGAGTTTTATCAACTTGGTGCATTATCGCGTATTTCGTGTAAATTGAATTGGGGAATTAACTATTCAATTCTTACCTACTAATAATTTAGGATAATTGAAAATAAAAAATTTTATATACCTGAGTTCGAGAATTAGTAATCTGTAAAGAACCCTATAATTTCCTTGTTTGCGTAAACAACCTTGCTGCCTCTGTTTCTTATCGTTACGTGAATCTCAGGAATAGAAGTTTAAACCTTCTATTTTATTAAGGTTTCCCTTCAGGATTTTTAGTTCTGTTTGATTAAGGCTTTGAATCCTTTTGACCTTTTTAAAAGAGAACGTTTCAAGCCACTTTATCCCCCCCCCCCATATTTTTATTTTTATTTTACCTCTATTGTTTTTTCCTTTTTGTTTTATTTTGACTTAACTAATAACTGATGATACCCCTTTTAATAATTAGTAATATTAAAATTATTAATATTATCATAAGTATAAAACCAATTATTTATAAATATAGAAGTAAATAAAAAATCTATCACAAGGGTTTTAATCCGTAATAAAAGTATAATTTAAGATTATAAAATTAAATTCTATATTTAGCGGGTCTTAAAAAATTTATAGATTTGAGGAGTGTTAGAGTTACCTTGATTCCTAAAGTGAAAAACCCTTCCTCAAATGAGGAATACATGCCTATTTCTTGTATTGCACTACTATATACAAAATTGTGTCAAAAATGATTGCCGGTAGATTGCAACGTGTAATGGAGATTCTAGTTGATGATAGCGAGGCTATTTTTGCGCCTGGTAGAATGTTGGCTGACAATGTGTTGATCAGTTACGAATTGGTTAAAGGATATGGAAGGAAAGGAGTATTAACAAGATGCATGCTGAAAATAGACATGCAGAAGGCATATGACTCTATAGAATGAGTATTTCTTGAATAGATGCTAACAAGACTGGGGTTCCATGAGAAGTTTGTAGGATAGATTATGGGTTGTGTAAAAATAATGTCATATTCCATAATCATTAATGGAAGTCCTCCCCCCTCCCTCCCCCCCCCCCTCCATTTGTAGCATCTAATGTTCCCGTATCTATTGTACTTACAATGGAATACTTGACTAGATTGTTGAAAACCTTGAAAGAGAAGCCAGATTTTTACTTCCACCTTAGATGTGAAAGGATACACATAATTAGGGGTAGCAAATGGGCGGGTTGGGCTGAATTTGGGCGGGTCAAGATGGGTTAGTCAATAAATGGGTCATTGCCCAACCCTGCCCAAAGTGAATTTCGGTTAAGATGTGCTAGGTCAAGATGGGCTAAATAATGGGTCATAACTCAATCCGCCCAACATGACCCATATTTTAAAATCATGCTCATCTTGCATACAATTGTTTTAGGGGATTTACGCCCGTGGTGGGGGTGAGGGGGAGGGGGCATGGGAGGGGTAGGGGTAGAAGGTGTAGAAAAATAAAATAATAGAAAATTAAAAATACAACAAAAAAATAATTTTTTTAGGGAGTTTGCGTGGCGGGTGAGGGGTACGGGTAGGGGCTAGGGGATAGGGGTATATTAAAAAATAAAAAATAAAAAATAAATTTTTTTAGGGGTTTGGGACCGTTGGGTAAGGTGTGTGTGTGGGCGGGGGTATTGATAGGACAGGGTGGGGTGGCAGAAATACTGAAAAATAAAACAGAGAAATTTAAAAATAAAATAAAAAATAAATTTTTTTAGGGGGTTCACGCCGGGGAGGGGGATTAGATAGGGGTTATGGTGGGGTGGGGTGGGATGGCAGAAAAACTGAAAAACAAAAAATAAAAATCTAAAAATAAAAATAAAAATAAAGATAAAAAGTAAAAAAATTTAGGGGTTTGCACCGAGGGTAGGTTGGGGGTAGGGGTATTGGGGGAAGGTATGGGTAGGATGGGTAATGTAGAAAATAAAATAATTAAAAATTAAAAATACAACAAAAAAATTATCTTTTATAGGGGTTTTGCGCAGGGTGGAGGTGTAGGGGGTTGGGTGGGATGTGGTGGGGTGGGTGGGTGAGTGGCGTAGAAAAACAAAAGAAAAGAAAATTAAAAATATAAAAAATAAAAAAATTGGAGCAACTAAGTAAATTTCTAAATAAATTAGGTTGAGATACTTTATTTTGAGTGAGTTTCATGGGTTATATTTGGGCTGTTAAATGGGTCAGAATGGGCTATAAAAAATAATGGGTTAATTTGGGCTCAACCCTAATTGACCCATAAGCTAAAATGGTTGTAGCCCAACCCATTAATCTCTGGGCTAGTTGGACGGATTAGATGGGTTTGGGCTCAAATTGTCACCCCTACACATAATGCTACTTAGCTTTGAAGATGATTTGCTTCCTTTTTGTAGGAGTGATGAAATTTTAGTAAAAATACTATATAAATGCTTTCAACAATTCTCTGAGGTATCCTGACTCATTGCAAATTAGTCTAAAAGTAGCCTTTACTTTGGAGGAGTATCAGTGGAAACCCAACAAGAAATCATCCAAGCCTAGGGATTCTCTGTTGGTTCCCTACCCTTTAGGTACCTTGGAGTCCATTTAAGCTCTAAAAAGCTTACAGTTGGGCAATGCCAACCTCTGATAGACAAGATACTAGGAAGGGTAACTAGTTGGACTATCAAATTTTTGTTATATGCATGGAGATTACACCTAATCAAAGTGTATTAACTGTGTGCAATCATTCTGGGCTAAAATCTTTCCCTTGTCCAAAACAGTGCTACATAAAATTGGGACAAAATGTAGAATATTTCTCTGGACAGGGAAGGTAGATACGAAGAAGAAAGCTATGGTGGCATGGAAAAAATTACTCCAAAGTCTGCAGGTGGCCTAAATGTTACATATACGCTCATATGGAATAAGGCTGCTCTTCTAAAACACCTCTGGGACATCTGTAAAAAGAAGGAAAGAGAAGAACTCGAGCTTCTTTTTATGCTATTTGGAGCGAAATTCACTAGAAGGAGTGAATAGCTACAATTGCTTTAGTGAGTCTTAGGCCCCTAAATACGTTATTTGGACTACAATGACTTATGCACCAACTCTTCTGGAAGCAGGGAAGACAGTGGATTTTGTGAATTCATGAGTGCTATATAAAAGGGAAGGTGCCTTGGAAAACAAGGAAGTTAAGCTTCTTGGATAACTAAGAAGGCGCTACAAGCTGCAAAGTATTTGAGTAAAGGAGAGATCAACAAAAGAGAAGGTCTACATGCTGAAAACCATTCTATAAGGGAGGTGTATAACAAGCTTCGTGGTGATTTTCCTAATGTAACCTGGAGGCGACTTACATGTAACAACCAAGAATGTCCAAAATGATTGTTCACCTTGTATCTTGCAATCCAGAGCATATTGTATACCAGAGATAGACTGAGAAATGGGGTGTCATAACTTGTCAAACATGCTTATTGTGTGAAGCTGCTCTAGAAAGCCACCAACACCTATTTTTTTAATGCATATACTAAGCAATTGTGTGATAGAAGCTACCTTTATGGCAAGGGATAATCAACCAAGTACATGGATGCAAAGACGAGATTTCTTGGATTACACACTCAAATGGGAGGCATGCCCGAGCAAAGATTTATAGGATTACCTTAGCAACTGTTGTATATCATTACAAGTAAATACTTAAGACCAAAGTAGGCTTACAAATCAGATCATGATATGATCAAGTGCTTTCTGGGTCGTCTCGGACCTTCTAAAAAGTTTGCTTGTTACTAATATAGTCTAGCCTCTCTTCTTCTTTAGATCCATTGTTCCACTCCGATATTAGTATTGATCGCGTCAGTGCAAAGGAATTGAATACTTTTACATACTCACTCCGTTTTAATTTATGTGAACCTATTTTTTTTTATAGTCCGTGTCAAAAAGAATGATCTCTTTCCCTTTTTGAAAATAATTTACCTTTATGTAATAATTTATAGTCACACAAAATATATGTGCTTCATTTTACACCACAAGTTCAAAAGTCTTCCCTCTTTTCTTAAACTCCGTGCCCAGTCAAATGGGTTCACATAAATTGAAACGGAGGGAGTACTATTTAATCTTACAAGTGAGCTAGATATAACGGAATCATTAGATGAAAAGAAATTACAGAATTTTTCAGCATAAAGAAGATTATTTAAGAAATACATTGTAGAGAAAGTATGAAGCCAAGGCAGTATAGAACACTGACTAGATTAAGATTCTACCCCTAGTACAGGCCATGTAACTAGAAATGAGAGGTTGTGCGATGAGATACTTGAATTTTGGGGCAGTCTGTCCAAATTTAGGTTTGAGAAACTGCTTGTAAATAGATACTTTAGTAAATAATAAAAGTCAATTACCAAAAGAAAAATACTGGTGTAACTGAACTGATGAAGAAACAAAAGAAGAGATAGAATGCCATTTATCACTACCCTATCAAAAGTTATTTTGACCGAGGCAAAGTTAATAACTGTTCTGTTAGAACCCCAATTATCTCTTCACTTGGTAAAATCAAGGAAACGCTCTTCGAGTGAAATAGAGTAAATTAGAATCTATCATCCATAACGAAACAGTAAGATTTGAAGCTCAAAGCTCAAATCTTAAAAAAAATTAAAACAGAAAAGACTTATTTAGCTACAAAACTGTTAGGTGCCACTGTACAGAAAAAACTATGTAGTACATTAAGTGGAATTCAATAAAACACTTTTGTGTGGTGATAAAATTGCTCTTCAATGAATCATGAAAAGCTTGTTTTCCATCTAGCTCTAACCAAGGAACCAGAGGGCCTCAGTAAGACAGAGAAGAAATATTTGCAAGTTAAAAGAGTTCTCATGGCTCAACGGGGAACACTTTCTCCAAGAAATTGATGAAACGTTTCGAGTAAAGCTTGGGTTCAATTACAGAGACCGACATAGGATCAAATTGCAATGCTTTGTAGGTATGCTCCAATTTCTTCTTCATGTTGTATTCCTGCAGTATATCAATTATTCCCAGATATAGAACAACATCATATACCTCAAAAAGCTCAACTTGTACTGAAGCTGTCTCATCCTGCATGAGCTTTTGGTTTGCTTGGGCTGGCATGTTTACACCTAACTGTACCCTTAACCTGAAAAAGCTGAAAGCTGTTAGACAAAAGTGAATTCAGCTTAGACAGCAAATAACATGACAATGGCTCTTCTACTTTTTCCTGAATAAAACTGATGAAGGTCCATGAGAAAACATGGCATCCTTGGTAAAAATATTTCACTCGATCACCCCAAAATGTAGTGCATTTTTACTAGGACACATGGGATTCAAAGATCGAAGTAAACAAAGAGTAGAACATTTTTTGAGCATTTTTCACTCGATCACACCAAACATGGCATGCTTGGAAAAAGCCGGTCATCCCTGCCTGTCTTTCGTTCCTTTCTACACTTTTTTGATAGAACCGTTTTTTTTCCTACATTTAATGTGAGGTGTTTTGCAACATTTTCTTTAGGCACACGATAATTCCTTTATCAATCATATCAATAGGATAAATCCTAACATCATAATGCAGCATGGTGCGAAACCAACATGGTGGTTTCCTTGAAGTCAGAATTCCGCTATGCAGTACGGGCTAGCCAGCAAGACTGACAGTCACATAGCCCATCTGCAGCTCTTCTTTCTATTCTCCATCAGTTATCCTGATTAAATAGAATGACTAAAAATTCAAAGAAGGTTTTGAGGTCCGACTCCTTCTTCTATAATTTCTTATTGCATGGTTTTTTATTTTATTGACTCTCCCAGAGATTATAATATGGTCTTCTCTCTTCTTTCCCCATTTTGCCATCATCCCGCTTGCTCTTCGTATTTTTTATCTTAACCTACCCTGCGTTCCTGACTTGCAGTATTTTTTCCAATCACTTGTCCACCTTTCTCTCTGTACATTTCCCTGTCTTCTTGTTTCTAACATTCAACTGCAACTTAAAACTTTCATGGGCGATTTTTTCCCTATCTCGTATGACTGACCTTTTCCATTTCTAGACAAGTACCATAAAAATTCTCAAGAATTTCTCCGCTTATCTCTATCTTCTTCCTAAGAAATCTGTTTGGGTTTCTCTCATTCTTTTCTGTTTGAACTTCTCTCAGAAAACCCTACTGCTTGTAAATTGTGTTTTAGTTGGACGACAGTCTACTACTTTTGAGGAAGCTTAAGTAAATGCATGCTTATTGGAAAACCTGTTGTCAGCATACTTCTGATGATGGAAACGCATTTGCGTCAGCTCTAAACAGAGGATAAGAAGCAGATCAGGTTACCTTCCAGTACCCGGGACAAGAAGATCAACCTCCTTGTCACCAACGGACATGGCTCTCAGAGTACTTCCTCTTATATGAGGACCTGGTGTAGTGCTGACAGAACTGGGTTCATGAGTTACCAAAATCAAACCCCTTGGTGGAATTGAGAGCTCCCCCTGAGATATCCCACCTTAATTGAGTGAAACAAGAAGTCAATGAGCATTAGTGTAACGAGAAAAGAATTAGATGTCATAAAGCATAAAGAAGATTTCAAAAGAAAAGCTAATCACCATTGTCGCTGATGCCCTACCTCTCAAGACAAAAAGATAAACAAATAAGAAACGACATACATGAAAAGAGGACAAATATTGAGTGAAATAAGAAGACAGTGAGCAAATTGGTGCAAGTAGAGAAAAGAAAAAGATGTTAGCAAGCATAAAAAAGGAAGATTTCAGAATGAAGCTAATAACCACCGTCGCTGACCCCAGCCTCTCAAGATAAATAATAAACAAATAAATGAGAAACGACATGTGTGAAAAGAGGGAAAATAGGAACTGATCCAGAGAATAGAGTAGCGACAACTCATACAGGCTTGCTACTGCACTGTCACAGAAGTTTTAGAACGCAAGAAGTGAAGCTTCCTAAGTAACGCCAGAAGTATGACTATTTTAAGCGATCTGGCCATTTACAAGATAACAGAAGTCTATTTGCAGGAGCCTTGGGGGCATGCTCGTCAAGTTGAATGGAGGACCCCTCCATAAGAAAGGATATGGGTGATAGAAAAAAGGTATAATCCATGATTTACCCCCAAAACTATAAACCAAATCCCTCTTACACACTTTTTTATTTTTCTTGAGATAGTAACATGAATATTCATCAGTGCCAAATTGGCACTTGGCTGCCATTATTAACAAATACAAAAGGCCTTTTTTTCATCTTACAAGGCTTCAAAAATTCAAAAAAGTTTCTAACATCCTCTACATAATTCAGCCTTGGGGTTGGCGGCGAGGACTCAGATTGATTACCTTCACCTCAGAAGGAGCGATAGAGGGTTGTGCAAGGACTGCAAGGTTATTCCGGGAGAGTCCCTTTCTACTCTACATAGGCTCCTAGTGATAGATGTCGGTCTCTGGGTGAAGAGGAATAGGACGGGCGCTCGGGGCCGACCGCGGATTAGATGGGGAGCTTTGGAGAAAGCCCAGGAGTTGAAAAGAAGGTTAGCTGATGGTGGAGCTTGGAGAAGTTCGGGGGATGCGGACGCAATGTGGCCAGAGACAGCGAACTTGGTTAGGGAGGCAGCGGGGGACGTGTTTGGGTTAGCAATGAGCTATTTAGGCAGACACCAGGGCGACGGGTGGTGGAACGATGTAGTCCAAGGAAAAGTGGAGACAAAGAAGGTGCGTTTGCTAAGCTGGCAGGGAGTACGAGCGAGGAAGAAAGGAGAATGAACAGGGAGAGCTACAAGGTGGCGAGGAGGGAAGTGAAGCTGGCGGTCACGGAAGCTAAAATGCGGCGTTTGGTCATATGTACGAGGAATTGGGGAGAAAGGCGGGGACAGGAAGATATTCCGATTGGCTAAAGTGAGGGAGAAGAAGGCTCGGGATTTGGAGCAAGTTAGGTGCATCAAGGACAAGGATGGTAGAGTTCTGATGGGTGAGGCTCAAGTCAAGCAGAGGTGGCAGTCATACTTCGGAAACCTGCTTAACGAGGAAGGGGATCGAGACATAGAGTTAGGAGAGATGAGGCAGCAGAGCGTCACAGAGACCTTGGGTACTGCAGGCGCATTAGGGTGGAGGAGGTCGTGGGGGCTTTGTGTAGGATGAGTAGGGGTCGAGCGACCAGGCCAGACGAGATCCCGGTGGAGTTCTGGAATATGCGTGGATAGGTCAGGTGTGGAGTGGCTAACTAGGTTGTTCAATATGATCATCAGGACTAAGAGGATGCCGGAGGAGTGGAGGTGGAGTACAGTCGTTCCCTTGTATAAGAAAAGGGGATATCTAGTGTTGTAATAACTATAGGGGAATCAAATTACTTAGCCACACCATGAAAGTATGGGAGCGGGTGGTTGAGGCGAGGATGAGGGGGGATGACGTCCATACCCGTGAACCAGTTCGGTTTTATGCCGGGTTGCTCCACTACAGAAGCTATCCACCTTGTCAGGAGATTGGTGGAACAATTTAGGGAAAAGAAAAAGGACCTGCACATGGTATTTATTGACTTGGAGAAGGCTTATGACAAGGTTCCAAGGGAGGTGCCTGAAGGCGAAGAGCGTGCCGGAAGCCTACATCGGAGCGATCAAGGACATGTACGATGGAGCGAAGTCTAGAGTTAGGACGGTGGGTGGTGACACAGACCACTTCCCAGTAGCTATGGGGCTTTATCAAGGATCCGCGCTTAGCGCTTTCTTATTTGCCTTGGTGATGGATGCACTAACACGCCATATCCAAGGGGATGTGCCTTGGTGTATACTATTTGTTGATGCATAGTCCTGATAGACGAGACGAGGGTCAGTGTTAATAAGAGGTTGGAGGTCTGGAGACAGACTCTCGAGTCTAAGGGTTTCAAACTAAGCAAGTCTAAGACTGAATACCTAGAGTGCAAGTTTAACGCTGAATCGAGCGAAGTAGGCAAGGACGTGAAGCTTGGAGCTCAGGTCATCCCCAAGAGGGACAGTTTCAAATATCTTGGGTCGGTGATCCAAGGGGACGGAGAGATCAATGAGGATGTCACTCACCGTATAGGGGCGGGGTGGACGAAATAGAGGCTTGCATCAGGAGACTTGTTTGACAAGAAAGTGCCACCAAAACTCAAGGGGAAATTTTATGTAGCTGTGGTTAGACCTGCCATGTTGTATGGGACGGAGTGTTGGCCGGTTAGGAACTCTCACGTCCAGAGAGTGAAGGTTGCGGAGATGATTCAGGTGGATGTGCAGGCACACCAGGTTAGATAAGGTTAAAAAGGAAGTTATTCGGGAGAAGGTGTGGGATGGCCCAGTGGATGAGAAGATGCGGGAAGAGAGGCTCAGGTGGTTCGGGCATGTGCGGAGGAGAAGCCCTGATGCCCCGGTGAGGAGTTGTGAGCAGCTGGCGGTGGTTGGTACGAGGCGAGGCAGATGGAGGCCTAAGAAGTATTCGGGAGAGGTGATTACACAAGACATGGCAAAATTGCGGATTTCCGAGGTCATGGCCCTTGATAGGAAAGTGTGGGGTATAGTATTAGGGTTGGAGGATAGAGTTTCTGGAACTTCCGTACTTCATTCCCGGGGCTAGGTGAGATTTGGTAGGGCCCTCCGTAGATGTCTTGCGTATTGTATCGTGCCCCCTTATAGTAGTTATTGGTAGATATTATTGCATGCCTTGTAATTTATGGTTTTATGTTAGCTAAATATTTATGCGATTTTTGTTGGAGTCATTAATGTTTTCTTTTTTCTTCCTCTTTTTCTTCTCTTTCTCCTTTCTCCTGAGCCATGGGTCGATTGGAAACATCCTCTCTGCCCTTTCGGGTAGGGGTAAGGCCTGTGTACGTATTACCCTCCACAGACCCCACCTTGTGGGACTATACTGGGTAGTTGTTGTTGTTGTATCCTCTACCTAATTCTCTTTACTCCGGAAGAAAAAGGACAAAAAAGCATTTCGTCTTGATTTTCTGTATGGAGCAAGAGTTGTCTTGAAAACACCTAACGTTCCATTCTTGCCATACAGGCCACCAAATGCATGGAGGAATCATATTCCACCATTTCTTCTGTCTGATACTACCTGCTGCATTCCAGCTCCCAACATATCCTTTGTATACATTAGAAATTTGAATCCAGCCAACGACAACAACATTTCCTTTTGAACACGGGAATCATTTTACACACTCAACCTTTCTAAATTGTCGCTAAGACGCACCTCTTCGGTGTTTGACCATATTCCCCCAACAAGTGTGTTTCACGCACCAATCATGTTGTGACACGTGTTTTTTGTTAAAAGAGAACCACTTAAAAGATACTTTATCTTCTTCATCTTCTCAAACAAAGACCGGCGCCGAGAATCGCGAGTCGCCGGAAAATTCCTCTCACCATTTTTTTAATTACATTATCCAGCAGTGCCTCTATTTTTAACCACCGAAAAATAAAAACAAGAGAGAACCTTCAATATTCACCGAAAACCGCCAAATTTAGAACCTTCAAATTCACTGAAAACCGCCAAATTTCTGTAACCCAAAACCTTAAAACTATGATTTCCTTTTCTTAACAATTTCCTCCTCAAATATACTCTTTGAACGCTTCACTCACCAGTAAGATCCATCACCATAATTGCTTTGACCATCTACATACAAATCCGTCTCTTCAACTCTTAATTTTCCCCACACAGAAAGCACTGAATTTGAGCCACATCAACCATTTTCTTTAGATGTGAGTCGTTGGAATCAATTTGAAAGGGGATGGAGAGTATTGGGGAAGAAGACTAAAGGGAAGGGTCTGTGAGAGTGAAGAAGAGTGCTTAGGGGAGAGGAAGCCACAGGGGGTTTCAAGGACATTATATTTTTTTAAACTAAAATAAAAGACAATAAAATCTGGATAAATTTGGGACATGTGGTGCTTTAATAAGGCCCCAGACACAAGTGTTTTACTTGTTCATGCACTCCTTTTGGGTGTAATCTACCTGGTTACTGTGTATTGGCTATACTTTGAAAAGGTTGGGTATGTAAAATAATTCTTGTGGTCAAAATAATTCTTGTGGTCAAAAGATTTGGTCCATAGTTACAGCGGTAAACTATGTATTATGCCTAGAAAAAATAGAAAGGTACAACCAAACTTAATGACCACAAAAGGACGGTGACGTGTTAATTTTAAAATGTACTACCTTATTCCCATATTGTAGCAATTAACAATCAAGAAAGAAAAAGAAAACACACTGGAATCAGAAATACTGTTCAGCTTGAGCATAATAAAGATTAAACCAAACAATAAGCTTAGGAAGAAAAGATTGTACCTTCAAGCTCAGGAATAGTTTCTACATTGTCTAGAGAATCAGGTGGCTGTAAAAGAGACATCAGATTCTCAGGAGCTCTAAAATGTAACCCCAGTAGAAGGCTATAGTCTATAATGTTCTGAGATTCTAAAAATCTGCAGTCCAAAGATAATTGTCTGCAAAGAGAAAAAGAGAGCGCTTTACTAAACCAAAATAATAATAATAATGAGAGAGAGAACTATAGTTAATAAAAGAAAAATGCATAAAGACCCCATTCAACTTGTCTACACACCTAAACTTTACGGGTGTTCTAGTACCACCCTATTCTTATTCAAAGTGAAATTTACCTCCTTAAAAGGTGAGGTGGCGGAAAAACTAATTTCACCTAGGCTGGGAAAATGTAAAAAACTACTTAAATTTTACAGATGTTAATTTTCCATTGGTTGTTATATTTAATTACACTTAATTAGTTGTATTTGGTGTAATACTAACCCTTTTTATTTTTATTTTTCTGTTTTCTGTTTTCTTTTCTTCTCCTTCCTTTTTTCTTTTCTTCTTTCTCTTTCCTCCATTGTCACAAGAGAGCAGCACCATACAATCATAATCGTAACAAAACAAAAATTAAAGATTGATAGCTCTTTCTACACCTATTTTATCATTTCCTCAACCTCCAATTGTTCTTCACAGCTTGACCGGAGCAAACAACCAAGGTGAAAATAAAAACCTAACACTTTATTGGATCTTCTTAGCTTCCTCTTGCTTTGTGGTTGCGCTTTGTACATTAACTTTACTTTATATATTTATCTTTTGACCAAGGTGGAAGAATAAAATTAATGAGAAAAACCCAAAAAGAGAGACCATTTTCTTGTCAATATAGTCAGCTAATTTCTGTTGCAAAGGTTCCATCAAAAAAACTTTCTCTAAAAAAGTCACTTCTTTAGTTGTAATTTGGTTGCCCATGAATAACTGACAAATGTGACTGAAATTTCTTAGGCAAGCTGAAAAAGTTGATAAAAATGTTTGGAATATTTTCAAGGAGAGAAAGAAACGTTCGGTTAGGGGAGAGGGACGATTATGCCGGTCAAAGAAAGAAAAAAATGAAAAAACCTGTGACAATGCCACGTGTCAGCGCATGTAAATACTACTTGGGTAGAATTTGATTGTGGCATTTTAGGGGTTAAATAAATTCGTCTTGGATAAGAATAGGGTGGTAATAGGACACATGTAAAGTTTAGGTGTATAAATGATTTTCCAGGACAAGTTCAATGGGTCTTTATGCATTTTCTCTTAATAAAAAGACAACCCGAGAGTGTTGAACTTTCTGCAACCAACAAAACAGGAATTAAGGAAAAGAAATGAACAGTCCTAAATAAAATTATCCACAGTCCTCGACACCGTATTTCTTTTCTATAATAGCTTTCATTAATGCAATCAAGCTTTCTTTCATTCTCAATTCTCATATTTGTTCTCTCAATTGCTCTTGACATTGATTTTTCCGTACGGCACTGACAATCTCGTCTAGCATACCGAGGGGACCTCAATTGGTGGACAGTAACTGCACTAACATCAGTTGCTTAGCCTTACGTCACCCTTCCAAGGAATCTCAGAAAGGCACCGCGTAACAGTTGATATTAGAGCTTAGGCTCGACATCGGACGAGGGAATGCATTGTCATTACCACCATTTTTTACCATGGTGAATCATGGGGACCGCATTGCGGCCCTTGAAGAGACGGTTGACGTATTATGACCCATCGTGGATATGGTGCCTAAACTACGAACCAGCCTAGTGCAAAGGTGGGACAACCTGGACCGCAGATTGCTCTAGGCCGAAGTTGACATAGAAAACATTGCGACTCTGAGAAAGACCGACAAATGGCAGCCACAGAGGCAGCCGAAATTTTTGGCAAATTCGAGGAACTCAAACAGGAGCGTATCGAGGATTTAGCCTACAGGGCACAAGAGGCAGACAAGATGACTACCATGTAACAAACCATAGACAACTTGACAGAGCAGCTCAATGTTGTCAATGCTACTTTACAGGGCCTGCTTCGAGGAGGCGGAAACCAAACCCGGGGTGCTGTGAACCAAGCTTCACCGACAGAAAAACTAAAAATTCCTGAGCCAAAACCATACAGTGGAGCTAGGAATGCCAAGGAAGTGGAAAACTTCATCTTTGACATCAAAGAGTACTTCGATGACGTTAGGGGCCTAGAAGAAGCTTCGAAGGTAGCAACTGCTGCCATGTATCTTCAGGATGATGCTAAACTCTGGTGGCGGATGAAGTACAAAGCCATCAAAGCCGGTGAAGAAGCTCTCGAGACATGGGCAGAACTGAAGGCAGCCATACGCCTGCACTTCTTCCCCGAAAATATTGAATACAACGCAAGGAGAAAGCTACGGGAGCTCCGCCAGACCAAACCAGTACGGGACTACGTGCGAGAATTCTCCGCGCTCATGCTAAACATACGTGACACAGGGGACAAAGACAAGCTCTTCACCTTCCAAGAAGGGTTGAAACCTTGTGCTAGCTGCAAAGACAAAGGGTAGAACACCCTACCCAAGGCGATCTAAGCAGTTGAATGCCTTGGGGACTATCAAGTAAAAGCTCGGAAGAATAGGCCTCAACCGCCTACCCGTGCGGGATACAAAGGGGGCCAGCCTAGCAACGGTGGCCATAGCAAAAGTGGGGAAAATCGGAGTGCGACCAAATCTAAGGCTCCTTCCTCTGGCAACAATAGTGTTGCATCAAACAACAATGATTGTGGGAGAAAGCCTCCTTCGGATGCCGTTATTACGGCGGACCACATTGGAACAATGAATGCCTACATGCCCAGATGAACGCCTATCAAGTTTTTGATGATGGGACTGATGACGACTCAAATGATGCGGATCAGACTGAACCAGTAGGTACCTTCAATGCAATTGTTGGCTCTATCTCTGAGGCATTAGCAGAGACTAGTGCCGGTATTCATAAGAAGAAGGATCCATGTCTAATCACCAAGAAAGGGAAAAAGAAGGCGGATGAGGGAACTCCTCTTAAACAAGTGAGGGCCTTAATGTTCAGCGAGAAGAAGGTGAATGGCAAGCGCATTCGGGCGATGATAGACACGGTGCTACCCACAACTGCTTAGCCTCGACTCAGGTGGAGTACCTGGTCTAGTTGTAGGAAAAGGTAGAGGTCGTGTCAAGGCTATCAACTCACCTCCTCAACCAGTGGGTGGAATAGTCAAAGAGGTACCGGTGAAGCTTGGCCCTTACGAAGGAAAATTCAACCTGCGAGCGGTGATCATAGATGACTTCAAGTTGATAGTTGGGTTGGAATTCTTAAGGCAAACCAACACCATGCTCGTACCATATGCAAACATACTACTAATGATGGGAACAAGTGGTGTCAAGCCCTGCATTATCCCGTGGATGCCCATGAAGATGCCCATCGAGAACATCTCGGCCTTGCAGTTGAAGAAGGTGTCAAAAGACATGAACCAACGTTCCTAGCAACCCTCTCGGGTCCCATTCCTGAACCCAGGAAGGAGAAGCTACTACGGGAGTTCGAAGATGTCATGCCACAAGACATGCCAAAGCGACTCCCGCCTAGGCGCACTATGGACCATGAAATTGAGCTGGTGCCAGGCACGAAGCCACCCGCCCGGGCTCCTTACAGAATGTCACAACCCGAACTCACCGAGCTTCGGAGACAATTGACGGAAATGCTAGATACAGGGACCATTATGCCCTCCAAGTCCCCGTACGAGTCCCCTGTTCTACTCCAAAAGTAACATGATGGCAGCCTGCGACTCTGTGTAGATTATCGGTCTCTAAACAAAATCACAATGAAGAACAAGTACTTTATTCCACTAATGGCAGACTTGTTCGATAGACTGGGTGGTGGACGGTGTTCACCAAGATAGACTTAAGATAGGTTATTGGCAAGATCGGATTGTGGAGGGTGATGAACACAAGACCACTTGTGTGACAAGATATGGGTCGTACGACTTCCTGGTTATGCAGTTCGGCTTGACTAACGCCCTAGCTACATTTTGCACCCTGATGAACTAAGTGCTCCGACAGTACATTGACGAATTTGTAGTGGTCTACTTGGATGACAATGTGGTATATAGTCAAACATTGGAAGAACACCTGGTGCGCTTGCGGAAGGTCCTAGCTCGATTGCGGGAGCATGAATTATATGCAAAGCTATCCAAGTGCTCCTTTGCTCAAAAGCAAATTGACTTCCTCGGACATGTCATCGAGGAAGGGCGGATCAAGTTAGACCAACAGAAGATTCAAGCAATCACAAATTGGTCGCCGCCTAAGGATATCCATGCCTTGATGGCATTCCTTGGCCTATGCAACTTCTACCAGCAATTTGTGAAAAACTACTCCCTCATCACAGTGCCATTGACAGAGCTCCTCAAGAAGGTCACGCCCTAGGATTGATGACCCAGGCGAGCGAAGGCCTTCAGGCATTAAAAACGGCTATGTCTAGTAGCCCTGTCTTGGCCCTCCCTGATGTGGCCAAGCCATTCGAGGTACAAACGGATGCATCCGACTATGTCCTCAGTGGAGTCTTGCTACCAGAAGGGCATCCTGTAGCGTACGAGAACCGGAAGTTGAAGGATGCAGAACAACGCTATGCCGCCCATGAGAAAGAATTATTGGTTGTCATCCACTACTTGCGCCTTTGGAGGCACTATATGCTAGGTAACCCGTTCGTGGTCAAAACAGACAACATAGTTGTTAGCCGTTTCATGACCCAGCCAAAGTTGAATGGTTGACAGGCCAAGTGGCAGGAACTCCTTACTGAATTCCACTTCAACCTGGAGTACCGAGGTGGAAAAACCAATCATGTTGCTGATGCACTCAATCGGAGAGCTGATCTAGCATCGGTGTGCCTACTCGCCACCCTAAGGAGGAGCGAAGTAGCCACATCCATCAAGGATCAGATACATGATCTACTCGTCAAGGATCATGCTACACAGTATTTGGTTGATTTGGTAGAACAGGGCAAAACTTGCCAGTTCTACATGGAAGATGGTTTTCTGAAAGTGAAAGGGAACCGACTTTATGTTCCTAACGGAGTAGATCTGCGAAGGACTCTTCTGGCAGAATGTCATGATACTTTGTGGCCCGGCCATCCCCGTGAAGAACGCACCATAACGTCACTTTGTCGTGCATATTATTGGCCTCAAATGGCCGATGACGTCGCTCAATATGTGAAGACTTGTCTAGTATGCCAAAAGAACAAGTCAGATCGCTTGCCACGAGCGGAACTCTTGGAACCACTAGCTATCCCAAAGAGACCTTGGGAAGTGTTTCCCTGGATTTCATCACCAGATTGCCCAAGAACGGAAATCTTACAACTATCTTGGTTGTGGTGGATCGATTTTCCAAGTATGCTACCTTTATAGCAGGCCCAAAGACATTGTTAGTGATCAACTCACGCTTCACTAGCAACTTTTGGACCCAACTCTTTAAGTGCCTTGGGTCAAAATTGAGTCATAGCTCCAGTTTTCATCAGCAATCTGATGACCAGACGGAGCGGTTCAATTGTATGTTGGAGGAATATCTCATCCACTTTGTAACCGGATAGCAAAATAATTGGGTGAAGCTTCTGGATGCTGCTCAACTGTGTTTCAATTCAGAAAAGAGCTCTAGCACAAATAAAAGTGCTTTTGAAATTGTTACCGGACAGCAACCGCTAGGCCCACACACCGTGAATGCACCAAACATGTCAAAATCTCCTCAAGCTGCTAGCTTCTCAAAAGAATGGAAGCAAAATATGGAGATAGTGCGGAGCTATCCCGTCAAAGCCCAAAAGCAGATGAAGAGGCATGCCGATCAAAATCGTTGCTTTGTTGAATACCAAGCAGGAGACAAAGTGATGGTCAAAATCCCAAAGTGGTACTTCTTTGCGGGTGTCCATGACCCACGCTTATTGCAAAAATAAATTTCATCCCGTTTTCCATGTCAGTCTTCTGAAACAGTTTCGGGAAGACACAGAGGATCCTTCACGGAGCCAGCTCACAATACCCAGTATTTGAGGCCCCAATTCAACTGGAAAAAGGCGTGTTGAAGCTATCCTTGATGATAGAGTGATTCATGCCTCATGGGAAGATCACCAAGAGTTCTTGGTGAAATGGCAAGGCTATGAAGCAGAGGAGAATACTTGGGAGAGGGGAAAAAACCTCAAACCCTACAAGAGCCTAATTGATGATTATCTTGCAAGTAAGGCGCTAAAGACGTCACCAACTCAGTTCGGGGAGAATGTCATGGGCGGCTTTCCAGCCATGCTCCATGACATTACCCCTTGGGCGCGCCCCGTGGCGTCCTAACAAGCCTCACAATGTCTAGCACCATGGACGGCCCGGTGATCTTGGCTGTGCCAAGTGACAAGCGCGCATTTGCCTCTGTCACCCCACTGATATTCCTCGCCAGCTCCCAGCCGCAGGCAGACTCCAAAAGCGTCGTGCGCGCAGACAATGATGCCAAAGACAATGCTGCTGACAACGGAACAATTTCTGCCTTGTAAAAAACTAAGTCCTTTTCATTGTAAACACAGAGTAGTTTTATTTCATGTGCTTCCATTATGTTTTTCTAGCTTAGTCAAGTCTAGTCTTGTAGCTTTGGTTTATTTTTTTTAAGCATTATTAAGAGGATCAAGCAATCAAACTTTCTAGCAAGCAAACAATTCTCTGTACTGGTGTCTCTCCCCCTCGACACTGTGTTGCTTTTCTGTAATAGCTTTCATTAATGCAATCAAGTTTTCATTCATTCACAATTCTCATTTATGTTCTCTCAATTGCTCTTGACATTTGTTTTTCCGTACGGCACAAACAATCTCATCTAGTGTACAGAGGAAACCTCAGTTGGCAGACAGTAACTGCAGTGACATCAGTTGTTTAGCCTTACGTCGCCCTTCCAAGGAATCTCAGAAAGGCATCGCGTAACAGTATGTACGCACACTAGTGCACATACACATAGAGACGTATATATATAAGGCATGTTGCATAATTTTTGTGACGTTTGTATATTAAGTTACAAACATACTCAAGGCAACAACATATTTGGGTGCCCGTAGATATTCAAGCAATCAACTATTGCCTCAATCCCAGTGGCGTAGCCAGAAATTCCGCTAAGGGTGTTCAAAATTTAAATAAATAAAAATAAAAATTCCTATGAGTGAGTGCACCAACATTTATTTCAATGAGTGAGTACATTGAACAATATTTTAGTTTTTTAAATCGAGATTCATTTACAAATAGTCACTCCTTTGTACAGTAAAACTAACGTGTCTTGTGGAAGAAAGAAAAAATGAAAGGTACCAAACCAAGAAGTTAAGCTTAAACAAGTCGTTATTTATAGAGTTTCAGACTGTGCGTTACTACTACTAGGATATCTCTCGATTATTAAAAAAAGTGACTCATTATTAGTAGTATAGCTTTTTTCAAATTATATATTACCGAAATTACTTTTTACTTGCTATCAAGAAATTTAAATTTGCAGCCTAAATTACTTTATAACTCAACTTGAAATTTCCTTTTTTATTTTTACTGTAAGAGAAAGCAAGAACAGAGAAAAACTAGAGAGCAAAGAGAGAGAAAGAAAAGGGAGAGAGACACTCGGAAATTTGTCAACGAGGGGATGGGATCAAAATTCAAACATTTTGGTCTGTACTTCCTTTTGATTTTTTAGTGAAAAGAAAATTAAAGTTGTAGCTCATTTTGAAGAGGAGAGAGAGATAAATGAGTTCAAGTGTTTTTGGGTCCGTTGAACTCAAACTTTTCTGGGTCAAACACTTTTTAGTCTATTTTTGAAAGGAGAGAAAGTTTCCATTTGCTTGTTCCTTAAAAAGAGATTTTAAAAAAGGAGTAAATAAATGTAGCAGTTGAAGAGGAGCCTTGAAACAACGGTAAAGTTGTCTTTGCGTAACCTATAGGTCACCGGTTTGAGCCATTGATGCATGCATCAGGGTAGGTTGCCTACATCACACCTCTTGGGGTATGGTCTTTCCCTGGACCCTATGAATGTGGAATGTTTTGTGCACCAGGCTGCCATTTTTAAATAAATGTAGCAGCTGAGGATCGAACTCCAAACAACCTGGTCGCTTGGCACACCCTTCACCGCTAGACCATCTATGTTAGTTGTTTTAAGGGTGTTCAAGCTTTATTACATATTCCAACAAAATATTTCATGTTTATATACTGTATAATTATCCGGCAACAGGTGCTCAGGTGACCACCCTTATGGCACTGTAGCTCTGCCACTGCTCAATCCCAAATAAAGCTAGAGTTAGCTATAAGAATCCTATGTAACCCTTCGGATCTGTTTGGATCTAAATTATTGTTAATACGACTATAAGAAGATTACAGTGACAATGAACCTACTGCAATCCTCCTCCTTAACCTAGCCTATGGGTTGCAAACTAACTGGATTTTAACTTCAGATATCCAACATGCGAGAAATAAACAAAAATCCATCATCCTCAGCAGATTAGTTTTGGTTTTCGGTAGTAGTTTCAAATTACTTGCTCCATCTTCGAAAACTTCAGTATTCAGCCATTAAAGAGAAGAGACTACAATGAACCAGAATTTTTAACTCAAATCTGAAGGGGAAAACCAAACAAAGACTTACTTGAAAAGTGCCTCACGTAATAACTTGTCCATATGAAACTCATATTTCAAATCGAGGTCTTTTAATGTCGTCGTCTCATCAATACGATCTTTCTTTGTAAATCTCCCATGAGAAGAACCTTTCAAATCATAACGGCGATGTATTCTTAATTCCGTACAAAACATATTCCCCATGACTACAAAGCGTACCTGAGAAAATAGGTAAATACTCAACCTGAATGATGAGAAAAACTCATAGCAGCAAAGTACAGTAGGAGTTACGCCTGATCACTAACCTTTTTTCCACGTTGCAATGATATCCTGTGCAGCCCAAATACTTTTGTTATGAGTGTGTTGTCATGTTCCTTCACATGTCTATAGTAATCAGGAAGCATCTTGAGTAGAACCTAAGTGATGGTAAGAGATCCCTGTTAACAACCTTTCAGTCCACTCTCAGTTTGTAATTGTTTCTGAGCAGAACAAATGGCACAGATTCATGATAACTTCTCATTTATCAAATTCATCATAAGTATCCCTTCGGCATGGTAGTGAAAAGAAAGAACATACATTAACCAGAATTAGCTGCAGTCTTGCGGGTAAAAAACACTGTTCACAATTTTTAGCTTCAGCACTCATATGACCTACCACACCGTAGAACGTGAAATTTGCACCGAAAACATCAATGATTCTATTATTCGATATTTATTTCATCTTTTCCACAATGGTTGTAATTTTTTAAGGAAACCTTCCATAGCACATATGAGATTAAAAAAAAACTTTTACCTATCCGAGTAACTAAGTCAAACTCATTTACAGAAACTGAGTTTAAGGTCAAAGCAATCTGCAGTTCTTTATCCACATTTAAGAAATGTTTGATTGAGGTGGTAAAATAGAAGCGGAATGTCTGGGTTGTCTTACACAGAACTTTTTGAATTTGTCCAACACCGGATAGAACAGAAGAAGCATATCACCTTTTCCTTTTCCTGCTGTACTGAACAACCAGTTGATCGTCAATGCTACCTAGGAAGAGAACAGAACGTTTTCTCCCTCCTTTCCCCTCCCAAAAAACAAACAGAGTATATATAGGTGAAACCAAAAAAATGAGTAGGGTGGGTCCTCCCCCCCCCCCCCCGGCTCTTTTATTTCTTTCTAGTCTATGTAGAGAATTTCTCAGTAGGTTGAATGAGGGAGGACTATGGAATAGGGAAAGAAACAGAAGAAAGGGAACACATGTATTTAAAACAGAAATCATGACCTTGACTTTCCATAAAGAGTTCATCTAATTTCAATGTAAAGGCAACATCTTGCTTAATTTTGAGGTAGCGTGAAGATCAGTAGGCATGTAAATGTCGGCACAGCAAGGGAAGGAGAACACCTAAACCAGTTTAGTATGTTTATTTTCTTGTGCAAACCTTGAGCTCAGACTTCTTTAAAGTCTTGATCACAAATCTATCATCCCGAGAAAGATAGAAAAGGCTGCCACTCTTTCCAGGAGACGAAAGCTCTCTCAGACCATCATCACCACAGATGGACATCATATACTCTGCCGCATCCAGCTTGAACAACTCTCTCAAATATCTGAACATGACATTTTATATAGTCAGACAAATGACTCAAACTCTACAGTAACTCATATAGAGCAATAAGAACAGAGAAGTCCACTAGAAGTTTTAGGTTATAGGGTGAATGAAAATTATGAATTTGCAAGGGTGGAAAATCCACAGTTCTAACATTTTCAGGCTCTGGAGGAAGGAAATTCAAGACCCATGGCACAGAATAACAACAACAACAACCCAGTATATTCCCACAAGGTGGGACCCATGGCACAGAATACCCTATGCTAAATCATAGCTGAAGAGTCCTGGAAGCAACGTTCAGGATGAAATGATCCAGAAAGAGTGAACAGACAGCAGTAGAGCCTTTTAACCCATTGAGGGAAAAAATTCATACCAAGAAAACTTTAACCAAACCTTTTTACATGATCTCATCAAATCAAGTAGAATAAGTCCCTAACCCTCTCCTAGCTGTTAAGCAAAGTAGTCAGTTCCCTATAAAAGAACTATTACCAGTTTAATCGAAAATTGTGTTTTGCTCCCATCAGAAGGTCTTCATAGATGGAGTGTGTTAAAGAAACAACCAAGTGGCAGATATAAAATAAATGTGCAAGTACCTGAAAACCATAGGGCAATAATCCTTCCAATAAAAATCGATGGAATGATGTGAAGGTGTAAACTGGGAACCCTTCCTGGGAAAGTACATCTTAATTCTAGCTTGATCTCCAAAATCTGATTGTCTCACTTCACGGATAGGCACAGGAGTGATCTTGCCAACAGAATACCTGTGATTTCTACCATATTAACAAATAGTTCTATTGTAACAAGTGGATTTTACCCCTCAAATTATCAATTAGAAAGGACATTGATATCCTTACCTGATGCCAAGTTGCAAATTAAGCATCAGATAGTAGCTCTTACGGCCTTCTAGAAAGTACACACATGACCTCCTTTTTACTTCTTTTGCGTGAAACTTAATCCGTTGTTTACTTTTGCGAGATAGCCTACTAATATTTATAATTCTTTCTTTTATTAGGACTCCTTGCGTGTATTCCCTTTCATAAGCCACAGAACCAATTTCCAGAAAATCGCTTTTGTCATCATGAGGGCTTTGAGATAATACACTTGATGAATCACAGGTCAACATGTCTCTGCTGGAATCATCAAGGGCAACGTCTTCTCCTTGTGATGCAGTCCTCAGTGATATACTCCCTGAACCTTTAAGCAAGAATCTCTCCGAAATACTACGCTTCACAGGTTTCACAGACTCTAAAATAGTTGATGAAGTATGTGAGAGCTGCTTTTTCCTCTTATCATCATGCCTATCACTGGTCTTCCTCAGAAAGCGATGCTTACTTCCAGCAGGATAAAACATTCCAAGTCCATCTTTTAGCCCTTTAGTCCACACCCCAAAGTAGTAACTTCCATCTGCAAATCGGTAACTGCCTGACCCATGTCTTAAGCCATTCAACCAAAATCCGTCAAAAAGATCTCCATCAAACCATTTCATAACACCTCTACCACACATTTTTCCATCTTTCCAGTTTCCAATATACATGTTTCCATTACTCCATGCATATCGACCACTGCCTTCACGTACTCCCTCTTTCCAACAACCATCATAAACATCAGAATTCTGATACTGCTTTCTTCCTATCCCATGCTGGGTATTCATTCTCCAAACACCTCTGTATATTGAGCCATCAGGCCCATTAAATATTCCAAAACCATGGAGGTAACCTCCAGAGAAATCACCCTCATATGAAGCTCCAGAAGGCCAAATAAAACGTCCTTCTCCAGTCATTTTTCCTTCTTCCCAACAACCATCATAAACGGATCCATCTGACCAAGTATATTTGCCTTTTCCATGAGGAAGAATCCCCTTGAAACTACCGACATAAGCATCTCCATTTGAGAAGACCTTTTCAGCAATGCTGCATATAGAATTAAGTACTAATAAAAAGCTATGTGAAGACAGGCATAAAAGTTCAGGCTAAAGAACCAGCATTGCTTATACATGTACGGATAAGGGCTCCAATGTGCAAGTACCTTCCACTGTCCTCCATGGCCTGTCGTAATCACCCGTGATCTGTTCAAAGTTCCTTAATTGTAGTCAATGAACCCATCTAAGGAGCCTAGCCATAAGTGAACTACTCTGGCGAGCAACTTCAAGAATTTTTATACCTTAGTAAGCACATTGCTATGCATTAATAAGAACAATAGCATAAAAAGCATCCAATTCAAGTAACATAAAGCGCACCTTTACCTCTATCCACTTCACAAATTTAGTTAATAGCAATCATTATTCAGCTGATTTTTCTTTATGAATTAATTTTTTTTGTTATTTGGATGAGCACTCTATAGAGTAAGATTTTAAGATAAATAGAATTGAGGCAAATAGATCCACTACAAGTTTAGTCAGTATAAGAAGAGAAGTTGAGGTGAGACTAAACGAGATTGCAATGCCTAAATGCAAAACATTCTAGAAATCTAGGCTTGATTTTCTAAGAGAATGGCATAACAGATGAAGATGTAACATCTAAAATCAAAGTAGCATGGTCGAAATGGAGAACCAGAGTATTTTGCAACAAAAGCATACTTACCTAAGTAAAAGACAAGTCATGTATAACACATTTAAATCTAGAAAGTCTGTGATGTTTGGATCACATTGTTAATAGTAAGGATACACCATCGTACTTAGATCACATTGCTAGTAGAAGGATATACCATTTTAAATCCAAGTCAGAATCCTTAAAAAAATTTGTGCATATCCAGAGATTGGAGCTGTTAATCTTGAAACACAATGTATCATTTGGTAAGTTTTAACTAAAAGCTAGAAGCTATTACATAAGTGATGGACTCACATATTTAACTTCATTACCACACAGTTTTTGTCCAGACACTTCAGGAACAACAGAATTTCATTTAGAACATAATCTACAAAATAATATCAATATGGCAAGTAATTTTTCGGAAAGGCAGATATTCATGCCAGGACTAGAATTGCATTCGACACCAGCAGTTCTGCAGAATAACCTAACAATAGACTATTACTCGACAATCAACTTGGACACAGCTTGTTCTGTAGAAATTGGAATCAAAAAGTACAATTTCGACAGCATTACAAACATATTTCTGCTCCTCATCTTCTCTCTATATGAACTTAATCAGTCTAAATTTCCCTGCAAACTTGCAATTATCTTAACAGTCGAAGCTAGTTGGCATCCAATTAAAATCCTAACAATAATATCTCTAACTAGCAGCTGAAAATGAGTGCAGAAACACAAACATTCAACTAATCCAACGAATTCATCAATAAACTCAAAAAAGGGAACGACATCATTTACTCAATTGAGAGAACACATCAACTTCACATCATCTGATAGCACAAAATAACTCGTCATCTAAATAAAAACTGTCGATGATAAGAGATGAGCATCAAATATCGATTAACTCACCTCCAAGTTGCACTGTGTACACCAAACGATCACCGAGCCCTAAAATCGTCAGCTACTAAAATTTAAAGTAAATTAAAAAAAAATCAAAATCGACAGCTACAGCGGAAAGCGATTTCGAATTGACACTCCAACTTCTTCCTTGAAATCTACCGCCAAAAAATTCACCACTTTCTCTCTCTAGATTTATCTTTTTCTCTCACTATGACGTTACCTACAAGACTACAAAAGCTCTTCTATCAAGCTTACCCTTTCGGCATATATTTCAGTATTGGACATGAAGAAATTTCTGTTTGTACTTTTTGGATTTCAGTTTTACGGACAGAGTTACATGAGAAAAGGCTAACGCGATATGTATTATATGACGTGTGAACTGGGTTACGTGGCACCCCAGTAAGTGACGACATACACGTGTTCCGATCTTAGTGGTCAAATACGAGGATTAGTTTGGACGGGAGTTGTAGCTGATTTTGCTGGCGTTAAACTGCTTGCCACGTAAAGTACAAAATAGTGGGAATTAAAAACTTTTGAAGAGAAGAGATTTTAATTTAATTATTTAAGGAGGAATTGATTCCACTTTCTGAACGAACAGCTCAGATGACTTGGAATTAATGGAATCATTTGTTGCTCTATGTTGGGGTTCTCACAAATTCACGTGAAAATTTATTAACTTCGAACATGATAATGATTTTTTCGAATAATTATTTTTATTACTTATGTCAAGCAAAATATGACCCTAGTAATATTATTTTAAGTGTTAAACGGATTTTGTTGTTATTTTTAATTAGTTTTATGCATTGATCCATGAACTCCCAGTCTGCTCTTTCTTTACTTTCTTTCTTTCTTTTTTCCTTTTTTTTTTGGGAGGGGGGCGGTTGGAGGAAGAGGCACAAAAGAATTAATTTTCATGCACACTATGATAACATAGCTAAATTAATAAATCAATAACGAATATTATCTTTCTTGATCTCACTAAAAAGATATGGTCGTCCTTTAGAATATTGACTCTTTGAAATTCATACTTGTAGCTTTTATTTTTTATTTTTCGTCTTTTAGCACAGATTTGTTGGATCGTGTTATAAAAGGTTTGTATGGGCTAAATAGGATTTAATTGTTAGGGGTCGAATGCGCTTCTTCTCACGCCCATGTAACATCGAGGGTACGACTCTCCCTCACGTTTTTCACAGCAAGGGCGTGGCGTCGGCGTGTATATGTACTTCCCCTCTTCAAAGGCGTCAGCGATCCCTCGACGAATTGTAATTTTAGTGAGAAAACCTCACTTCTATATAAAGGGGAGTTTTCTTTTTTGTAGGGCGGGATGTATTATTCTCTAATAATACAACTTCTATCATTCTCTCTCTACTATCCTCTCAATTGTGATCATCGATTATATTCATAACTTCTTTATTTTTGCTAATATTCACAATATTATAACGATGTTGACTCTATTTTGGAGTTTATTATATTTGATTACGATTTATCATTTTCTATATTTTCGATTATTTATAGTTCATAAAGTAACCGATAACTTTTGAGTCAAACAAGGTTTAAATCCGTTTCTTTTCTCACTTGCTTTATTTTATGGTTCTGTCAAGTGAACCATTTAGAATGGCTGTAGATCAGTTGAGTGTGTTTCCCGTTGTCGTAAAAAAAATTACACTGTATAGTTAAGTAAAATTATTGTTTTTATGTAAATTATATGGTGAATTCTTTTGACTTTTTAATATGATTTATTTTTTATATTTTGATATTTCTTAATAAAATATTTGGCTGCGTTTCTGCTTTAGACTTTAGTGGTTCTTTCGCTTTGGACAAAAGTACCGATATGATGTGTCAAATATTGTCCACGACCCAAAAAAAAGAAAATATTGTCCATGCAAATTGCAAACCATGAAGAACTTGACGTTTAGTGTCATGAGGTGCTCTTTAATTCATATATTCGTTTCTTTTTTTGTTTGTGTTATTGGAGGTATGTCAATATCAACCGAAATATAGTGGCAGTTGTTTACACATTAAAAAGGTAGTTTATTTGCGCAGCGTGACTAGATTAGGTAGCAATTCTTTACCTGTTTTCATTTCTTTCTCTTTTGCTTTTTTTTTTTTAGAGAAATTTTCATAAATTATTAATTTTTAGTAGTAATTAGCCATCTATTGATATTGTATGGGCCAAAATTAGACCAGAGAAATTCGGCACGCGAAGACATAAGGTCAAGATCGGACAGGCTGAGATCATACGGGCTGAGGTTGGACCGCCATCAATAAAGTCGAGGTCGGACCGTCATCAATAAAGCTGAGGTCGGACAGGCCAAGGCCGGACCGTCGTCAATAAAGCCGGTGTCGGACAGGCCGATGTCGGACAGTGATGAAACAACTAGCCTCCTTTGGAATCCTCAAAAGGAATATTCTAATAAATATTTCCTCTAATTGTACTTTTTCTTTTAATATTTTTCTGAAAATACCTCTTATAAATATGAGGGGAGCATTTCCCAAAAAAGGGGCTCTCTCTCTCTCCTCTTCATCTCCCTCTTCATCTCTCTTGAAAATATGTAAACACATCTCTTAAAAGAGAAAAAGAGGATATGTGATCCCGGAACTTCATGAGATCCAAAAAGGATCCTAAAATTCATGTATTTGACTATCATTCATCTTTATCTTTATCAAATGAAAGAGGATCTGCTTCGCTCAAGATCGAATGAATCATTTCCTTTATTTACATTTATTGTCACTTAATGTTACTTCATGCATCTTTCTTTATGATATTAAATCTGGCCAACGTTTGTACTCGGTTATATTTCTCTATTCATGTTATTCATCGCGGATATATAGTTAACTATCCTTAACTTATGATTTATCCCTTCTTCATTGATTGATTTGCTTAAAAATAATTAAAAATCGTTTGAGTCAAACAGTGACTATTTGTTATATTACGGATTATAGATACATTTTCTATGGTTATAAGATGTAATTGATGTATTTAATCTATTGTATTCATGAATACAGTAGCAAAAATAGGTGTGAATCGGGGAAGTCAAGCTAACCAGTTATTGTATTTGAGTGTATTTAACTATATCCATGGAGTAAAATGTGGGATTACAGCTGGACAGATTATTGTATTCAATTGTATTCGACTGTATTCACGTTGTGAAATAGGGGATTACACTATTTTTAAAACGGAAAGTGAATTAGTTAACATAATAGACTCAACAAACTCAATGATAACACACAAATTTTTTTTTTTCGGTTATAAAATAGATTCTCAACCAAAAAATACACCAAAAGTATAGCAATCTTCGGACAAATTATATAATACATATGAATACATAAATAATATTAATTAAAAAATATATGAATACATTCATTGCATATAGTGAGATAGTGAATACAATGAAAAACATAAAATACAACGGGATACAATAAAAAAAGATAGTGAATACAATAAAATAAATGGAATACAACGAAATACATTGAATTACAATGAAAAAAAAGACAATGAATACAATGAAATACATGAAAATATATTAAAATATATTAACAGAAAATCAAGTTGCTCAACCCCAAACACCGTCGTCTTTGTTCAAGAACAAACCCTAATTTCCGGCGAATCCATCGTTCACCGAAAGCCGGTAGTGAAAATGCGCCATTTTGGTCCGGCGATGGTGCCTTCAATGGCAAAAAATAACGCCAAAGCCTTCAATGCAATATCTCAAAAGATGTACAAATCATAGAAACTTATATCATTCAATGACGAATTGACTAATAAAGATGAATTAAGGATAACACATAAACTTATATCCTTCAAAACCATCAAGCCTTCATTGACGAATTGAGGAAGGAAGAGGAACAGTGAATTCAATAGGTGGTTTTGCCCCTTCTGTCATTCTAATTGATTGATAAAGAAAAATTAAAGATATCACATAAACTTATATCATTCAAAGCCTTCAAGCCTTCATTGACAAATTGAGGAAGGAAGTGGAACAATGAATTTAATGGGTGGTTTTGCCCCTCTCTGTCATTCTCCGCCATCGATGATCACTCAACTGAATATTTTTCGAAACAATGGCGGTGAATTAATGGAGAATTGTGGTTGTATTCACGGAGAAAGATTGGCGTTGAGAGAGAGAGAGAGAGAGATGGGGGGGGGAGAAAAATCTGAAAGAATAAGAGAGAAAAATAATACAAAGTGTATTTTATGGCTTATGGGCAGGAAATGACCACAAATAAATATTTGGATTTTGGCTATAAAAATCAAAAGGTATCTATGGAATATAATTTTTTAAAGTATTTATTTAAAATAAATAAGGTATCAACTTTTTCTATATGAGGTAAAAATTCCTTGTTCTTTTTTTGTTACAAAAGAGTTTTAAATTTGTTAGGTACCTCTATTTTCAATGAGTTAGAAGGTCGTGTTCTTTGAATTTGTGAATATAAGATACACTAATACATTATTTTTAGAAAGAATTACAAGAAAATACACATGACTTCACACCATAATAAAAAATGACTCATGTTTTTAAGTTTTACCCAATCTTCAACATTGTATATATTTAAAAGCACTAGCAAATACATAGTCTATGTTCTTACAACAATTATTTTTAAAAGCTATGGAGTTAAATTTGTGTTCTCACAAACATTGTTTTCACTCTCTCTTCTTCTCATATCTTCTATATATGCTTCAAGGGGTCGTCCGTCATTGCTACTTCTTACCCTATGTCACCTGATTGCAATGTAAGAAACTTGAAGAGTATAAGACCACAATTGAAGGCCATTCAAAACTTTGCTTTCGAAAATAGGATTTTTTTTAGTTTGTTAGTTGTTTGGATTGAGTGTTGTTCTAATTGATTGACAATATCAAAAGGAGCTCAAAATTTAAATTTGGAATAGATTTAGCAAGATTTGAGTTAAATTTTAGAAAAGACGCAAGAAAAAAGACGAAGCCTGTTTTTTGTATAATAGTATATATGAGTGTATAAACACATCTTAAAATAGCACGGGCTAGCCAGTTTTCGGGCTGGTCATTCCAAAATAGCCAGCGTTTGCAAATTCATTGAGAAATAGCCAGTTTTTTGCTGCTACAAGGACCGGTCCAGCATAATATAGCGGAGATCGGTGTACATGTATATGAACTTCCAGCATATTATGCTGGAACTCCAACAAGCAGAAAGTTCCCGAATAATATACTGGAGATCGGAGCACATGTCTATGAACTTCCAGCATATTATATTAGATCGGTATATTATACTGCAATTCCAGTATATTATGCTAGAGTTCCAGTATACTTATGTTGGGACTCCATTATAATATGTTGGAGTTCCGCTATGCTTATATTGGAACTCTATTATAATATGGTGGAGTTTCAGTATATTTATTCTGGAACTCCAGTGTATTATGCTGGAATATTTTTCAGATTTCGAACAGTATTTTCGTTTAGATTTATCTTACGTAAAAAGTGGCTAAATTTCGATTACTTTTGAAATTGTGGCTATTTTTGAATGATCACTTATAACTCTGCCTATTTTTGAATTTCTCCTTATACACCTTTATACAAGCGTCTGTAGACGATCTTCTTCCACGATTTTCAGTTGCAATTCTTGTTCAAAACCAGTCCAAATTTCCGTTATTTATATGAAACCTCCTTATATCATTTCTAACAAGTCTAAATAACACACGCTCCAAATTCCTCACAAAATCAAACTCGGAATTTAAATCCACATATTTAAGCTTTCTAAAAATCTAATTTTCACATCCAAATAGATTTGGTTTGTTGAACTAATATTTGAGTCACTGCTTCAAAAATTAACTTGAAAAATTGAGCAATTTTTTTTTAAAATTAGATAGTAATTTCTAGAAGTTGGATGTTGAATCTTAGTCTATTATCTTTAATCTAGTTGGTTGTAAATTGAAATATGAACTATAAAATTAAAAAGCATGGAGCTAATGCTTCTTATGTGAAAAATTTCCTTCCTTTTAGGTGGCTATTATAGATATGACTAAACTCTATTGGTTTTAGTCTAGAGTTAGAATTTAACGACTGATTTGACTAAATTCAATAATTATAGTTCAAACTTTATATATTTTTAAGATATTTATTTAAATTGCATAAATTATTAATTTAGACTCAATCTCGAGTAACTTAAAATAGTTAGAATTTCGAGTTTATAAGCTTTAAATTCTGAATCAGCTTCAGATTTTAGCAATTTTCGATCAAAACTAAAAAATACAGATGTACAACTAGCTGAATTTGAAATGCCTTTTTTTTTTTTTTTATCTCTAGCTTAATAATACTATGTATACGTAGTATATTACTTGACACTTGATTTGGGGCACAAGATACATTTTCTAATGTAAAATTGTATCTTAATGGACTATGGATTACCTTTATTTGACTTTAATACAAGGTAGACTGACAAAAAATGGCTACTTTCGGGACAACGCATGTGAATCGACAATCTCTGATCCTATGTTTTGACTCGGCATTAAAATGAATCTAAGCATTTCTCAAATAGGATATGAAATGAAGACACAAAGTCTATCTTTTTTGTTCCTTTTAGTGATAGATGCAGTGGGGTTGTTACTCTGTTTGATCGGTGAAAAAAGTTTTAGATATTTTAGATTTTTTTTATTTACTATATTTACTATTCAAAGCTTAATGGCCAACTAATACAGATATTATGAGATATTTTTCTGTTCTTTCAAGTCGAGCCTTAGACTTGTAGACGCAAGTTAAGGTGATCCCACCATAGGTCTTTATAGTGGAGTAAGTATATCAAATATATGCATCTTTGATTGATTGTGACTTGTGATTCCACATTGACAATTATAGTACATAGTATTAACTAATAATCAACCTTTGGAATTAGATTCTAGACAGTTACTTTAGAGCCACTTATTAGCAAATAATATGGTGAAGCTGGAAAGATGATGAGATAATCATTGTGTAAACTCTCTTTAATTACCTTCTTTTTAGCCGACCATTAACACATCAGGAATAAAAATATAATATTCTTTTGCAAATTTGATTTTTATATTGTGAGGGGTTGCTCTAATGGTAATCATCTCCATTTCCGACCAAGAGGTTGTGAGTTTATATCGTGAGGTAATTAACTTGTTTTCGTATAATTAACTGTTTCAAAAGAAAATTTTGTTTTGAGAACAGAGATGAAAGAGCATCTAAAAGTATGTTCCAATTGTAAAGCAACCTTTTTGTCTAATAGAAAATAAAAACTACAGCAACGACGAAGAGGAAGTCCAAGAGCATGCGTGTTGACATTAATGGAGTGAATTAATTATTTATTTGATGGGCATGTTATGTCTTGATTTGATTACTCAACCAAATTTTTGTAATCACTCTGTATTCAAAACCAAAAAAATTAGAAAGAAAACGTTAGTTTAAGAAAACAAAACAGAAAAATTTTGAGCCTACAATTTCTTTGTTTATGTATGAGGGCAAATCGGATGCAAAATAAGGCTAGTACGTACATACACGTGGCCGACTCGGATGAAGTACAGGCCGGGGCCGCCTCCTTATGAGGCCGACGACATTTGGAGACGTCCTCCCTCACGACCGCACGTCGAGAAGGATATGCCCCTGTCCATAGTGGCGCGTCGACGAGCTAGTCCAGATGGACGTCTCCAACTCCCCTCTCCTTGTATTTCTGTTATAATAGTAGTGGCCTTAGGGTGATGTAATAGGTTGGCGAGGGAACCGCTCCTCTATATAAAGGAGGGTCCCTCTCATTTGTAGGACATATATTATTGATCATTAATAATACAGCTCTCTCTCTCTACCACTTTTCTCTCTACTATCATCATTTTACTGCTCACTTGTTCTTCTTACTTGATTAAATTTTACCATCCTCTTATAAAGATAACATATATACAAATCCAACGATCGATCTTCAGCATATATTACCATTGATTCCGATTGTCCCTTTATTTATATTTATTGACTTGTTCAAAAGTGCTCAACAACTTTTGAGTCAAACAATTTGGCGCCGTCTGTGGGGATTTCGAGAATCAAACTCGTAGTATACATTCGCAAGATCCGATCATCGGAAAAAGTTTGGAAATGGCTGAAAATAACACCACGACCCAAGGCTGTGGCAGAAGTTACCACAAACCTCCTGAGTGCCATGAACGAGGCTGGTGGTAGCACAACCATCAACGTTACTCCCTTTGCCGCGCCTGAAGCACAGGCCTCCCCTCCCCCCTTTGGGAACCCTATTACCTCGCAGGAAAGGGACTCCAATCCAAAAAAGGCACCTCCAGCAGTCAAAAGGCTACTCGAAGAATGGTTGACCAGCACCCTGAGCAGCTTAGTGGAAAAGCCACCGCAAGGTTGCGGAAATGCAGCACCAGCAACGAGCAACACCACCGCGATAGACGAACGGGAAGAAACACGGACCAACGGCCAAATCCTCGAGACGCAAACACACGACGATACACTAGCCTCCATCCTCAGAAAAATGAAGGAAATGGAAGGTGAAAATCAGGCCCTCCGCGACCAGATGAAGGAGCACCAAGATAGGATTGATAAGATCCCCGGGGCACCTAAACTACTACCCAAACAGGATGTAGGAAAGTTTGTGGAACAACCCTACTCCGAAGAAGCGGCACCCTACACCATCCCGAAAACCTTCAAGATGCTCCCATACCTGAAGGTGTACGACAGAACCACCGATCCCGAGGATCACATCATCCACTACGTCACTTCAATAAAAGGTAACGACTTGTCTAAAGAACAGGTACCATCAGTACTACTGAAGAAGTTTGGCAAAACGCTGACTGGAGGAGCGCTAACCTGGTACTCTCAACTACCCGCCAAGGCAATCTCAACCTTCGAGGAAATGGCGGACAAGTTCGTCACCGCACATGCCGGCGCTAAGAAAGCGGAAGCGAGGGTGAACGACATATTCGTCGTCAGACAAACCGCAGGCGAAGGCCTCAAGGACTTCCTCGCCAGATTCAATAGGGTAAGAATGAGCCTGCCAAATGTGTCGGAGAAAATGGCAGTAGCAGCCTTCCAGAACGGACTTAGCAGGGACGGCTCCGGAGCTACCAAAAAACTGCTGAGTCGGCTTATGAAGTACCCTCCCACGACCTGGGACGAGATCCATAATGTCTACTGCGCCTAGGTACGGCCAGATGAGGAGGATCTTAAAGGACCAACCCGACGGCTGGCGGCCGTGCACCCGAACACAAGGAGAGATCGGCGGCATGAGGGATGCCGGGAACTTCCCCCTCATCTCAGCAGGGAGCGACACCAACCCTATACGAGATCTTCGCTTACGCCCCCACGTCATACAGACGCCATGAAACATCACCTCGCCCCACTCAAGAACGAACGAGGTACGCCCGCTCTACTTTCTTCACATAACTTTTGTGTTTCACCCTCAAAAGTGGTGTACGCACTAGAGAAGCTCGGAACTAAGATGCAGTGGCCCCAAAAGATGAAATCAGACCCAGCCACAAAGAAATCAAACGTCCTATGCGAGTTCCATCAGGAACTAGGGCACCAGACTGAAGACTGTATCGGTCTACGGTAGGAAGTCATCAGAATGCTCAACCAGGGTTACCTGAAAGAGCTGCTCAGCGACAAGGGGAAAGCTAATTATGCGCCCAGACGGGAGCACTCCCGGGGACCCCCAAAGCCGCCCTCTCCGACACGTACGGTAAACATGATCGTAGGAGAAAGGAACGACGTCACCATTAATCACGTCAAATTCGCCAGCACACACCGACTAAAGAGGACCATCTCCCACGAACGGTACGATGACCTCGAAGGAAGTATCACCTTCGATAAGTCTGACGCTGGCGATTTGTGTTTCCCTCATTATGATGCTTTAGTTATTACTCTACGTATCATTGATACCGATGTCATGAGAGTCATGATCGATGACGGAAGCGGCGCCTGCATCATTCATCCGAGAGTCCTCACACAGATGGGACTCAAGGATAGAATAACCCCCAGGTGCATAACTCTAACTGGTTTTAACAATGCAGTAGAGCGCACATTAGGAGAGGTGACCCTGCCCGTCCTCGCGGCTGGTGTTACCCTGGAAACTACCTTCCACGTGGTGAACCAGGAGACGGCCTACAACGTCATCATTGGGCGACCATGGATACACGCGATGCGAGCGGTCCTGTCAAGCCTGTACCAAGTGATCATATTTCCTACCCCATGGGGAATATTCAGCATTAAAGGGGAGCCGCGCACAACGCAAGAATGTTATAAGATAACTCAAGATTGCGCCCATACCCGACAATTAAGCAGGGTGAGTGGAGAAGTTGAGCAATCAACCACGTCGGGGACCCAAGCGGACCCGACGGCGACGCTATTAGGGATCCAGACACCATAGAAGCCTGCAAAGCTACGATTGAGGAGCTTGACCCGGTCCAACTAGATCAGAACGACCCCGAGAAGAAGGCCTACATCGGTCACGGACTCGTCAATCCGAGTAAGTACCATGAATTCTTAGATAAATATGCAAACATGTTTGCTTTTTCCCATGCGGATATGCCAAGGATCTTTCCAGATATCGCCACCCACCGGCTCAATTTGGATCCATTACATCTTCCAGTAAAGCAAGTCAGGAGAAAGTTTAATGCCGCCATTAATAAAGTGGTCCGAGAAGAGGTAGACAAGTTGCTGGCCAACGGTTCCGTCAGAGAGTCAAAGTACCCGCAATGGGTCACTAATGTGGTGATGGTAAAAAAGAAAAACGGAAAATGGAGGATGTGCATGGATTTTACCGAACTAGATGAGGCTTGCCCTAAGGACTCTTTCCCCCTGCCTCACATCGACCAACTAATCGATGCCACCGCCGGACACAAGCTATTAAGCTTCTTGGATGCCTATTCCATCTATAACCAAATTCTGATGGCCGAAGAAGATCAGGAGAAAACCACCTTCATAACCCACCAAGGCACATACTGCTACAGGGTGATGCCCTTCGGGCTAAAGAACGCGGCGGCTACTTATCAGAGGTTGGTCACTAAGATGTTCAAGGAGCAACTTGGGAAGACCATGGAGGTTTACATCGACGACATGCTATTCAAATCAGCAAGGAAGGAGGATCATATCGACCACATACGAGAGGCCTTCGAGATATTGAACAGCTATAGAATGAAGCTGAACCCCAAAAAATGCGCTTTTGGCGTGGCGTTCGGGAAATTCCTTGGCTTCCTTGTATCATAGAGAGGGATCGAGGTCAACCCTGACCAAATTAAGGCGATTGCCTCGATACCCGAAGCACTTACTAGCAAGAAACAGGTTCAGAAGTTGACAGGCCGAATAGCCGCTCTCTCTCGTTTTATCTCCCGATCGTCGGACAGGTGCCACAAATCCTTCAGTGTGCTGAGAAAAGATAACGGGTTCCACTGGAATGGCGAATGCGTCAAAGCCCTCCAAGATTTGAAAATGTATCTGACGTCCCCACCACTGTTGGCAAAGGCAGAACCAGGCGAACCCCTACTGACATATCTGGCTGTCTCAGAGGTTGCGGTCAGCGCAGTGCTCGTCCACGAACAAAAAGGTACGCAGTCACCTATCTACTATATTAGTAAGACTCTAGTGGACGCCGAGATTCGGTACCCACACCTCGAGAATTTAGCATTGGCGTTGGTCACGGCTTCCCGAAATCCAAAACCCTACTTTCAATGCCACCCCATCCGAGTAGTGACCACCTTCCCTCTAAGAAGCATACACAAGCCCGAACTGTCGGGCCGTCTCGCCAGATGGGCCATAGAGCTCAGCGAGCACGACATCACCTATATCCCCAGAACTGCCATCAAATCACAAGTCCTCGCCGACTTCGTAGTTGATTTCAGTGCCGGCATCTCTCCTGAGGCTGAGAAGGAGGCCCTGCGAATGGCCCCTAACATGGACCCCTGGATACTCCACACAGATGGGGCCGCGAACGCCTCGGGATCGGGATTGGGACTCGTTCTTGAGGTCCCTACGGGTGAGGTCATTCGCCAGACCATACGATGCCCCGAGATGACTAACAATGAAGTGGAGTACAAAGATGTTATTGCAGGTTTGAAACTGGCCGCCAGGTACGGGGCCCGCCGGCTAATCCTGCATTGCGACTCGCAACTTGTGGTAAATCAAGTCGTCGGGACTTACCAGATCAATGAGCAAAGGTTACAAAAATATCAAGTCGAGGTCTGTAAACTGATGGCCCAATTTGACGAATGTCGCTTCGAACAAGTACGTAGGGTACACAACGCCGAAGCCGACGGGCTGGCTAAGCTGGCAGCAGCAGCCACCAACCTAAACAAAGAGAGCACCGTCACCCTCATGCACTCCGCCATCAACCACAACGAGGTATTCTCTCTGCACTTAACTTGGGACTGGCGCAATCAGTTTGTGTCATACTTGCAGGAAGGGCACATACCACACGACAAAAAAGAAGCCAGAAAGCTTCACACACAGGCGGCAAGATACTGCCTGATAAATAATGACCTTTACAAAAGAACTTTTGGACGACCCCTGGCTAAGTGCCTAGGACCTAACCAGACAACACTGGTATTGGAAGAGGTCCATGAGGGTCATTGCGGTGCCCATACGGGAAATCGAGCACTCGTGCGGTGCCTAATACGGGCCGGTTACTATTGGCCTACCATGAAAAAGGACGCGGCAGAATACGTCCGGCGATGCGAAAAATGCCAAAAGTTCGCTCCCATGATACATCATCCAGGAGAGCCCCTCCACTCGGTCACGTCCTCATGGCCCTTCATCGAATGGGGAATGGACATAGTCGGACCGCTACCTGTCGGACGAGTAAAGGTACACTTTTTATTAGTTTTAACTGACTATTTTTCTAAGTGGGTAGAAGCAGGTGCCTACGCCCAAATCCGCGAGCAAGAAGTCATAGCCTTCATCTGGAAAAAACATCATATGCCGCTTCGGCATCCCCAAAGAGATAACGTGTGACAATGGACGACTGTTCATAGGACAAAAGACAACCGACTATTTTGACAAATGGCGTATCAAAAGAATACTCTCAACACCATATCACCCAGACGCCAACGGCCAAGCAGAATCATCCAACAGGACCATATTAAACATCCTGAAGAAAAAACTCGAAGACACCAATGGATTGTGGCCCGAATTGCTACCAGAAGTATTACGGGCACATAGAACCACCCCCAAATCCTCCACAGGAGAGACTCCCTACTCATTAGTCTACGGGACCGACGCCATCATACCAGTTGAAGTCGGCGAACCAAGCCTCAGATACTCGCACACAAGCGGAGAGGAGAATGACGCGAGCCGACTACAAGACTTGGACGAAGCCGAAGAAAGAAGAGAAATGGCCCACGTCAGGTTAGTGGCCCAAAAACAGCAGATCGAGAGATACTACAACAAAAGGACAAAAATCCGTCCACTCAAGACATGCGACTATGTGTTAAAGGCCAAAACACTGGCATCCAAAGACCCTAACGAAGATGGGCACCAATTGGGACGGGCCCTACAAAATCATAGCGGCAGCAGACAAAGGCTCCTTCAAGTTAGAAACCATGGACGGAAAGATACTCCAAAACAACTGGAATATCTCACACCTCAAACGTTTCCACTTCTAAAAGGCATCCCCCAAGCCGTACTCTTTTTACCTCATCCGGATTTTGTCCCAATTGTGTTTTCTCGGAGAAGTTTTTAATAAGGCGACGAAGGAGATGCCCGGAATCATTTACAATGTTATTCTGATACACCAAGTGTACCGCCAACCGGCACGAATGGTGCATCACAGCCTTACATTGTTACTGTATTCTCATTAGCTACAAAGGAGTCATTTTATTTCAGGAGAAAGACCCATTTTGCCTCAATAATGTAGAAACCTCAACTTTGTATGCCATGCCTACCTCTTGGGTTATTATCTTGGGTATTGTCGAAAAAACGTTTTCTACATTATGATATCATATGAATTACTACTTTTTTATAGGAACGGTCACTTGAAAATGTTAGTCGTCAGGACTCAAGTATTACTTCAAGTTTAAATCATGTGTTGCAGCTGCATTGCCAGGTCCTCCGTCAAGGTAGGAAATGGTCTGGACATTGTTGAATCAAACAGGATATGCAACAACCTATAATAGTAGATGACTTGATCACAAATAATTTTTGGGCAACTCTAGAGTACAACAAAATACACATAATGAAACAACCTCAACAAGCAGCAAATGGAAAAAATATGCCACAAAACTGAAGCTTTGGATTACATGTTGGAAGTTCATAATTCTTATGTCATTTCTTGCACATACTAGAGAGAAATAAACATATTACCACATATTTTGTATATAAAATTCTTTTGATTAAGATTGTTTATTTTGATTTAATATTGAAGGAAAATATTTTATTAAAACACTCTGAAAGCTTTCTATAATTCTCAAAAATCTCCACACATAAAATAAGCCATCAATATCCCTATTTATAATAATGTGAAACATATTTCAACTAGAAACAGGAAAGTCTATCCCTTCATTTAATTCTAAGTGCAATTTTTATTTAGATATGAATTAAATAAATCAACCCTAAATAACTAAGGTTTACTACTATAACTTTGAATTAGTTTTTTAACATTCTCCCGTAATTCAAAGTTGTGTACGTCTGACTTGTTCGTTGTGCAGTTATGTTGGAGTACTTCTCTCCAACTTTCACTTTTGATAAGGCACATGTCTTTATCCCTCGATTTGTCGAAACACCTGTCTCCAACTCACGTTGATGCATTTTGTCACCAACTGTTGATGCACTTTGTCACCAACACCCAATTTCGTTGAAGTCCCTGTCTCCAACTCACGTTGATGCACTTTCAATTTTGTTGAAGTCCATGTAAAGGAGGCTCGAGGGCTTGTTAAGGAAGGCGGCAAGGGCCGACGAAGGGTGGAAAACGAAAGGCGTTTTCTGGTCCCCCCTGAGCCGGGGGGTGCTTGTGGGGGGGGGGTGTGCCACGACGAAACAAGGGAATGAAAGGCCGTTTTGCGTTGGATGCTCTTTAACTTCCCCACAATGATGGCTCTGTTGTCTTGGGGAGCGTTGGGATTGGATATAGATGGGAAATCTATAGATCGTAGTAGTTCGCCAACCTCTCTAACTAAGATACGATACAATCTCCAACTCACGTTAATGCACTTTGTCACCAACACCCAATTTTTTTTAAACAGAAAAGGGCCAAAACTATCCCTATCGTTTGCTAAATGGTTTATAAATACCCTCCGTTTACCTATCCATCCAAAAAAATATACTCCGTCCATCTATCAGGTAAAAAAAAATACGAAGTTAATTATATTAACAAAAATACCCCTTAATTTAACGGCAACAGATGTGAGCCCTACTTTTAATGAGTTGGCAAGGTATTACTGGGTCATGTGGCTTATTGGGTCAAACAAAAATTATGGTTAGAGTATACCCGTCCCAATTATTTGTCCCGCTCTAATTATTTTTTAACTTAAAAAAGAAAAGAAAAAATACTTAGCATCTTATTCCTTCACCATTGTCACCGCTCCTATTTTCTGCCATAACCACGACAAATCTAGACCACCCCTATGTATTTATTTACAGTCAAAACCGCCGGACCTGTCCCAAAAGGAGCGGAATATAATTGCGCATCCATTCAAAAAAGAATTAGTCAAAAACTCCCTCCCATCTCTACAGATCTTCCAAAATGTGCTGCGATTACTATAGAAAATTTTCGCCTGGGGACTTCATTGTGAAGGTGACAGACTGAAGATCATCATTTTGCAAAATTGGAACTATTGGTTGACACCCATGAGAAATTGATGTTTCCATTGCATTCTTCACAAGCATAGAAGCATTTTGGTACCCTCCATCTCCATTTTTGACGGCTGGAGCTCCAGTTCCGGCTAAAGGAAAGTCGTCGGAGATTTGCAGAAGATAGTTGGGGACAATTCCAATTGTAGATTTGGCTAAATTTTGGTGGAGATGTGTGTAATGATGAGGAGAACAATCTCCAATGATTGTATTAACAAGATTTGACCCAGACGGGCAACTCCGGACCTTCACGACTTGGCCGGACATGGTGTTACAGGGAAATTCAAGGTATCATACCATCGTCTCCCTTTTTTTCCTTACTCATATAATTCTCACCCAGCAAAAACTTCTCTTTTCTGAGGAAGAAGGAAGAAAGAGATATATAATCCCACCCAGCAAAAACTTCTCTTTTCTGAGGAACAAGGAAGAAAGATAAAGGGAAAAGATTAAGAAAAAAGAGAAAGTAATGGGTCAGGCAAATAATTGGGCAGGTTTGGTTAATGGGGCGAATATTTGGATTCTGAACGAGAGCTACGTGGCCTAATGAAAAAATGACTACACATTAGACATGAAGCCCACGTGCTATGCCGTTAAAAAGAGGGGTACTTTTAGATATAGAAATAACGTTGTATATTTTTTTGGACGGATAGGTAAACGAAGGGTATTTATAAACCATTTAGCAAACGATAGGAATAATTTTGACCATTTTCCGTTTTTTAAACCTCTCTCCAACTTTTAAGGAAGAATTTCTTCATCTTGTACCATATTTATTTGAACCTTTTTAAACTTATTTTTTTCTAGAATATATGTTGGAACTTTTCATCGAATAGTCTCATTCTGTTGACAAACATCTACAATTTTTCCAAAATATTTTTTTGGCCAGAAGGGTGACACACATTGGTTAGCAACGCCGTCGGCAGCGGAAGCTACTTGATTCTCTCCCAAGATCGTAGAAGCTCTAATATCTATATGAAGGAAAAATATTTTATTAAAACTCTCTGAAAGCTTTCTACAATTGTCACAAATCTCCACATATAAAATAAGCTATCAATATCCATATTTATAATAGTATGAACCTATTTCAACTAGAAACGGGAAAGCCTATTCATACATTTATTCTAACTGCAATTCTTATTTAGACATGAATTAAATAAATCAACCCTAAATAACTAAAGTTTCCTACTACAACTTTGAATTAGTTTTCCAACAAATATGAAGCACTTTGTCTATTAGCAAGATTGCAATTTGAAAAATTATGTCTCTCAGTGCATTGCATGGGCATCACTTCTCTAGTATATTAACAAGGCTAAACTATCGTGACCAGAAACACTGTGGAGAAACTAATTCATGCCGTTTTGTCACTTCTTAACCCAGATATAACATAACTAGTTCACTATAAACACACATTACTTCTCTTCTGCAAACATCTAAGAACATGAATTTAGAGGAAAAGTTCCCAAGTTTAGGTTTCAATGGATCAAGCTTCCATAGAGAACAATTCTCAAGTGACAAAACATGTTCAAAACTTCAACAAATTTACTTCATCATCCAGCAATGAGAGTCCACGTTGATGCAACATTAAATATTTACAAGAATATTAATCATTCACTATATATTTTACACTACCTTTTCTGCACCCCCACCACAATAAAAGAAAATGGTAAGAAAAAGACAAAAACAAAAAAAAAACACAAGAACAAAATAGCCGTCTTACTTTAGCAATCTTTCTGGAACATAAAGAGCATATGGCAGAGGAGAAACATCTTGAAGAATCAGAGGAGTAGAGAAGAAATGCTTGATTCATATGACTGTATATGTGTTCACCGAACAAAAGATCCTAAAAGGTTATAAGGGTTCTGGTAAAAAGAAAGTTATCTCCTTTCAGTTGATTCTTCAAAACAAGGCATTTGAATCACTGCATCAACAGTCAGCTGATCAAGAAACGTTGGATGGAAACTTGTTTGCTTCCGCTTTGAAATTATCAGGATATCAATCAAAACTAGATACATCAGCACCACCCGCACTATGATGCTTTGATTAGCATTCATTATGTTAAGAACAACGAGAACAAAGACTAGAAGTTCACAACAGAATTATTGATGAACGTCTTTTCAAACCTAAAGCCAACAGCATTATCACGGAATGTATTTTCAAACCTATGACTGAAAGCCAACAGAATTACCGCGGAACATCTTTTCAAATCTATGACTGAAAGCTAAAAGAAAAAGAAAGTGAATGTTGGCCTAACTCAACCAAAAAGCTAGCTCATGCGGATTGCTGGTTTCTTAGACCATATAAGGAGACAACAACCTATATACTCAACCAACGTGGGATACTTTAACAACCACGCATGCCTAGGGCTGGACATTTGGAGCGTGGACAACATAACATGACGGGTCCAACATTAACTAAACCAAGAGTAATGATGGCTCTAGCTTTAATACCATGAGGTGCCGATTGCACAAGACCGTATAAGAAGAAACAATCCATTCCCTCTAGGCCTCGACCAATGTGAGGCACTTGACAACCTCGTAAAATATCTCTCCATATGTGTTCAAGTTGTTGTTCAACCATTTAGCCAAATCTAAGAGTGTTTTGAAAAATCAAGGGCAAAGTCTAATGTCGAATAAACAATCATATCCAGGAATGTCAACAGATCTGTAACCCAAAATATATATACATGTACATATGGAAAGGGAGGGTACACAAACTTTGGAAAAAGAACAGTGAGAAACTTGTATTTCAGCTACGAACTACAACTAGAAGTGAAGCCCTTGGAGAAGTAAAAGCTTAGGTCGTTAATTCACTTATTTCTTCAGACAATAAACGTACGTGCATCGTTTGGGGTGATGGTTTCACCCTAGGATCTATCAAGAATGATCGTGAAGCAATAATTAAGTGGGAAACAGACACTAACTTTACCAAGTTACCAGAATAAGCTATAGCAATGACGTAGACAATGGCTTAACCAAAACACAATTAGAAGTTCTCCAAATACAACTATGACTGATATATCAACTCCAACAATAATGACAACACTCAAAGATACAGCATAGGAATCATCTCTGATAGCACAGAGAGAATAAGAGTTTCAACTTTGTGCGTCAGACTGCAAGGAGTAAAAAAGCCAAGATACTTGTATTAGGAAATGATCGAACCTTTAGTTCCTGACAAGCATCCAACAATTTGTTTCACATTCTCCGGGTCAATGTCCTTGGCATCTACATGACCTGCAACAAGATATTAGGATTATGCCATAAGTGAAGAATCATAGAGCTGGCAGTTGCATTTTTTAAGTATATTAGGTAAAAAACCAGATGCTACTTCATGCTGAAGTTATTAGCAGCCTGAAACTTACTCAAAGATACTGATTAATCGAGATGAAAGCAGAAAAAGAGGAGGAAAGACCTTATACATATGCAAGCCAGTACATTTATGCTTACATCCTAAGAAGCAAAGGGAACTCAAGACTGATTAGTAAAGAAATGCCTCTCTCAGCCAGCTTGGAAAGAACAACCATAAGAATGGGACACAGTTTCATTTCCATGTCAAGTTTGAACCTTATGGTCATTGCACATCATCAATAAAGGCCCGCTGGCTATAATTGTAGATGATAAGATGTTGAAAGCTTAATGTAAAAGCATTTTACCTGTTGTCTCCCAGAATATGAAAAGGTAAACACTTCAGGCAGTACTGAGACAGCATACTGAAGGAAAGGTGGCTCTTGCATTTCTCCAGATAGAACAATTGTCTGCATTAGCTTGGGGAGGAAGGGACCCTCTCATATGTATGAGAACGAGGCGATTCTGCAATCAGATATTGGGCATCATAGTATGTTGCAAATCACTGATATTATATATAGGTCCATTCAAGTAATGTCTCAAAGAGGAATGTAAAATTTCTCTCTTATGAGGAGAGAGAGAGGTCATAGGAGAAGCTTCACTAGTAATAGAATGTTTATTTCGGCTCAAACAAACATAGAAATTTTGACGAGTTAACGATTTATGAGAAACAACTTAATTATTATAAAATACAAACTTCAAATTTAGGATTCAACAGATAAACTTTCATGACTAAAGTTGCTACAACAAATGTTATGCTTATAAGTTACAAGGTTGTACTATGTAGTACTCATCCTAATTGCTGCAAAAATTATCTGTGACTTCTACGGTTGGAAGAATTCCCTTTTCCCAGAGGAGGGAACTCGTCTTCATTGGAGAAGTCCTTATTACCACTTTCTGCACGATATTCTGACTTATCATGGTTGACATTTATACCATCTTTGTGGTGCCGAATTGATGACTTCTCCAATGATGGAGGAACAAAAGGCTCAATTGCTGAAAGCTCAGGGTCAGGAGTATACGCAAACGGTAATTTTCTGTCATCCATCTTACGGAAAGTGATGGATATTCTGCAAGAAAGAACATAACAATGACGATGTCAGTGGAATAGACAAGACAAGGAGCCATTTGGACAACTTTTAGACAAATTTTTTTGCAAAATGATATGGATTATTTTTTTTTTTTTTGTGTGCAAACACTTGTTTGGGTAGTGGTATTATTCATTTTTATTAAGAACAATTATTAATATTGAATATTTATAGTCTTTTTGTGAGTGGTAGAAGAACTACTCTTTGAGAACATCGTCAAATCACTTCTATCGAAAATAGTGTTTTGAGAAAATCTTCTGCAAAAACTTCTTGAAAACAAAAACAAAATATATTCTGAAAATCTTTTAACTGTTTGCATTTAAAAAAAAATCAGTCTTTTTGAGAAATGCCACATTGATGTCATACATAGAAGAGAAAATTGGACAACCTTTTAGCTGGAACGCTAGGCACACAATGTTTAGCAACATCAGCTCCATTACCATTGAGAATGAGCACCGACCTGCATGATAGAAAGCAACAAGTTATTAAACATAAATTCCAGACCAAAAGTATAGCTTTTTATTAAGGTGAATTCAAAAAGTATTTCAAATGAAGGAAAGGGAAGCTTAATTTTGTGAGACTGTTCTTGGAAATAAAGCTAGCCTTATTTACCTCAATATGGCACCACTACTTCCTAGTCATCGCCATTTCTCCCTGTAAAACTAGATGCTAAAACTCTTCTCTAGGGAGGCAAAGGGATGTTTCAGAGGTAAATTTAACAAACTTAACAACCCCCCCCCCCCCTTAATTTCATATGTGAACAATGACATTCTTTGATTAATTCAAGTAAACAATGTAGAAGTCGGAACAAAGGTTACGAATTAAGGTTTGCGCAACTTCCTAGTACCAAGTTTGTTCAATTAGCTAAACTTGAAGTACCCAATAATTAATCCAGACATTTTATGATAGACTCTCTTGCTTTTGTTTCACTATCTTGAGACATTTATGGAAAATTAGAGGAAAATGAAAGGTACATATTTCTATAGCATTCCCTGCTTAATCACCATAAATGTGACAAGGCAATGCTAATGGGGAAGAACTTGGGATGGGACCGAATCATGTAAGGTATTAAAATTTAATAGAGCAAAAAGAATGTGGTATCATACCCGAGAGGAAGAGGTAAGGAGAAAGGACCAGAGAATTCTCCAGGATTAATAATTTTTAAGCTTGTACCAAAGAGTATGTTACATTCTGACAAAAAGGACACTGTGCAGAAAGGCCGAACAAAGTCGTGGTGGTCAATATGAGGAGGAATGCAATCACCCTCATCATAAATATTCACAATGCAACTATCCGGAACACATGTCGGAGGCAAAACATGCCATCGAACCATCCTCTTAATCATTTTCTTGAATAAAGGAGGCAATGGATCCACTTCTTCATCTCTAATAATGCCTGGAGGATTACCATCTTTGTCCTGTTAAGGAGGATAAGTGGATAAATGTTGAGATAAAACTGAAAAGGATAAACATGCATCTCAAAGAATCAATTAGATAGCTCTTACCACAGCATAATTATAACAACAACCAAACTGCATTGTGACACGGCCCTTTCCTTTCATCCACTTTCTTGGTTCAGAATATGTTCGTGCTGCAAAATCAACCAAAAAAGAGAGATAATTGAAACACTTAATTTTTCTTTTGTGAGAGCAACATGTTAACTGATATCCTGGACAAAAAACAATTTTCAGTGGAGACTGAAATATTACAATGTAGTCAAATAATGTGTTCTCTGATGCCAATCCACCACAAAGAAGAAGATACATATCAGGATTAGAGAATTTTCTACCTCACATATTAACCTATCGTATGTGCTTTTTTTTATAACCAAGAAATTCCCGAGGGTCAATGCCACACAGTTTGAAGCTCGGTAGATAACGGTCCCACTCATCTACCTTTCTCCACTAAAATACTAGGTTTTTGTTTACGGCACAATATGAACATGTGACCTATGCCTAACCTATACATCACGCGCTGCACTCTTACCGCTAGACCAAAGCATCGCTTATGTATTGAACAAAATATACTTTCTTAATCAGAAAACTATAACAGAACTAGAAAACTGATGAATCTATTTGCCTCATATATCTGTCTCTCTTTTAGCCTTTTACTGAGTTGCACAATTATAGATACTGAGAGAATGCACTTCAGATTTCCCAGATATGTTTATCGTTTCCTATGTTCTATAAGCGGACAGTCATTTATTAATATTTTGACAGAAAATATATAATAAAAAAGAACTTGTTGATAATTCATATAAATACAATAGCAACAACAACCCAACATAATCCCACATAGTGTGGTATGGGGAGGGTAGTGTGTACGCAGACCTTACCCCTACCCTGGGTTAAAGAGGCTGTTTCCAAATAGACCCCCGGTATCCTTCCCTCCAAGAATTTCCCACCTTGCTCACAACCTCTCGAACTCACAACCTCTCGGTTGGAAGTGCGAGTGGGGGTTGCTTATTCATATAAATATAGATGTAATATGCATGTATCCTATACCAGCAAACACAAGAATAACAATACAATAGCTTTCCAAACATTCTCCACATTTCTCTAGCTATGTCTAGATATGATTAATGGAAAAATGCATTCTTCAATATTCTATCACCATACTGATAGCCTTATTTCAGAAAACGAGATTGAATGAAAACTTTAGTATGTACCTCTAAGCTGCCGTTTTTGTCCCATTCTCTGAAGTGCATAAACTAATTCGACTATCTCTCTCTGCTCATTGGGATTGAAAACCCGAGTGTGAAGCTCAAGCCCTTTAAGTATATTTGTCTCCTTTCCATTGACCTTCTCATAATAAATAAAATCCTTTCGTCTACCAACTTGGCCAAATCTACTTAACTCTTTCTGATCCTCTGATAAACCATTGCCTACGACTGACCTACTAAGTCCATCACTTAGTGGAATCTCATAATTTGAATGATTGAACACTGGTTGTTTGTTGTTTATCGATGAAGGTGTAACAAGTACCTTCGGCCTTCCTGAGTAAGTTGATTCGACAACTTGTGGAGAACGCACAGAGTTGAGTGCATGACCATAAGAATTCAGCCTTCTCTTTGGTGAAATTACATTATCTGATGATTCTCCATGCAAGAATTCTGCAGAACTTTTTGTGACATTAACATCTGATAAAGACATTTCATCTAACCTTCCTACAAATTAGAAGAAAATTATGTGAAATTTGCACTGTACCAAAAGACGAATCACTCTAAAAATCCTATTTTACCAAAAAAAAAATGTGAAAAGAAAAAAAGAATATATTGTAGCCATTCCATAGATTCTCTGTCTGAAAAATCCTAATATGTGATTTAAATCGAATTACTTGGAAATTTAATTTCTATTCAGGAACTCGAGACTGAGTTTGAACATTCCTTAAGAACCACCCAACCTAGGATTATGTCCAAAGCATTCCTTAAATTCAAAGAGAAAGCTCAGTTCTTTCAATACAAGCAAGTAAATATATTCTCATGAGGGAATCTTATTACTTTCAGTTAAAACATACAGATTCAAAAGATATATTAATCACAACCAGAACATCAAAGAATTGATAATCACAACCTAAAAATGGCAATTAAATTCAAATCGTAACAAAAAATTAGATACAAATCCATTGATAGATCCGAAAATAGAATAACTGGGACAACTTACTCTCATGAAGATTGTAAACACGAGCCTCAATAACATCTTCGCAGTGCGGACATAAACCTTCAGACAAAACATCAAGAATCTCTTCACGTGACAAGTTCCTTAACATAGCCATGAAATCCTGCGACCTGCGACAAAAATCTCCGGCCATGATCCAATTCTTATTCTTATTTTTCCTCTTAGCTCTTGACCCACTAGAGATAAATATGAATCAATCTGAATTTTGGAATGTATAGACTATGTGTAGCAAAGTCTTCTTATTAAAAATATAGTTGACTGACCTAACGAGACAAAGCTGAAACCTAAATGAGTTAGGACTATGTTTTCAGTTAAAACAACACTGTACTTTCGATCTGTTAATTTATTTTTATTTTTTTGCAAATTAATCCTTTTAACAGTAGGAGTGGTGAACTGGTAATTGCACTTCTGTACTACTTGCGGGAAAAAAATTCTTGGGCTTTAAGGTAAGGAATAACCGACTTTTGCAACGTGATTATACTAGGTATTATTTAATTTAGGGAAAAGTATCCTCCCTTAAATTTCTATTATATAAAAAAGAGAAGAGGAGATTGATCAATGGCATAATAGTAATTTTAAATATATTAGTGCATTGTTTGTTTGTATACTAGGCTCAAAAGTTTTGTTATGGGTTCTTAATAACAAAAAAAAAACAAAACTAACGTGTCCATAAGCTATTAAATTCTTTAGGTGGACCCCACGTTTCATTCAACCTTTACTATCGTTATTAAATTCATTACTTGATTGTTATTATTATTATTTTCAACAAGTACTTTGAACTAGAATAATTATTTTTTTGATAATTTATAATTCAAATGTTCACCCGATTAAAAATACTAAAGTCACATACATTTATATATGACAATTCTATTATTTTCTTAAGAAATGTCATTTTATTTATTAACTATTTCAGTAAATAAGATTTCATTAAAAAAATTAATGATACTATATGTAGATTGACATTCAAATGTTATTATATCATTATCAATTGATATCATTTTATACAAATTTCAATTGGAATACTTCATAAAATTCGGAAATTTTTTTATTTAAGAATAAAATATAGTTTCAAGTTCCCTTTTTGATTATAGAATATAAAAAATTATAATAATTATCCCCTCTCTAAAAATATGAGTTGAGAATATCTGAAGTAAAAATGAAGACAACTAATTTGTGAAATTACTATCTTTTAAAAATTGTTATATATTAAGAAGTATGAGAAGTATTGTCGTACAATATTATACTTCTCCCTTTATGATCGAAGCTAGTTGAGTACATACTCTATTCAATTATAATTCAATATTATAAAATTTTTAAAATAGATAAATATACAATTAATATTTTTAAAATAGTCTCAACAAATACTACTAATGATGATTGCATTAATACCCTAAATAGTATCTCAATCATATCGAATGAAACTAGAAAAAAATATTATGTCATTCCAATAGAACAAATCACAAATTTTCTTGTTAAAATTCTTAATAATTAAAATCACGATTATTATTTAAAATAACCAAAAAATACCTTTTCATCAACTATTTGAGAATAATATTAATATTTAACTTATGATTAGAAAAAAAGAAAAATATAATGCATTAACACACTGAAAATACTAAAAGAATAAAACCATATATCATTCAATTTAAAAAATCAAAAAAATATATGACGAATTATTTCTCAACTACCTTTTAAATTACTATTTAATAATAATTAATTTAAGGTTTAGTGATGTAAAAAAAAATATTAAAATAAAAGAGGCCCTATGTAGAAATAATTAAAATTCTACTTGAATTATTATCTAATCACTGTATAATAAAATATTAAACTCGACAAGTGTTTCAAAGTGATTGGTATAGTAATACGATTTCAGAAAAATTAAAATGCACATAATGCAAAAGATAAATAACAATACATGTAATCGTGGTTCTATACGTTATTATAGAAAAGCCTATTCCATTTCTTCTTTCCCTAAAGACGTATAAAGTGTGTAATTGACAATAAGCCAAGAAATATTAAAAAAATAAAAAAAGTAGAAAATAAAAAGAAACAACAATTGGGCCCGTGCATCGCACGGGCGCATCATCTAGTATGGAAAAACAAAGAACGAGATGATTGGTAATCTTAATTTATAAGAAAGTGTGTTCTGTCGGCAAACTGTTTTTTTCTTATTTTTCCTCATTTAAATAGAAACAACTATATTTCTATAAAAAAGATGGCCATTATATGAAAGTTGAAACACAGAATTTTCCTAGAAACGAAAAAAGAAAAAGGTAATTACACTCTTATTTAGATTCCACTGTATTTATCTTGTATATCGTTTGTATATCACTAATATACATTAGAATTAGATAGTTGGTTGGTCATTTTTTACAGCTGGTAGCAGTTAGTAGTTAATTGTCCAGCTATCATTCCCATGTACATATATCACTATGTATCTTTCTCAAAGTTAGTTTTTGAGCTTTCATTTCCCATACAATTAAATTCTCATTGCTCTCCTGTATTCTCCCCTTCTAGAAGTCTCGATGTTCTACCATGGCAGTTGGGATTGAGCTCCATTGATCTCATCTAGTTGCAATCTTCACATGGTATGAGAGCGAGGTTAATCCTACTCAAATCGTAAGGTCAATTTTTCTCACATTTTCCTTTTCTGCTCACAGATTTCCTTCTATCCTTTTTGTTCTTCTATTTTCTGACCTAGTTTGATCAATTTACCATAAGTTCAGTTGATTTCTCGTTTAGTTGATCCATCCCATACAGATCAGAGGATTTTCACTCCAATTGTTCTTTGCCCCTATCGAATTTCAATCGATTAACTTTTCTTTTGACAATTTCGAGTAATTCAAAGTAGTAATGGCTATTACTAATCAACAAGATATGAATTCTGCTAATGCGAGTACCACTATGCCTCCAAGTACTGGAATTGATCCAAGTGATCCCCTGTACTTACATCCTTCAGACAATCCTGGAGCAATGCTGGTATCTGTTCAATTTGATGAGATAGGTTATAGATCTTGGAGGCGTAGTGTTCTTCATGGATTATTTGCAAAGAATAAGCTAGGTTTTATAAGTGGAGAATGCAAACAACCAGATGCGCAATATCCAAATTACAGGCAGTGGGAACGATGTGATAACATGGTAACATCATGGATCTTAAATTCTCTTTCCAAAGAAATTGCAGACAATGTGGAGTTTGCAAGTGATGTTGTTGAATTGTGGAAGGAATTGGAGGATCGTTATGAACAAACTAATGGAGCTAGGTTATATCAAATTCCAAAGGAGTCTCTCAAGGAGTTCTTGACATTACTGGTTATTACACTCTGAAAAAGCTATGGGGGAGTTGAACACTTTGAACAAGAGGACTCAGTGTAGTTGTGTTTGTAACTGTGGGGTAAAGGAATGCATGTATAAGGCTGAACAAGATAGAAGACTGATTCTATTCCTCATGGGGCTTAATGAGGTGTATACCGTGATCCGAGGGAGTATCCTTATGATGAATCCACTAACCACAATAACCCAAGCTTTTTCCTTACTTGTCCAAGATGAGAAACAAAGGGAGATAAGACCAAATAGCCATCTCTCACTCGAGTCCACTTCCTTGAATGTGAACAATGTAGGATCAAGTCAATTTAGGAACAATTTCTCACCAACTCATAACTATCCTGGAAACAATAAAGGTCGACCTATGTGTGATTTCTGTAAGAGACCAGGGCACACTAAGGATAAGTGTTACAAATTACATGGTTATCCACAGAGTGGGCAGAGTTTTACAAGATATCCTCAGAATAATCAGAACTTTAGATCCAATAGAGGAAAGAGAATGGTAGCAAGTGTGTAGGGAGCACCAGCTGATGCAATGACAAACAAAATTGATGAATGTGATAGCTAAAATGAGAATCAGAATGTGACTTTGACCAAAGAACAATATGGACAGCTTGTTAATCTACTCCAACACTTTCAGCTTGGCAGTGATGCAGAAAACTCCAACAACTTAAATCTTACCAGTGTTGTGACCTTTACAAGTATTGTTGTCTGCACATCCTCTATTGACTTTGATAAACTATCTTGTAGATTCTTTGAATCAAAGATTGACACATGGATACTAGATTCAGGAGCCTCAAACCACATCACCTTTAACAAATCCATACTCTCTAATGTTATAACCTTGCCTTATCCGATTTTAATTGTTTTACCAAATGGTTATAAAGTGAAGGTAACAGAGATTGGAAATGTAAAGCTTGCACCTGATATAACTCTATATAAAGTTCTTCACATTCCTTCATTCAAATTCAACCCTATTTCTGTGTACTGGCTGAGCAAGCACCTGAGAGGTATGACTTCTTTCACTGAGAACACTTGTCTTCTGCAGCCCCCTTCACTGAAAAGCCCTCTGAAGATTGGTAAAGTGAGAGATGGATTGTATCTAGTGTTCTCCAAATGTCTAAGAAGCAAAAGCTTGACCAATTTTAAAATATTGTACAACAAGAAACCAGATTATTCCCAATTGAGAAGCTTTGGTTGTCTCCGTTTCCCTACCGTTCCAAAGGTTTACAGAGATAAATTTGAGCCAAGAACAACACCTCATGTGTTTGTAAGGTATCTATTTGGCACAAAGGGTTACAAATTACTCAACTTAACCACCAAGAGAATCCATGTATCTAGAGATGTTGTATTCCTTGAGCATGTCTTTCCATTTGCTCTCAGGTCCCAGTCTCCCTCTTTTCCTCCAATTTTTCATCCTCCTCCTCTCAATTCCACAGTTGATACCAACACAGAACCACCCTCTGAAGGACTTATGAGTTATCAAAGGGTGCACACATACCCAATGCTATGTTACGGTATTCCTCTTCATCCACTTCTTCTACTACTGATCATGTATACTTTTCACCTTCACATGTTCCTACAAGCTCATCATCTGCACAGAATTCTCCTATTTCACATAACATTCTTTCCAACTCTCCTCTACAATGGCAAACTCCTGAACCACCTTTAAAAAGGTCATTAAGAGAACATAAAACACCTACATACTTGAGAGACTACATATACTCTATGCATCATGATCAAACAACTCTACTTGAACATTCTAGTTCTTCTCTCAATACATTATTTTCTAAACATCATCATATTTTTGCTAACACTCTAGTCCATGACAATCAGTGTTTGGTAAACAGCATAGGCAATGATAGTGAACCATCTTCTTTTGAGGAAGATGCCATCAATCCTGCTTGGCAAGCAGCTATGGTTCAAGAATTTGAGGCTCTTTATGCCAATGACACATGGTCCTTGGAGCCATTACCCCTAGGAAGAAGGCAATTGGATGCAGGTGGGTGTACGAAGTGAAGCATATGGCAGATACATACATTGAGAGATTCAAAGCTAGATTAGTGGTGAAGGATTATACACAACAGGAAGGGGTGGATTACACAAAAACTTTCTCTCATGTGGTAAAAATTACTACATTAAGGACCCTCAATGCAGTTGCAATAAAGAGTTTTTCAACTGGATATAAATAATGCATTTCTTCATGGTGACTTGCATAAATAAATGTATATGGAAGTCCCTCCTGGTCTTTTAGGGTGGACATCCAAGGTTTGGCTTGTAAACCGAATATATCTTTATATGGATTGAAGCAGGCAATCAGATAATGGTATAATAAATTGACTGAAGTATTGTACTCAAAAGGATATGAACACTCCATGAATGACTATTCTTTATTCTTCAAGATGAAAGGGGACTCAGTTGTGTATGTGGCAGTCTATGTGGATGATGTCCTACTAACAGGGACAAACAAATTAGAGATTAATCACTTAAAATTCTTCCTGCATAAAAAGTTCATAATTAAAGATTTAGGACTACTGCACTACTTCTTGGGCCTAGAAATCATATATAAAGCAGATGGTGTCATTATTTCATAGAGAAAGTTTCTCCTTGACTTGTTGAGAGAATATGACTGCCTACAGCACAGTTCTTTTACTTCACCTCTTGACCCTAATGTTAAGCTAAGAGCAAAAGAAGGAGTGCTTTTGTCAGATCCCACCTATTATAGAAAGCTAGTTGGAAAGTTAAATTTCCTCACAAACACAAGATTAGATATTGCTTTTAGTGTACAACACCTTAGTAAATTCATGCAAGATCCTAGAGAACCTCATTTGAAAGTTGCTTTTCACCTATCGAGATATCTTAAAGGTGATCCTACACTGAGTGTGCTCATGTCCAAAGAACCTGATTGGTCAGTTAAGGCATATTGTGACTTCGATTGGGCAGCTTGTCCAGACTCAAGGAAATATGTTAGTGGTTACATTGTTCTGCTAGGGAATAGCCCTATTAGCTGGAAGTCTAAAAAGCAGGAGACTGTCTCACTTTCCTCAACAGAAGCTGAGTATAGATCCCTGAGAAAAGTGATTGGGGAGTTAGTTTGGTTGAAGAGATTGCTCACTGATTTCACAGTTCCATGTTCCAGTCCTTTTGAAGTGTTTTGTGATAGTGAATTAGCCTTGCACATAGCAAGAAATCCAGTTTTTCATGAACGTACGAAACATATTGAGGTAGACTACCTTTTTGTTTGATAACAACTACACAATGGTCTGGTTTCTCTACATCATATTACCACTAATGATCAACTTGCAGACATCCTTACCAAGGCTCTTACATGCATAAAGCATTCCATGGTCCTGAGCAAGTTGGTTGTGCTTCTACCACCTCCAACTTGAGTGGGGTATTGAGATTCCACTGCATTTATCTTGTATATCGTTTGTATATCACCAGTATACATTAGAATTAGATAGTTAGTTGGTTGGTCATTTTTTACAGCTTGCAGTAGTTAGTAGTTAATTGTCCATGTCATTCCCATGCACATATATCACTGTGTATCTTTCTCAAAGTTAGTTTTTGAGCTTTCATTTCCCAAACGATGAAATTCTCATTGCTCTCCCATATTCTCCCCTTCTAGAAGTCTCGATGTTTTACCATGGCAGTTGGGATTGAGCTCCATTGAGCTCATCTAGTTGCAATCTTCACAAATCCCATAATTTTTTATGCTATCCTAATTTTTACCAGTTTGTTCCCACACCGGCTTGTAATATGATAAAAAAACAAGCGATATATAAAAAGGGCCGGAAGGAAAAGTTTAAAGCATACCTCTCTCGACCTTTTAGCTAAGATCAAGTGTTGTATATGTTCTTATCAGTTTAACATAAGGTAGCTTGCTACTTGGGCTCTTGAGCGTCGCCCGTACGGTAAAAATTACACGGGATGCCCTATTTGGTCCTCCCATTTAACCTATACCCATTTTTTTATACTTTTAACTTGTACCCACTTTTTAAATAACTTCAGCCTCCTTTTTCCTCCTCCTTCATTTTCTTCTTCTTCTTTTTCTTCTTCTTTCTTCTGCTACTATTTTCTATCTCTGCTACTTTATTTAATTTTGTGGGACGGTTCATTATTTATGCTTTATTTGCCTAGATCTTGCTCGTGATCTCCTACTGTGTATCAACTTCATGACCACCGTGCTTTATCTGGATTTGTGATTGATTATGCTTTTGAAGCTCACATAGGTAGAATCTGCAAATATACATGTGAAAAATCTTAGTAACTTACTTTCACGTGTGGAGTTACGTTTAATAATTTGAAAGCAAAGACATCTAACTGATAACTGAAGTTTTGAACTAAATAACTTCATGTCACGACCCGGATTTCCCACCATCGGGGTCATGATGGCGCCTACTAAATGGAAGCTAGGAAAGCCAAAAATTAATTACACCTCCATTAATTACCAATTTCTTATTAAGACTTATTATTAAAAACATATAACTTACAGCGGAATAATCAAAATTAGCGGAAAACTTAGTCAAATATGATAAAGAAAACCCAAACATGATACACTACCCAAGACTGGTGTCCCAATACTCACGAACTTCTAAGAATAATACACATAATTGTCTGAAAGAAAATACAAGCTGTTTATCTCGATTACATGAGATAACAGAATGAAAAGCATAGATAGAAGAGACAACGGGTCCTGCGGACGCCTGCAAGGCTACCTCGTAATCTCAATAGTCGGAAAATCCACAAGTCGCTACTGCCGCTGCTGCTGTCCGTAACTTGTATCTGCGCAAAAAGAGCGCAGAGTGTAGTATCAGCACAACCGACCCCATGTGCTGGTAAGTGCCTGACCTATCCCGACGAACTAGTGACGAGGCTAAGGCCAGTCACCCACTTAAACCTGTACAGTTACAATACATATATATATATACAATAAATTATAAGGAAAGACTCTACTCAGAAATAATAATCAATAACTCGTGATATCCAGACTATTATAATCAACAGAATAAATCTTACTTCCATGTCTCAATTTCCTTTCTCATTTCATATCTCGTGGTAGGCGTACCACCCGTTCCCAACTATCACAGTAATTATATCTTGTGGTAGGCGTACCACCCGCTCCCAATTATATCAATAATTATACCTTGTGGTAGGCGTACCACCCGCTCCCAATTATATCAATAGGCTACCGGCAACTATGGCCAATGCCAAGATTTAAGTCACTTTGTGGTCGGCGTACCACACGATCCCAATTATATCAATAATTATATCTTGTGGTAGGCGTACCACCCGCTCCCAATTATATTAATAGGCTACCGGCAACTATGGCCAATGCCAAGATTTAAGTCACTTTGTGGTCGGCGTACCACACGATCCCAATTATATCAATAATTATATCTTGTGGTAGGCGTACCACCCGCTCCCAATTATATCAATAGGCTACCGGCAACTATGGCCAATGCCAAGATTTAAGTCACTTTGTGGTCGGCATACCACACGATCCCAATTCATAAATATATAAGTGGTCGGCGCGCCACACGATCCCAATTCATAAATATATATATTACCGGCATTTAGCCAATAATCTCTATATCAACAATATTTATAATTACCGGTTTTAAACCAATAATTGATAATAATTTCAACAATTTATCTTCATTACTGGCATAACACCAATAACTTTTAATCAACAATTTATTCATAACTGAATTCCTATTCCTACAAACTAGGATAGAACAAACACTTACCTCGAAAGTTTACGAACGATTCAATCCGTAGCAATGCCTTTTCCTTTAGAATTTGACTCCAATCCAATCGTATCTATACACAATTGATTTAATATCATCAATTCTACTTCACAAACTAGTTCATATTGCTAAATATGGTTTTTACAACATTCTGCCCGGAATAGTAAAAATCGACCCCGGGCCTACATAATCGAAACTCAAGTTTCGAACCAAAATAAGTTCACCCAATCTTCCATGAGTTCAAATATACAATTTGTTCTTAAGTTCGACTTCAAAACGATGTCTAGATCGCAAATTATTTGAAACCCTTACTATACTTAATTCTCAATTTTTCTACCCATTTACACCTAATTAGGCTTAGGAATTCAAATAATATTGATGGAAAATGAAGAAAACGAGTTAAGAATCACTTACCCAAGAAGTTTGATGAAGAATCGCTCAAAAATCGTCCAAGGAGCTGTGGAGAAAAGAGTTGAACAGAAATGGGATTTTTATCCCGTTTCTGTTCTGTTTTGGGATTAAATTCACTGGGCAGAGATTTTGTTCTACGCGCTCGCGTGAACTGGGTCGCGATCGCGGAAGGCAAATATTCAACACTACGCGATCCGTGGACAATGCTGCGATCGCGTAGAAGAATTTCGCTGGGGTGGCTTATTTGTACTACGCGATCGCGTGAACAGGGTCGCGATCGCGTTGAAGGAGAACGGAAGGCTACGCGATCGCGTGCAGACGGCTGCGATCGCGTTGAAGAAGGATATAAAACTTTGCGATCGCATGCAGACAGCTGCGATCGCGTTGAGTAATTTGACAAGGCAGTGCGATCGCGTGTACAAGGCCGCGATCGCGTAGAGTAAAATGTCTGTGTAAAAATTGCAGAAAATCTGCCAGTTTCCTAAGTCCAAAAACACCCCGAACCACCTCCGAAACACTCCCGAGCCTCGGGGCTCCAAACCAAATATGCACACTAACTCAAAAACATCATACGAACTTGCTCGCGCGATCAAATCGCTAAAATAACATCAAAATCAATGAATTGAGCCTTATAACTCAAGAATTCTTTAAAATTTCATAATTTCCAAACTTTCCAATTTAAGGCCGAAACACGTCAAACGACGTCCGTTTTCAACCAAACTTTACAAGAAGCGCTTAACCAATATATATGACCTGTACCGGGCGTCGGAACCAAAATACGAGCCCGATAACAGTACTTTTTAATAAAAATTCAGTTTCATTTTCCTTAAACATTTTCAGAAAACAATTTAACGAAAAAATTCTTTTACCGGGGTTCTAGACCTCGGATTTCAATTCCGGGCATACGCCCAAGTTCTATATTTTTCTACGGATTTTCTGAGACAATCAAATCACGGATCCGGGTCCGTTTACCAAAAATATTGACCAAAGTCAACCATATCAATATTAATATCAAAATTCTTCAACTTTTTCACATATTTCACATATTTCAACATAAATATTTTCCAGCCTTGTGCCCGGACTGTGCACGCAAATCGAGGCAACTATAAATGAGGTTTTCAAGACCTCCAAAGCTCGGAATGATTAATAAAACAAGTGATGACCCTTTGGGTCGTCACAATCTCCACCTCCAAAACAACCGTTCGTCCTCGAACGGACAAAAGAAAGAAGTACCTGAGTCAGGAAACAAATGTGGGTAACGGCTCCGCATATCAGACTCGGACTCCCAGGTCGATGCCTCAGAAGGCTGACCTCTCCACCGAACACGCACAGAAGGATAACTCTTCGACCTCAACTGTCGAACCTGCCGGTCTAGAATAGGCCACCGGCTCCTCCTCGTAGGACAGATCATTGTCCAATTGGACAATATTGAAGTCTAACACATGTGTGGGATCGCCGTGGTATCTCCGAAGCATAGATACATGAAAAACTGGATGCACGGCTTATAAGCTAGGCGGAAAAGCTAATCTGTAAGCCACCCCTCCCACTCTGTCTAGAATCTCAAATGGACCGATATACCTAGGGCTGAGCTTGCCCTTCTTCCCGAACCTCATCACGCCCTTCGTAGGCGACACTCGGAGCAATACTCGTTCGCCAACCATGAAATCTACATCTCGAACCTTACGATCCGCATAAGTCTTCTGCCTGGACTGAGGTGAACGCAATCTCTCCTGAATAGTCTTGACCTTATCCAAGGCCTCCTGAACTAAGTCCTGTACCCAACAACCGAGCCTCTCCCGGTTCAAACATCCAACCGGTGATCGATATCGCCTACCATACAACGCCTCATACGGAGCCATCTGGATGCTAGATTGGTAACTGTTATTGTAGGTGAACTCTGCTAATGGTAGAAACTGGTCCCACGAGCCTCCGAAATCAATAACACAGGCTCGAAGCATGTCCTCTAGAATCTGAATAGTCCTCTCGGACTGGCCATCCGTCTGAGGATGAAATGCTGTACTCAACTGAACCTGGGTGCCTAACTCCTGCTGGACCGCTCTCCAGAACCGCGAGGTAAACTGCGTACCCCGATCAGAGATAATAGATACTAGTACTCCATGGAGACGAACAATCTCCCTAATGTAAACCTCCGCTAACCTCTCCGATAAGTAGGAGACAGATACTGGAATAAAGTGTGCTGACTTGGTCAGCCTATCAACAATGACCCAAATAGCATCAAATTTCCTCCGAGTCAAAGGAAGTCCAGTAACGAAATCCATAGTGATCCGCTCCCATTTCCACTCGGGAATTTCAATCCTCTGGAATACACCACCAGGTCTCTGGTGCTCATATTTCACCTGCTGAGAATTTAGACACCGAGCGACATACGCAACGATATCTTTCTTCATTCTGCGCCACCAATAGTGCTGACGTAAGTCCTGGTATATCTTCGCGGCGCTTGGGTGAATAGAATACCGCGAACTGTGGGCCTCCGCTAAGATTAACTCTCGAATCCCTTCGACATTGGGCACGCAAACTCGACCCTGCAATTTCAATATCCCATCATCATCTAGATTTACCTGTGTGGCACCTCCCCGCTGTCTGTATCTCTCAACTCACGCAAATGAGGATCATCAAATTGCCTCTCACGGATACGCTCTAATAAAGAAGAACGAGCGACCGTGCGGGCTAACACCCTGCTAGGCTCAGAAATGTCTAATCTCACGAACCGGTTAGCTAAGGCCTGGACATCTATAGCTAATGGTCTCTGACTGACCGGAATATATGCAAGACTACCCATGCTGGCAGACTTTCTACTCAATGCATCGGCCACCACATTGGCCTTACCGGGTGATATAAAATAGTAACATCATAGTCTTTTAGCAACTCTAGCCACCTTCTCTGCCTCATATTCAACTCTTTCTGCTTAAACAAATACTGAAGACTCTTATGATCGGTGTATACTTCACATGCTACACTATACAAATAATGCCTCCAGATCTTCAATGCGTGCATAATCGCCGCCAATTCTAGATCATGCACTGAATAGTTCTTCTCATGAATCTTCAACTGCCTCGAAGCATAGGCAATAACCTTGCCATCCTGCATTAACACTGCACCAAGCCCAATACGGGAAGCATCATAATAAACAGTATAAAGTCCCATACCTATGGGTAAAATCAATAACGGTGCTGTGGTCAAGGCTGTCTTGAGCTTTTGAAAGCTCGCCTCACATCCATCGGACCATTCAAATTGAACACCTTTCTGTGTCAATCTGGTCAGTGGGGTTGCAATAGATGAAAACCCCTTCACGAATCGACGATAATAACCCGCTAATCCCAAGAAACTCCGAATCTCTGTGGCTGATGTCGGTCTAGGTCAGTTCTTGACTGCCTCAGTCTTCTTCGGATCAACCTGAATACCTGCTGCCGTCACAATATGACCCAGGATGCAACTGAACTTAGCCAAAATTCATACTTTGAAAATTTTGCATCTAGTTGGCTATCTTTCAGAGTCTGCAAGGCCACTCTGAGATGTTGCGCATGCTCCTCCTGACTGCGGGAGTAGGTCAATATGGAAACAATGAAGACTACAACGAACAAGTCTAAATAAGGCACGAACACCTCAGGCGTATGCACATATCCATGACTCTGAAGTCTGGCAATAAGAGTTGTTCTTAATTTACAACATTGTCAATTAACCTTGTTATCAAATATCTTATTCCAAAACTCCCACTTTATTCACCGTGAGGTATGGAAACCTCATGATTTCTTTCTCAAATTAATGCGTCATATTTATCCCTACCTGGTGCTCATCTCAAAGTCTAGAACTCAACGGTCACAAAAATGGAAACGGCTAAATATGAATAGAAATTGTGCAAGGATTGTCAAATAATCCTAACAGGCATGGCTCAAATTTAGGATATTATGCTAGATTTTTATTTTCCAAAAAGGGAAAATTTTAAACACAAACTTTTCACCACCAGGACCTTGTCCTCATATAATATTCACCGCAACTTGCAGCTCGGTTTTTAAAACAAATATTTTCACGTTATACAAATTTTGAGGATCTCATCCTCCACTCTAAATCACAAGTATTTGCACATTGTGCCACTGATGTTTTTCATTTCCTTTCTTTCTTCTTTTAAACTATTGTCCGTCAAAGAGTATCTCGGCATAAAAGAACCCTCATACCGACATGGTATACAATTTAACCATTTAAAATAGTTATTTCAGGAATTCATTCCCATTGTAATAATTAATATAAAGTCACTTTTGACCTCATCAATATTACTAGTGACCAATACATAATAATAGAGATAATTACCTCCATTTAATGCACAACGTGAGTATTCACATATGTAGATTTGATGATTACGAAGCTCACTCATGAGCGGAGCATATTAAGAGGACTTGCCTCGATTCTTCAAAGATCAAATCAAATTGAGGAAAAATGTTCCTTTTATAACAATTAGAATTGTACATGTGATAACATCATCTGGTGTAGTGACCTCAGTCACACCATAGAAATTATGTCAACAACTAGATCTCCACCTCTAGGAGTCTCACCTCCGCCTCTAACATCCTGACCCCTAACTCTAGCTGGTCATGTGAGTTGAGTATTGACTGCAATGGGGCACGTAGCTTGAGTGCCTTCATAAATTATATTTCTCCAATCTGCCACATTCACAACAATTCCTTTGAGGCCCAGTTAACTTATTGGACATGACAACATATTCGGACATTGTCATAATAACCTGACATGATCGTTCAGATCGTACATACCACACCTTTCAAAGTGTCAGGGAGGTAACTCCTCCAAACATTTCTACAAATTGGATTGAGTAGGTAGCGTTGCGTTGGCCAGCTTGCCCTCTTCGTAGGCTTGTCACAAACATTGACGACCAATTACCTCTTTTGCTCATATACTCTTTATTACTCTTTGGGCCGATTCTTACCCCCTGCAGAGTACTAAGCCTCAAACATGCATAATTTATTTGGGGGACCTTTCCATACCATATGTATACATTCCAAGCCAAAACTAACATAAAACATGGCCATTCGGTCCATTCACCAATAGTGGTTTTTCCCCCTTTTGGCTATAAGTCAAATTCACAACATCTGATAGTCCACAATAATTATCCTTCACAACTTCGAATAAATCAACCAGACGTCAAGGTCCATTAAAATCACAACCTGTTAGTAAATACATTATGTTTCCACTACTTCACTCGCTACCGAAACACAGTAGAATCAACCCTCTCACCTTCAACTATTCCCGCGTTCTGCAATATCTCATAGCAACAGTCAATAAATTACCTTGGGTTCTCAAAAGATGCACCACTGAAGGAGATAGCAAAGAGTTTGGTGAAATTTATCTGAAACTCCGTAAAACTTCTGAAGGCATTGTTGATCTATCACCAGCCTGTTCCATTGTCGGCTGAAGAAGCAGTACATGCCTTCGCCGATCGTGGGAAGACAAGAGTAGAAATTCAACTTAATATTTAAAGGATCAAGTCGCACGACTGGAAAGAATAAAGAGAATATTTTTTCTAACTCTGTAGCCTCTGGAGGATAAATACAGACGTCTCCGTACCGATCCTTCAGACTCTACTAAGGTTGTTCGTGAGTTGTGAGACCTATGCAACCTAGTGCTTTGATACCAACTTGTCACGACCCGGATTTCCCACCATCGGGGTCATGATGGCGCCTACTAAATGGAAGCTAGGCAAGCCAAAAATTAATTACACCTCCATTAATTACCAATTTTTTATTAAGACTTATTATTAAAAACATATAACTTACAGCGGAATAATCAAAATTAGCGGAAAACTTAGTCAAATATGATAAAGAAAACCCAAACATGATACACTACCCAAGACTGGTGTCCCAATACTCACGAACTTCTAAGAATAATACACAAAATTGTCTGAAAGAAAATATAAGCTGTTTATCTCGATTACATGAGATAACAGAATGAAAAGCATAGATAGAAGAGACAACGGGTCCTGCGGACGCCTGCAAGGCTACCTCGTAGTCTCAGTAGTCGGAAAAATCCACAAGTCGCTACTGCCGCTGCTGCTGTCCGTAACCTGTATCTGCGCAAAAAGAGCGCAGAGTGTAGTATCAGCACAACCGACCCCATGTGCTGGTAAGTGTCTGGCCTATCCCAGCGAACTAGTGACGAGGCTAAGGCCAATCACCCACTTAAACCTGTACAGTTACAATACATATATATATATATACAATAAATTATAAGGAAAGACTCTGCTCAGAAATAATAATCAATAACTCGTGATATCCAGACTATTATAATCAACAGAATAAATCTTACTTCCATGTCTCAATTTCCTTTCTCATTTCATATCTCATGGTAGGCGTACCACCCGTTCCCAACTATCACAGTAATTATATCTTGTGGTAGGCGTACCACCCGCTCCCAATTATATCAATAATTATACCTTGTGGTAGGCGTACCACCCGCTCCCAATTATATCAATAGGCTACCGGCAACTATGGCCAATGCCAAGATTTAAGTCACTTTGTGGTCGGCGTACCACACGATCCCAATTATATCAATAATTATATCTTGTGGTAGGCATACCACCCGCTCCCAATTATATCAATAGGATACCGGCAACTATGGCCAATGCCAAGATTTAAGTCACTTTGTGGTCGGCGTACCATACGATCCCAATTATATCAATAATTATATCTTGTGGTAGGCGTACCACCCGCTCCCAAATATATAAGTGGTCGGCGCGCCACACGATCCCAATTCATAAATATATAAGTGGTCGGCGCGCCACACGATCCCAATTCATAAATATATAAGTGGTCGGCGCGCCACACGATCCCAATTCATAAATATATATATTACCAGCATTTAGCCAATAATCTCTATATCAACAATATTTATAATTACCGGTTTTAAACCAATAATTGATAATAATTTCAACAATTTATCTTCATTACTGGCATAACACCATTAACTTTTAATCAACAATTTATTCATAACTGAATTCCTATTCCTACAAACTAGGATAGAACAAACAATTACCTCGAAAGTTTACGAACGATTCAATCCGTAGCAATGCCTTTTCCTTTAGAATTTGACTCCAATCCAATCGTATCTATACACAATTGATTTAATATCATCAATTCTACTTCACAAACTAGTTCATATTGCTAAATATGGTTTTTACAACATTCTGCCCGGAATAGTAAAAATCGACCCCGGACCCACATAATCGAAACTCAAGTTTCGAACCAAAATAAGTTCACCCAATCTTCCATGAGTTCAAATATACAATTTGTTCTTAAGTTCGACTTCCAAAACGAGGTCTAGATCGCAAATTCTTTGAAAACCCTTACTATACTTAATTCTCAATTTTTCTACCCATTTACACCTAATTAGGCTTAGGAATTCAAATAATATTGATGGAAAATGAAGAAAACGAGTTAAGAATCACTTACCCAAGAAGTTTGATGAAGAATCGCTCAAAAATCGTCCAAGGAGTTGTGGAGAAGAGAGTTGAACAGAAATGGGATTTTTTATCCCGTTTCTGTTCTGTTCTCTGTATTAAATTCACTGGGCGAAATTTTTGTTCTACGCGATCGCGTGAATTGGGTCGCGATCGCGGAAGGCAATTGTTCAACACTACGCGATCGCGTGGACAATGCTGCGATCGCGTAGAAGAATTTCGCTGGGGTGGCTTATTTGTACTACGTGATCGCGTGAAATGGGTCGCGATCGCGTTGAAGGAGAACGGAAGGCAACGCGATCGCGTGCAGACGGCTGCGATCGCGTTGAAGAAGGACAGAAAACTTCGCGATCGCGTGCAGACAGCTGCGATCGCGTTGAGTAATTTGACAAGGCGGTGCGATCGCGTGTACAAGGCCGCGATCGCGTAGAGTAAAATGTCTGTGTAAAAATTGCAGAAAATCTGCCAGTTTTCTAAGTCCAAAAACACCCCGAACCACCTGCGAAACACTCCCGAGCCCTCGGGGCTCCAAACCAAATATGCACACTAACTCAAAAACATCATACGAACTTGCTCGCGCGATCAAATCTCTAAAATAACATCAAAATCAATGAATTGAGCCTTAAAACTCAAGAATTCTTTAAAATTTCATAATTTCCAAACTTTCCAATTTAAGGCCGAAACACGTCAAACGACGTCCGTTTTCAACCAAACTTTACAGGAAGCGCTTAACCAATATATATGACCTGTACCGGGCATCGGAACCAAAATACGAGCCCGATACCAGTACTTTTTAATAAAAATTCAGTTTCATTTTCCTTAAACATTTTCAGAAAACAATTTAACAGAAAAATTCTTTTACCGGGGTTCTAGACCTCGGATTTCAATTCCGGGCATATGCCCAAGTTCCATATTTTTCTACGGATTTTCCGAGACAGTCAAATCACGGATCCGGGTCCGTTTACCAAAAATGTTGACCAAAGTCAACCATATCAATATTAATATCAAAATTCTTCAACTGTTTTTACATATTTCACATATTTCAACATAAATATTTTCCAGCCTTGTGCCCGGACTATGCGCGCAAATCGAGGCAACTATAAATGAGGTTTTCAAAACCTCAAAAGCTCGGAATGATTAATAAAACAAGTGATGACCCTTTGGGTCGTCACACTTCAGCTCTATAGCTGAAGGTTTTCGGTTACAAAGACAAAAACTTCAGCTCTAGAGCTGAAGTTTTACGGTTACTAAACAAAAATTTCAGCTCTAGAGCTGAAGTTTTTATTTTATAATTGGCAAATTTTAGCTCTAGAGTTGAAGTTTCCGAATTACTAAATAAAAAGTTATAAAATAAAAATTAAACTCCAGAGCTGAAGTTTCGCAAGTTACAAAATAAAAACTTCATCTCTAGAGGTGAACTTTAGGCCCGACTACTAAAATGCTGAAGTTTTGTGTGATTGTCTTTGCTACTTCAGCCTCGTATGCTGAAGTTTTGTGAAAAAACGGGTATGCTTGCAATTAATTTTACAAAGTGGGCACAGATTAAAATGTGGCACAAAAAGTGGGTATAAATGCAAATGCCCCGCCCGTGCGTCACACTATTGCACGGGCCTGGCACACCCCACCAAGTCCAATCCAATGTTTTATTTTGGGACTTGTTGGTATAGCCAGTTTTCGGACTAGTCATTCAAAAATAGCCAGCGTTTACCAAGTCAATAAAAAATATTCACTATTTTACTATAACACAGTTCGGTCCAGCATAATATACTGGAGTTTGGTGCACATGTATATGAACTCCAGCATATTATGTTGGGCTGCTATACTTTGCTGGCTCCAGTATAATATACTGGAGACTGGAGCATCGGTGCTCCTACTCCAATATATTATGTTGGACCGGTATACTTGTTCAGAGGCGGAGCTAGGATTTGGAGTGTGTGGGTTCTAAAATTTAGAATAAGATTATGACCTAAAACTAATATACAATATCAAACTGACTAAAGAATAAGTATTGATATTTAATATATATTTAAAAAGCAAGAAAGAAAAACACAATATATGAATTTAAATATATCATTTCAATTGCACTCGACGAGTTGTCATGTTTTGAAAACGATCAATGATCGCATCATTAGATACACTTTCAAATACTTCATCCTCTATAAAACGAACTAAACAATCACTCAAAAAGTCATCACCAATCTTACTTCGCAAATCATTTTTAATAAACTTCATTGAAGAAAAAGCCCTTTCAACCGTTGCAGTAGCCACATGTAATATCAAACTCAACTTCACAAGCAAATAAACAAGTCCCCATGTCTTGTGAACATTTGTTTTAACCAATGTCTTCGACAGATTACCAAGTCCTTTCAAGTTAGAGAATGCATTGTCCATTTCTCGCACATAGTCAATATAGTTGTCAAGCTCATAACTAAGATCGTCAAGCTTAGAAGCAGTGAACTCATTTGGATAATATGTAGCAAGTTTCATAATTTTGTTTTTATCATAATTCACAAACGAATCATCGGGACTCAAACTAGCCATACCAAGAAGCAGAGAAATATTCACTTCACTAAAAAGACTGTTAAGCTCCGAAAGTTGCAAATCAATAGTAGCACAAAAAACTTCTACGTACAAATGATGGGAATATGTAACCGTTGAGATTTTACGCTTCGACTTTCCCAGTGCATACTTCTCATCCATTTTTGGGATTACAATACCATTCTTATCACAAAACGAAGAGACATCTTCTATCAAAGAACTCGATTTAAATTCTCTCATTGTTTGCAATTATCTCTTTGTGAAATCAACAAGTTTCATTGCACTAACAATATCTTGATATTTTTTTTGTAGAGCCGTATTCAAATCATATGTAATTGCCAATAGTTTTAACATCAAATGTAATATACAAACGAACTCATAAGATCTTATATCTTCCACTAGACTTTTGGCTAAAGCTTTCTCCTGATAATTTGAACCCTCATTTGTAAGAACTTCAAGTATATGAACAATCGATGAGAATAAAGAAATAAAGTTACGCAATGTCTTAAAGTGAGATCCCCAACGAGTATCACTTGGTCTTTGAAGCCCAAGTTCTTGATTTAATCCACTTCCTGTATGAATTTCACCAAGCACTAATAACTCATCTAATTTTTCAGCTTGATCATCTCTAAGCATCTCCCTACGCTTATAAGAACCTCCAACAACATTCAAAACATTTGCAAGAATGTCGAAAAAATTATTTACATCTTGGTGTTTTTTTGCAACAGCTACAAGAGTCAATTGCAACTGATGAGCAAAGCAATGTATGCAATGTGCCGAAGGATTATCTTTTTGAATCAAAGTTTTAAGACCATTGATGTTTCCTTGCATGTTACTAGCTCCATCATACCCTTGTCCCCGTATCAGAGATGAACTCAATGAATGTTGTAAAAGCAAAGAGTATATTTCTTTTTGTAATGCATGTGCAGATGTATCTTTAACATGAACAAGGCCAAGGAATCGCTTAATAAGTTCACCATCTTTATTGACATAGCGCAGAACAAGAGCCATTTGTTCCTTATGAGAGACATCCTTAGATTCATCAACTAATATCCCAAAAAAATCCCCATTCAAGTCTTCAATAATTGCTTTCACCATTTCTTTTGCACAAGAATTCACAATATCTTTCTGAATATCAGGAGAAGTCATGGTGTTATTTTTTGGAGCTTTTTCTAATACCACATTTTTCACATCTTCCTTCCTATCTGCATACCATTTTAAGAGATATAAAAAATGGCCTCTTCTAGTAGAAGTTACACTCTCATCATGGCCGCGAAAAGGAATTCCTTCTTTCAAAAGATATCTTATCACATCAATTGAAGCATTCAAACGAACTCGATGTTCACTTTTAATTTTCTCGGATTGCTTGTCCAAAGAAGTTAGAATAGATTGTTCTTGGTTCATTAAATCTAGCATCATATTGAAACATCGATTATGAACACTATCCACGTTACCCACATGTGATTTAAATCTTTCTAAAGCTTTATTCCAACCTCTAAAACCATCCGTTGTGAAAGCATCACCTACTTTTTTTCCATATCCTCCAACCTCATTTTTAAACAAGTAACAACATAAACAAAATGATGCATATTGTTCAATGCTATATTCTAACCATTGAGAGCATGACGTTTTAAACCATTCAGGATTAAAGTGACGCATTATTCCCCCAAAGTCTCTTTTTGGAAAAATAAAACCACGAGGTTGTCAAGCTCCATTTTGTATATAATTTCTCCTTATACTGTCACGTAAGTTAGGAGGATATTCTGAAATTGGTTTTCTTTTAGCAGGATCGGGCTCATAATAACACACTTTATCCGATGCTTGGGAAGAATTGATATTGTTATTAATAACTGGACATGGAGAACTTGTCAAATGAGAGCTAGAAGAAGCTGCAGAAGCTTGAGCTTTGTAAAAACTCGTGATCATATCGACTTTTGCTAGAAAAACCTAAAAATCACAAAACAAAAATTTACTTGAAGTTGTATGTTTCAAAATGCTATAATAAATTATTATTTATCTCCTCTTACATAGTTCAATTTGTAAATTGCAAGATATACCAATAACTAAAGAATGCATCCAGTAGAGTGATTAATTTATCTTTAGTTGGTTAGCTATTTCGGTTATCCTTTTATGTCGGGTCATCTACTAATTTGTCCAATAGCCAAATTTAGATGCCAACAAAGCCATAGCCAATTACTTTATTAAAAAATAACAACAATCAATTAGAAAATAAAGGTTGATAATCTGAAAATCTCTAAATTCACAATTTTGTTGAGGATATTATCTGCACTAAAAAATTTAAAACAAGAAAGTAAGACCACATACCTTGTCGGTTTGTCAGGCTTGGCCTTTGAAATTTTGGAAAGCACAAATTGCAAATAAAATCGAGGTAATATAGAACCCTGGATGAAAGATTAAAAATTAGATTTTGTATGAATTATAACACAAAATATAATAGGAGCAAAAAAAACAATTAAAAGAAGAAGAAAGAGGAAGAAAAAATATACAACCTAAAGGAAGAAGGAAGATGCAACAGAGGTGATAATCGGCAAATTGGGCAGAAAGGCAAACCCTATGCGTACAGTTGAATTGCAAAAGAAAAATGTGTGTGTTTTGTTTTAAAGAGATAGTGTATTTGATTTCTATTTTTCTTTATTAAAAAGGAAAAGGACTTTATTTTTCTTTATTAAAAAGGGAATGGTAAAAGCATAAAGGAAAAAGTAGTTTGACTAGTTTGGAACTTTGTCGTGTTGTTTGTTCTCTAATTTCTTATTTATTTTTTCAAAGAAAGAAAATAAATCTAACAAAATGCAAAATTGTTTCAAAGGAGATTTGAACCCAGGTGTTTTCAAAATGAACCCAGAAGCCTTACCACTGAACCCAGGTCTCTTTTGGTACTAGGTTCGGCATATTAAATACATATAGAAATAATAAATATTTCAATACAAATATAGGGTCCGGGAAAAAGTCACTCGGTTCGCCCGAACCCACGCGCTCTACTGTAGCTCCGCCCCTGTACTTGTTGGAACTCCGGTATATTATGCTGGAGTTCTAGTGTACTTTTGCTGGAATTCCCTCATATTATGCTGGAGTTCCAGCATACTTATCCTTGAACTCCAGTATAATATGTTGGAGTTCAAGTATACTTATGTAGTAAATCCAGTATAATATACTGGCGCATTTTTGGAGTTTGAACAATATCTTTGCTCAAATTTATTTTTACATGAATAGTGGCTAACTTTTGAGTATTTTGAAACTGGGCTATTTTTGAACGACCAGTTATAAATCTGGCTAATTTTGAATTTCTCCCCTTATGTCTTGCTCCCAACTAGTTTAATTGCTCGTTTTCCCAGTTATTCTATTGGAAATGGCGTAATGGCTTTCTGGCCTCTTAAACTTGTACGGGATTTTAAAGTCGATACACGAACTTACATTGTTCCCATTTGAATACTTCAACTTGATGGAATGAATACTAATAAATATTTTCTGTTGAACGTGTTCGCCGATTGCTTTGACTGGAATGTCATATCACATGTTTGGTCTTTATTATATGACATGTGGATTTGTGAGTTCTATATTATTAAAAGATTAATCTCTAAAAATTTTAAATAAAATTTTAAAAATTAATCTCTCTTCTTCTCCGTTCACCCACCTCCATTAATTCATTTCTGTTATCTTGATCTTTCGCGGAACCTTCCAACTTATGCGAGCCTAGCCTTCAACTTCTGAGACAATGAGACTAGAGGGATCTCAGTAGTGATATCCCCCGATCTACCCACCAGACACCTCTCCAAGAACTCTAACTTTGATTTCAAAATCTCATCCTAAAATTCTACATACTTTGAGTTGCTTGTCGAAATTGTCTCTGCCCTCACCCAGCTTTAGGCCAAGCCATCTCTCTGGTGACTCCATCCATTTATTTCTAAGAACTTCTTAATCTTCTTCGCAACATCAACCCTCCCTGAATTTTGCACTATTTTTGGGATGATAATGGTACTAGTTTTCTTTCATTGAGTTGCCAAAATCCTTAGGTATCCGTCAAAATTATTTATGTTTTGAACGGCGAAATACTCATATTATTGTTGAGCTCTTTCTGGGATATGGGGGAAATGGCCTGGTTTATTTTTTTTATTTTTAATTTGTATATTTTTTCTAGTTTTAGATTTATTTATAGTCACGAATATAATTTTCGTGACTTGCACACACCTTGTCCACATTATCTTTGTCACTGTCACATATGCATGGTTAACGATCAAATAGGTTTATTAGTTACAAGATATGTGAGTTTGATTGTTCAAATTGGAACAATGTAAGTTCGTGTATCGGCTTTAAAATCTGATACAAGTTTAAGTGGACAGAAGCCATTACGCCATTGGAAATTTAATCATGGCGAAATACATAAATGGCCCCTCCAAGTTGTCCACAATGGTCATTTGAACACCTCAACAGATCTACTTATCAAGTAGACACCTCAAGTTATTTTTCAGTGTATCACTTAAACACTTCAAAGTGACATGACAAATTGTGTGAGTACACTCGCCTTGCAGCAATTTAAGCCTTTCAAAATTATATTTATTTCTTTTTTTTTAATTTAACGGGTGGAGCCCACTTTTTCTCACCCTTTCTTCTCCAAATCATCCAACCTTCTGCCCAAACAAACCCATATGCAAATCATCTCAACATCACATGAACATCTTCAGCAACAAAAACTAATTTTGTTGTAAAATTTTAAAAAATAGTTCTGACAAGATATTACAGAAGCAAAATTAGACATTAGCTCTGTAGCTAAACTTTTCTTTGAAATCCACCATAGTGAAGCTGAAGTTCCATTGCTGATGAAATACTGAAATTCTTAGCTTGAGAGTAATGGGGCCTCCGAAACAAATCAAGCCAAAACTAGTTCCAAACGCAACTGATAAGCGGCAAAAATTACAGCAATTTTTCGGCGATTTGCTCGGAGAAGCCAAAACTAGTTCCAAACCCAACTAATAAGCAGCAAAAATTACAGTAATTTTTCGGCGATTTGCTTGGAGATTAATTCCTTCAAGCCAAAACTAATTCCAAACCCAACTTATTCCGTTTACATTTGCTCTAAGATTAATTTTTCGGTGAGAGAGGTCGTATGAGAGGAGCTTTTTCCGACGAGTTCCGTCACTGATCTCTTAGTGGGAAGGGGAAGGGATCTGATAGGAATGACTTATGTTCAATTTATTAAATGGAGGGGAGATTTGAAGGAAGAAGATGAAAGAGGTTGGGTGGCGCTAGTGGGCAGAAGAAGAAGATAAAGTTCGTTGTGGGGGTGGGGGTAGAGGGTGGGGGGGAAGAGGAGGGGTTGCGTTGTTTTTGTAAAAAAATAGGAAACAGGCTTTTTTATTCCTTAAATGCATTTTCATATTTGTTTATTATATGTGTCAAATTTTTATTAAATATTACACGTGTCATTCATTAATTGACTTATTTGACAGGTCATTAGCGAGTGTAACTCACGTATATGATTTATTACACTCATGTATTTATTTAATCTGGTTAATGGACACTTGAAGTGTCTAAATGATAAAGGGTTCAATTGTGGTGTTTGTCTGGTCGTTACAGACAACTTGGAGGGGCCATCTTTATATTTCGCCTTTAATCAAATGTCCTTTTAATCTGTAATTTGTGCTTTTATAGAATTCTCTATATGAGAAAACGTAATTTGTAAAGGATTTTAGATGAACCAAACATCTTCTTGTAAAAATGTGCAGTTATTTATTCTATTACGGAACTAGAAGGGGGATTTAAGATTGACCAAATGTGTGCAAAATTAATCTTATGAAATAATTGGATTTTTGTTTCCACCAATTGAAATACTACGGATAGAAAAATAATAAAGGGGAGCCGATTTGCATCTATGAGATTTGTCAGGGAATTACTGGTTTGCGAGCTATCACATAGTGAAGTAGGTTGCGCGGTAATGACTGCGGATTTTGGGGAATATTTTCAAAATAATAAAGTTAAGGAATTACAAATATAGGTGTTTATGATTCAGTTTGGATCGATTTTTTCTCTACAAGAAGCCAAACCAATTAATTCAATTTTTTAAATATTAGAACCAAACCAAACCAATCTAGTTAACTCGGTTTTTATAGGTTCGGTTTATGAAGGTTTTAGTTGGTTTTTCGTTTATGTGATGACCCGGCCCGTCATCATGTGAGTTATCACCCCGTTACCCCCGTTATATGCTTGTTAATGTTGCAATATGCATGTTGGGTAAGTTTGAGTCAATCCGAGTTGAGTTTGGTTGAAATTGAGACAAATAGTCTTTTAGAAGAAGGAATAGTTGGGAAAAGTCAACTGGACGTTGACTTGTGAGTTAGAGAGCTCGGAATCGTAATTTGATGATTCAGTCAGCTCCGTGAGGTCATTTATGAGCTAGGAAAGCGATCAGAAGTGAATTTGGAGGTCTGGTGTAGTTTTAGACTTGAATTAGCTAAAGTTAAATTTTGATCGAATGTCGGTTGCGAAAGTTTGAATGAAAACTTAGGCTTGAATTGCTTGAATTCGATGTTTTTTCCGTATTAAAGGATGTGTTTTTATCATTGGAGCAAGTTCCTAGAGTGTTGTGGAGTATGTTTGTGGTTTTTGTTAGAGTCCCAAGGGACCCGGGATGGTTTCGGGAGGTTAAACGGAGGAATTTCAGGGATTTTGCAGGTCTGGATTTTTGGCTTCTGGTATTTTCGCTTCTGCGGGTGGGGGACCGTAGAAGCGGAAGCATAGGGGCGGAAATATTCTCGCAGGAGCGAGATTTGGCTAAGCTGGGGACTTCCGCAGAAGCGGCCAAGGATGCGCAGGGGCGGGCTCGCAGAAGCGAGCCCATGATCGCAGGAGCGGAGGAGGCCAGGCTGGGGAGCTTCGCAGAAGCGGAGACCAGTCCGCTTATGCGGTCTTGTAGGTGCGAGACCTGGACCGCAAAGCGGAACTGGGCGGCTTGGCGTGGAATCGCAGAAGCGACAGGGCGACCGCAGAAGCGAACTAGCAGGTGCGAGTCCGAGCCGCAGAAGCGGAAATCGCGCCTGTGATAAAAATAACAGAAGGGGTAAAATTTCATAAGTCATAAAACATTAGGGCTCGGTTTTAAGAGACGAATTCGGCGATTTGGACGGGAAATTGCTGGGAATTCACCGGGTTATCATCGGGGTGAGTTTTATGGTTCAATTACGTGTTTTTATCTTGAAATCCTCCTCTATTTTACTGAAATTGGATGAAATTAAGGGGGAATTTAGCCTAAGCCAGGGCTTTGGAAAAATGTCGATATGAGCGGGCAAACGGAGTCCGACTTTAGAAAACTTTATATGCATAGACTCGTATTGAGACGAGGATTCCGAATATGTAACTTTTGTAATTTTTTGAGAAGCGTACCAAAAGTCGGGTTTTGACAACTTCGTGGGTTTCGGTGCAATTTGAGTTATTTCGAATGGATTGTGTGTTATTAGCATATATTGATGTATTCTCTATGATTTTGAGCAGATTTGGCATCCGATGAGATTGATTTGCAAGGCAAGTGCAAGGCGGTCTGAGGCTTCTACCGGTTCGAGGTGAGTGTTGATAGTAAATAATGTACTGAGGGTTTGAAACCCCGTACTAGCACTTCAGAGTGCTATATTGAGATGAGACACGCGTTCTATGACGGGCGTGGTGACATTGTGATTGGGGGTTCGGACTTAGTCCTTCCCGACTAATAATATACTGTGTGTTATGACTGATAATAAGTTTATAACTGTGCAATTGGGCTGATAGCCATGTTTGGGGCCTTGTGCCGATCTGTAGAGTATTAGGGAACCTATAGAGCTAGGTGACCCTTATATCGTGTTGGAAACATACACTCAGCCGTAGCTCTAGCCGTATAGCATAATATGAGCCCGTACTAGATGTGTACATTGAGAGAGATTATCTAGGGTGGAATTCCCTGTTCTAGATGAGCGGGCCTGAAAGGCCAAGTCTATACCGATTGAGATGAGATAGGGTCAAGGACCCACTATGAGATGTTATATTGGGCCTGAAAGGCCAAGTCTATATTGACTGAGACAGGGTCAAGGACCCACTGTAATATATTGTATTGGGCCTGAGAGGCCAAGTATATACTGACCGGGATAGGGTCGAGGACTCATTATGAGGTATTATATATATATACCTATATTGGATCGGCTGCACGCCGCAGCAGTATATATATTGGATCGGACTGCACGCCGCAGTAATATACATGTAATATACATGTGGGACGGACCGCACGCCGCAGTATTATTGCGCTTGGGCTGTAGGAGCCCCTTCGGAGTCTGAGTCTGCACACATTCTCAGTGAGCACTGGTGTATATTATGGGATCGGGCTGCACGCCGCAGCAGTATAGAGATATATATATACATATATATATTGGATCGGACTGCACGCCGCAGTAATACATGTGTGGATCGGGCTGCACGCCACAACATCATAGCGCTTGGGCCGACGGAGCCCCTCCGAAGTCCGTATACACCCCAGTGAGCGTCGTCGACGTTAAATGGAGCGGGCTGCACGCTGCAGCATTATATGTATTGGAGCGGGCTGCACGCCGCAGCATTATACTTATATATATATCGGAGCGGGCTACGCCGTAATGGTACGAGCGAGGATGTGGTCAGTGTGGGACCTAGATGAGATAGATGTGGACTGGAGATCTGAGTACTCATTATAGTGATTACTCACCTGTGGGGGTTTGCCTTAGAACTGTTTAGTGATAGCACATGAGTTCTTATTTTCAGTTATTGTTTATTATTATTACTCACCTGAGTTGAAATATACTCACCCCACTCCCCTGTACTTTTTGTGCAGATATACAGGTTCAGGAGAGCAGTTGAGCTATCACAACCGCTTTATTATCCCCATTATGTGGAGACTTCGAGGTAGCTGCCGACGTCCGCAGTACCTGACCTCTTCCTTTTTATCATTTTCTTGTCTCCATTCTGCTTAGACTTGATTGTGTAGTAGATCTCATTTGTAGAGGCTCAGACTCGTGACACCATGATTTGGTTGGGACCGTATTTTGTATGTTTCTACTACTACGTTTATCATTTTGATATGAACACTTGCTATTTAAGTTTAACTTGATTAACTGGAATTAATAAATGGCTGGTTAAGAGATAATATGGTCGGGCTTGCCTAGCATTGTGTTGGGCGCCATCACGACCAGGGTTTGGGTCGTGACAAGTTGGTATCAGAGCCTAGGTTAATAGGTCTCGCGAGTCATGAGCCGGTTGGTAGAGTCTCGTGGATCGGTACGGGGACGCCTGTACTTATCCTCGGGAGGCTGCAAACCTTTAGGAAAGTTTCAAATTCTTGTAATTCTCATCGTGCGTGTTTTATTCAGCTTGAGATGTAATTCTTGAAATTCCTCCTGCACATTGATGCGCGCACTCGAGTGCTTAGTGATAAATTTGCCTTGATGGCTTATGATTCTCCAATCGAGGGACGAGATATAATCTCTATGAGTTCATGTTGGGCCTGTCTGGAGGACTTGAGGGAAAATACTTGTCTATGGCTTGAGCACCAAGGTGCTAATTTCGCGAGTCGGTATTATGAAGTTCATACGATTGGTATTGATCTTAATTATGAAAATGGCAGTATGATAATGGGAGAGTTGTAAGGTATTCGGTTCTTATTGTGATTTGATATGTAGCACTAGCTATGGGTGTGAGAAATATGTTCATTACCTCTTAGCGGAAATGTAAAGTGCACTACGAGTGGTAGTATGAGTTCAAACTCAAGAAAACTGAATTGGTTGTGCTAGGTGTATCATTGTGAAAGGTATATGTGTTATGATTTGAGCAGGTGCAGCGCATGCTCATGTACTAATGCTGATGATATAATTGTGTAGTATTGAGATTTATGTTGTTGATATACATTGTGATGTCTTGCCGAGTTGCGAATGTATTTTTAGGATGATTTTGGTGATTCTCTAGCAGGTGGATAGGCCAAATTACAAAGGAAACTCTGCCGAAATTTTTGGAAAATTTGGGACTTAGAAAGATTTCGGTCACCTAAAGAGAGTGGGCTTATTGGTGGTGTGTGTATAAATGCAAGAATTGCAGAACGGTTAAGGTCTCTGATGATTCGAGTCTCTGTCAAGGCTTGTAAATGACTTGAGTTTAATCTCATTGTAACATTTCGGCATCACTTGAATAATAATGATATGAGTGGTTAAAAGTGCTTTGATGAATGGCTTCGAGCCAAGTTGGGAAAATTCTGACAAGGTTATGGTGCTTCGTAGATGTGAAGAAATACTAGGATGTTTTGAACTACTGTTGGTAGAGAATGTTCGGTGTATAGAAAGGAAAGATGGCTCATTGTATCCGTAAGTAATCATGTTCTGCAATGTCAGAGTTCTAACAAAACACGAGTGGTTCTACTCAATGGGACAGTTGAATTACAGCTGAATAAGGGTAAATGATGCCCGAGAATGGTTTTGCAGTGTTCAAGATTTTGCTTGTAACAGTCCAGGTGCCTTAAGATTTGTGTATGTGGCTAAAGATGGCGGTTTCGTTAGAGAAGATCAAGGCTTGTGTTATACCATGTGAAGGATGAGATTCTACGTATCCGTATTGGGAAGTAATGATAACAATTTAAAAATCACGGGAAGCTCATCAAAATAAAGTGTGGTAGAACGTGGTACTTCTGGGAACACTGAGAGAGTATTCAGTGGCCTATGGGTCTTAGACAGTATGGTCTTGTGTACGAGTTTTGTGTGGTAAAAAAAGGGTTGAGGCATTGTCGTACTACAGTAAAGACTGATATGAAATTAGAGATGAATCAGAAAGGAAACTGGTAAATGGAACAACTTGTTAATAAACTGAAGCAGTATGATAAGGAATGCGATTAATTCATGGTATGTGTTTGAAGTGATGAGTCTTGCAGATATTGTGCAGCAAAGCTTTTGAGTGCTGGCAGTTGTGTAACTTGATATGGGTATAAGGACTGAATCCTGGCGGTTTAATTTATGCAATGTAATTGGGAGAAAGAGTTTGCGATGTGTTATACCGTGGTTTGAAAATGAGTGTATTTTTCTTGTTGGTATGCAAGGCTGGGAATGTGTAATGAGTTTTCTCTATATGGGATCATGAAAGCCCTTGACGAGTTGAGTGCGCCGATGTTTGCAGCGGAGGAAAGGGATATGAATTTCCATGTTGTCTTAGTGTGATATGGTATATGCGATGTGTTATGGAAAGTTGATAATGGCATATTCAAGGTTTTGAGATCAGTTCATAATATATGGGAAGTCAATAAAATTATTGAGCAGCGCGGACAGTTGCAGGTGATTTAAGAATCGATCTTTCTGATAATTTAAGAAAATGGTACTACTATTCTAGTAATTTGGCAGGGTATATGGTGCAAATGGACAAGGTAATGTAAATTGATAATATCTAGTGGTATGGTGGTATTTTTTCGTTGGATCGACTGTAATAATTGAGTCATTGATGACATAGTGAAATTTATGAATGACTTTCGTGGTATGAACGGACGCTTGAGGTGCGTTATGTAATCGTACGGTGAAGTACGGAATCAGGCATAGTGATTCCTGTGTTATGTATGTGTTGGAGACTAGAAGTTCTCGTAACCCACCTACGCAGCGGTGGTATATCGAGTGTATCGGCACAGTGTAGCGGTTATCGGAAATTGGAAGCCCTAGTGGCTATCTCGTCACTTGATATGACAAATTTGAATAATGATATATGATTGCAGGCTGGTTGTCATAAGTCAGACTATCTAGACTAATGTGATATGGACTATGTCAGAAACATGTCGCAAACTGCATGGCAGAGCGCATTAGATCATGCTCCAGCAGGGTGGATGTACCCTAGAGCCAGCGGACGGTTGGTAGGTATTGCTTTGCCAGTTGGGCCTTCGTGGCGGATGTCAGTGTAGAGGTATCTACCATTGATTCAGTTCCGGTATTGAGGAACTTTGTCGGATGAGTTTCATGTGACCGAGCTCGAGGCTATACATATGTTTGTTGCAACGAGCAACTTGACTCGATATGCATTCCCTTTTGCTAGATTTATGCGTGGATCGGGTGGCACGCCGCCACATGTATAGTATCTGGATCGGGTGGCACGCCGCCACATGTATAGTATCTGGATCGGGTGGCACGCCGCCACATGTATGGTATCTGGATCGGGTGGCACGCTGCCACATGATGCTATTGGAACGGGGTGCATGCCGCAACAGTGTGATGTGGGAAATATAAATTCCTATATGCTACCTTGTATACAATACTTCCTAGCTTCTGAGGAATAGTCCGTATTGGGTATTGCTCGGGGAATAGCACATCGATTGTGTCCATTCAGGATTGGATAGCATATATTAAATGTATCACCGCGCGTGTGATTGATTGCTTGAGTTCAGACCTAAATATGTGCGTGGCTGACCGTTCTGAGCATGGTGACTTGAGGTGCTTCAGGGGTAATAGTGTTTGGATAGAATCAGGAGCTGTGGCAAGGCCACGTGATATTATGATGAGGATTCAGGTACTCTAATTCTATGATGTGAGACGAGATCTCAGTTATGTGTTGTGATGGTATTGAGGAATTTGAATTATAGCTCTTTGTGTGAGTCTGTTGTCATAATTCGAGTGTGTTCAGATCGTACTTATTGGAGCCTGTGTTGTGCTCGTCGCGGCTTAGGTCAGTGTTGAAGTGTCGTATCACCAGTATGGTATGTTATAATCGAAATGATCGCTTGAGTCATTAATGAGTACGAGCATATTTGATCCCGGTTCGTTAGAAAGGTAATATCGAGGTTTGGCTCCGAAATCTATTGTGGTATCAGTTAAAAGGGGAAATGGATTCATGAATGGTTGACCCGAGAGATGGGTTCGGTATATCGCGTGCTTCAGCTGCCGTGGGCAGGATATGAAGGTGTTGGAATAAGACTCTATCTAATGAGAGAGGTTTTTCTGCTAGTATTTGATCATGGTGGCCATTGTTGTGATTAGAGACCATCGTCTCGAGCGATTCAGTTGTTTGATACATCATGTGATCTCACCCGAGGTGGCAAGTATGGGTTATTACAAATGGATCATGTGTATTCTGAGTATAGGGATGAGATTCGAATTTGGTATGTGATCTTGGAAAGTGCAATGTGGTCTATGGTGCGGATGGGCTGTGAGATTTCCAGCTATAGTGTGTACCGGACTTATATGAGATAGGGTGACGTGGGATCACCCCGAAGATATGCTTGGTAAGGTCATTCAGCTATTGAGTTACTTCCAGTAAACCTCTTGGTCCGCTCGAGGACGAGCGTTTGCTTAAGTTGGAGAGAATGTGATGACCCGGCCCGTCATCATGTGAGTTATCACCCCGTTACCCCGTTATATGCTTGTTAATGTTGCAATATGCATGTTGGGTAAGTTTGAGTCAATCCGAGTTGAGTTTGGTTGAAATTGAGACAAATAGTCTTTTAGAAGAAGGAATAGTTGGGAAAAGTCAACTGGACGTTGACTTGTGAGTTAGAGAGCTCGGAATCGTAATTTGATGATTTAGTCAGCTCCGTGAGGTCATTTATGAGCTAGGAAAGCGATCAGAAGTGAATTTGGAGGTCTGGTGTAGTTTTAGACTTGAATTGGCTAAAGTTAAATTTTGATCGAATGTCGGTTGCGAAAGTTTGAATGAAAACTTAGGCTTGAATTGCTTGAATTCGATGTTTTTTCCGTATTAAAGGATGTGTTTTTATCATTGGAGCAAGTTCCTAGAGTGTTGTGGAGTATGTTTGTGGTTTTTGTTAGAGTCCCAAGGGACCCGGGATGGTTTCGGGAGGTTAAACGGAGGAATTTCAGGGATTTTGCAGGTCTGGATTTTTGGCTTCTGGTATTTTCGCTTCTGCGGGTGGGGGACCGTAGAAGCGGAAGCATAGGGGCGGAAATATTCTCGCAGGAGCGAGATTTGGCTAAGCTGGGAAGTTCCGCAGAAGCGGCCCAGGATGCGCAGGGGCGGGCTCGCGAAAGCGAGCCCAGAATCGCAGGAGCGGAGTAGGCCAGGCCGGGGAGCTTCGCAGAAGCGGAGCCCAATCCACTTATGTGGTCTCGTAGGTGCGAGACCTGGACCGCAGAAGTGGAACTGGGCGGCTTGGAGAGGAATCGCAGAAGCGACAGGGCGACCGCAGAAGCGGACTCGCAGGTGCGAGTCCAGAATCGCAGAAGCAGAAATCACGTTTTGATAAAAATAACAGAAGGGGTAAAATTTCATAAGTCATAAAACATTAGGGCTCGGTTTTAAGAGACGAATTCGGCGATTTGGACGGGAAATTGCTGGGAATTCATCGGGTTATCATCGGAGGTGAGTTTTATGGTTCAATTACGTGTTTTTCTCTTGAAATCCTCCTCTATTTTACTGAAATTGGATGAAATTAAGGGGGAATTTAGCCTAAGCCAGGGTTTTGGAAATATATCGATTTGAGCGGGCAAACGGAGTCCGACTTTGGAAAACTTTATATGCATAGACTCGTATTGAGACGAGGATTCCGAATATGTAACTTTTGTAATTTTTCGAGAAGCGTACCAAAAGTCAGGTTTTGACAACTTCGTGGGTTTCGGTGCAATTTGAGTTATTTCGAATGGATTGTGTGTTATTAGCATATATTGATGTATTCTCTATGATTTTGAGCAGATTTGGCATCCGATGAGATTGATTTGCAAGGCAAGTGCAAGGCGGTCTGAGGCTTCTACCGGTTCGAGGTGAGTGGTAGTGGTAAATAATGTACTGAGGGTTTGAAACCCCGTACTAGCACTTCAAAGTGCTATATTGAGATGAGACACGCGTTCTACGACGGGCGTGGTGACATTGTGATTGGGGGTTCGGACTTAGTCCTTCCCGACTAATAGTATACTGTGTGTTATGACTGATAATAAGTTTATAACTGTGCAATTGGGCTGATAGCCATGTTTGGGGCCTTGTGCCGAGCTGTAGAGCATTAGGGAACCTATAGAGCTAGGTGACCCTTATATCGTGTTGGAAACATACACTCAGCCGTAGCTCTAGCTGTATAGCATAATATGAGCCCGTACTAGATGTGTACATTGAGAGAGATTATCTAGGGTGGAATTCCTTGTTCTAGCTGAGTGGGCCTGAAAGGCCAAGTCTATACCGATTGAGATGAGATAGGGTCAAAGACCCACTATGAGATGTTATATTGGGCCCGGAAGGCCAAGTCTATATTGACTGAGACAGGGTCAAGGACCCACTGTGATATATTATATTGGGCCTGAGAGGCCAAGTATATAGTGACTGGGATAGGGTCGAGGACCCATTATGAGGTATTATATATATACCTATATTGGATCGGGCTGCACGTCGCAGCAGTATATATATTGGATCGGACTGCACGCCACAGTAATATACATGTAATATACATGTGGGACGGACTACACGCCGCAATATTATTGCGCTTGGGCTGTAGGAGCCCCTTCGAAGTCTGAGTCTGCACACATTCTCAGTGAGCGCTGGTGTATATTATAGGATTGGGCTGCGCGCCGCAACAGTATAAATATATATACATATATATATTGGATCGGGCTGCACGCCGAAGTAATACATGTGTGGATCGGGCTGCACGCCGCAGCATCATAGTGCTTGGGCCTAGGGAGCCCCTCCGAAGTACGTATACACCCCCAGTGAGCGATGTCGACGTTAAATGGAGCGGGCTGCGCGCCACAGCGGTATATGTATTGGAGCGGGCTGCACGCCACAGCATTATTCATATTCATATATATACTGAAATATTTATATGTTATAGACAGATGTATATGTCTCCATATATTGAGATGGTCGTATACCGTAGCGGTACGAGTGAGGGTTTGGTCAGTGTGGGACGCTGTTGAGATAGATGTGGACTGGAGATCAGAGTACTCACTGTAGTGATGACTTACCTGTGGGGGTTTGCCTTAGAACTGTTTAGTGATAGTACAGGAGTTCTTATTTTCAGTTATTGTTTATTATTATTACTCACCGAGTTGAAATATACTCACCCCACTCCCCTGCACTTTTTGTGCAGATTCACAGGTGCCCTAGAGCAGTTGAGTTGTTGTAGCTACTTACTCATATTTACAGACTTCGAGGTAGCTGCCGACGTCCGCAGTACCTGACCTCTTCCTTTTTATCATTTTCTTGTCTCCATTCTGCTTAGACTTGATTGTGTAGTAGATCTCATTTGTAGAGGCTCAGACTCGTGACACCATGATTTGGTTGGGACCGTATTTTGTATGTTTCTACTATTACGTTTATCATTTTGATATGAACACTTGCTGTTTAAGTTTAACTTGATTAACTGGAATTAATAAATGGCTGGTTAAGAGATAATATGGTCGGGCTTGCCTAGTATTGTGTTGGGCGCCATCACGGCCAGGGTTTGGGTCGTGACAGTTTATTTCGATCTTTTTTCTTAAAAATGAGACATTTGCCAAAGCACATATTCCAACAACTATATTCTAACACAACACCATCAAACCAATTATTTTTTAAGAAAAGTTATCATTTATCAAGATATAATGATAATATATAATTGAATTAAATAATAATGAATAATTTAAGGACTCAATTAAAGATAAATTATTTTTAACGTGAAATATCGGGCTTAGCAAAATCAATTTACTATCAAGCTATAATATAAATGCAAAGAACTTGGTTATAGTATGGGATAACATTGTTTTATAATAAATGGTCGAATGATGGCATGACATTTGGAACCGAAGGCAAACAAAAGGCGAGTCAAGTAACAACCAGTACCGGATACAAAAACTGCAACGGGCATTGGGTAAATCCCGAAGTGAGCATGGTCAGTGAGAGCAGATCGAGTATTTACCATCGGATAGTATTCAATAAAAGAATATTCTCCCTTGCCTTCAAAGCCTTGCATTATATTCTTATCAATGACTCGTTTATCGTCATTCAAGTGGAGCTTCGTCCTAGGATCTTGCTGAAGCTAAAGCAACTACTTTCGAAGTAACAGAAAGAAAAGCAATGACCGGAGTGGTTGTTTCCCTAGGTATAGCTATAAATAGCATCCTCAACAACCATTGTAAGAGAGAAAGATTCTTGGAAAACACAAGCTGTATTTTACTTTTGTTCTCAATTAAACAACGTTACTCATTCTTTACCATTGCTTTTATTTTCTGTCCTCGAAGGCATTGCGCTCGACTCAAGCTTGTTATCTTCTTCAATTTCAGTTGCTAAATCTTATTCTTACTCTTATTTCATTAACGTTTATGGATCAAAACATCTTTTTTATAAACCACATAATAAATTTAACTGTATCATTTTACAGGTAAACAGTTATTATAATAACAAAGAACTAGACTACCATCTAAGGGTGAAAACTATTAAATCTACCATGAAATTTTAAAAACTTAATATATATATATATATATATATATATATTGGTTCGACTTTTCGATTATTTTTTGCTTAAAACTAAAACCAAATCAAATTTGATTGGCTATTAAAATTCAAATCAAAACTAAATCAAATAAAAATATTATCTGTTCTTTGTGTCAATTTGATTTAGTTTTCGATTTGGTTCGAATTTTCGGTTTTCTATGAATAACCCTACTTACAAGCTTAAGATCAAAGAGTAAATGTCTTATGAGTGGGCAATAAATAAATAAACTTCTTTCTAAGAACATATATGTATGGGTCGAAATATGTCTTAGTACCTAGGGTCGTGGTCAAGAAAAGAGCCAGCAGAGGTCGAGCGGGAGTTAGTGAGGCTCGTGGTCGAGATGCAAATGATTGTTGATGTCAAGCACCGCAAAAAGAGATGTAACGACTAGTTTATTAGAATAGAATATTAAAGAGAATAGTACATTAAATATTCTTAGCACCTGTACTACTAAGGTTTGTCGGGGTTCTCTCTCATGCAAAGATACAATGATTATCTTTTTATCATAATTCTTGCTCATGTAATTCGATATTTTCCCACCGGATCCAAGAATATTTCGAATGTTCTAAGATCTATGTGTCACTCACCATTATCAAGAAGAACAATCATCTAGTTCATTATTTACTGGATGAACCACTTTTCTTATTTACTTAAAAGTCATTTATTGTGATTTATTGTTAGTTTCTCCTCTATTATTACTCATACCTCTTGAGATAATCATTGAATGTTACTGTCATTTTTCTGCTACTGTTAGTCACGTTCTCAGATTTTACATTTAGGGTGTGTTTGGTATGAAGGAAAATATTTTCCAATTTTTTCATGTTTGGTTGGTTTAAAAGTTTGAAAAATATTTTCCTTATTAATTTATTTTCCTTCAATTGGAAGAAAATATTTTCATTATCAAGATAAGGGAAAATATTTTACAAATCTCCTACTCAACCTTCCCCACCTCACTAACCTATCCCGCCTCCTCTCCAAGAAAAGTTTTTTTTTTAAATTCTACTTTTTTCGTTACCACCCACTCTACTACCTTTCCATCACCCCCTCCCCTCCGCAATTTTTTTACTTTATTTTTTTTTACAATTTCACCCCACCCAACCCTCGCCCCACCCCCGCACACACAAGAAAAATAATTTATATTTTTTTGTAATTTAAATATTTATTTATTTTCGTCCCCCAACCCCCCGGGAAATTTTTTTAAATAGATTTTAGTTTTAATTTTATTATTTATCGGTTTAAATGCTCAAAATTTTACAAGTTCCAAAATTATGAGTTCGGAGGTTTATGTGTTTGAAAGTTTACGGGTTTAGAAATTATAAAGTTTACGGGTTCGAAATTCTGTAGTTCGATAGTTTATGAAATTTGTGGGTCCAAAAAGTTGTTGGTTTGAAAGTTTATGGCTTCGAGTGTGTTTGGTACGAAGGAAAATGTTTTTCATGGAAAATGTTTTCCTAGGAAATGTTTTCATGGAAAATGAGTGGTTTTATCACTTATTTTCTCTTGTTTGGTTGGTAAGTGGAAAACATTTTTCGGAAAATATTTTCTATTGTTTGGTTAGAGAGTAAAAAATAGTTTTTTTTAGAAAAATATTTTTATGCAACTCTCCTCACCCCTCCCCTCCCACCTCCCCCCACCCCACCCCCACCTCTTCCCTAAGTCTCTAAAAATTGACACAATCTAAAGGAACTAGTGGTGATGCTTTACTTTTTAACGCAAAAACCGCATATTTTCGAACCCGTAAACTTTATAATTTTTAGACCCGTAAACTTCCAAACACATAAACCTCCAAACTCATAATTTTGGAACTTGTAAAATTTTGAGTCTTTAAATTGATAAATAATAAAATTAAAAATTGAAAAATATATTTTAATTTTAGGGGGGGGGGGCAGAGGGTGGGAGCGGGGCTGGGGGGTAGTAAAACGAAAAAAAATTGAAATTTCAAAAAAAAATTGAGGTAAAAAAATTATTTTTTTTGTGGGGGGAGTGGGGGCTGGGTGGTGCAGAAAAATAAAAAGAAGAAATAATTGCAAAAACAAAATTGAGGTAAAAAAATAATTTTTGGGGAGGGGGTAGGGGGTAGGGTGGGGGCCTGGGTAGTGTAGAAAAATAAAAAAATAGAAATTTGAAATTGAAAAAAAAAATTTAAGGTGTAAAAAATACATTTTTTTTTGGGGGGTAGGGGGTAGGGGTGGAGGCTGCGTGGTGCAAAAAAATAAAAAACCAGAAATTTGAAATTGCAAAAAAAAAAAAATTCAAGGTAAAAATATATTTTTTTCGGTGGGTGGTGGTGGAGGGGTGGTAGGGTGGATGGAAAAACTGAAATTAAAAAAAAAAAAATTGGAGAGGGGGTGTGGTGGATTGGTGAGGGAGATAAATTATGAGAAGGAGCTTTGGAAAATATTTTCCTCCAATTGGAGGAAAATGAATTGATAAGAAAAATATTTTCCAACACATTTAAGCCAACCAAACATGGGAAAATTGGAAAACATTTTCCCAAAAATGTTTTCCTTCATACCAAACACACTCTTCATGTTTATTATATCTAAATTATCTATAAATACTCTTGAGAAGTCATTTTTCTTAATTTGCATACCAAATACCGGAAAATGAATAAGATTACTACGTATTTTTCAAGAAAACATTTTCTTGGAAAATATTTTCCGTTATACCAAACACACAACCCTTTGAGATATTATTATTAACTAGGTTTAATACTTCAAGCTAAACAATGCTGCTGCAGAGTTCTCTTTAGCACCAACATCTCGCCATATTTGCAGTGTCGGCAACGGTCATTTTCCCCAGCGGCTTTCCTGCTGACTGGTATATATGTGCCAATTTTCCAATCCCATAAATTCTTCCTATCTTATTCATATCTTCCAATTTGCCCTCCTCTCTCTCCCTCCCTCCCACTCTTTGTCTTCTCTTTCAAATATTCATCTTCAATGACATTTCCAGTGAAAAATATGTTTTTTCCAATGTTACTACTCTACATACTTTTGGCAAACTCATGTTACATAGCTGCAATAAAAGTTAAAAACTCTGGTTTCTTTTTCAAAAACTCATCATCTTTTAGATCATCACAGCCCCCCCACCCGTTCCCCCGCCTTTTTGTGTGGTTGGCTTTGTGTTTGTGCAGGTTTTTGACGGGACGAGGACAGGAGACAAGGCGACTTTGCGGCGTTGGGAGTGAAGAGCTAAGCAACACCGGCCAAGACGTGCAAGGGGAAGCAACACTTGACCCCGGGCGCACCAAAGCCTACCTTCAGGTTTTTTTCACCGGGAGTTGGTACCTCCCGCCTCTCGTTTAACCTCTACACCTTTTTCGTACTCTTGCTATCATTTCTTGTGAGGTTTACTCTGTTGCTATCTAGTGCATCCTTTTCGTATCTCCCTTTTGTGCGTGGGTGCGTCATTATTCTCCATAGTCGGTTGGAGGGATAGTGGCCGCAGCGGGAGATGTAAGTGCAAGGTCATGTCCTCGGGGGGTGGGGGCGGTGTCGGAGGTGAGTAGGGGGCAGGGAGCGGTTCTGCGGGTAGGGCGGGAGGTAGGGGTGGGAAGAGGGTAGCGGACGCACATAGGTTAAGGATCGGGTCGTGGAACATAGGTACTCTGACGGGTAAGTCCGTTGAGTTGGCGAAGATTCTTCAGAAAAGGAGGACCAACATAGCATGTGTTCAGGAGACTAGGTGGAAAGGGACGAAGGCACGGGATGTTGACGAGTTTAAGTTGTGGTACTCTGGGGTCGTGAGGGGCAAGAATGGAGTGGGCATCCTGGTGGATAAGGACCTTAGGGAGTCCGTGGTGGAGGTTAGGCGAGCGAACGATAGGTTAATGTCTATTAAGTTGGTTATCGGGCATTGCGTCCTCAACATCATCAGCGCCTACGCACCGCATGCGGGCTTAGATGAGGAGGTCAAGAGGCGTTTTGGGACGACTTGGATGAGTTGGTGCGTAGTATCCCCCAATCTGAGAAGTTGGTCATTGGAGGGGAATTTAATGGCCATATTGGGGCAGATGCTAGTGGTTATGGTGAGGTGCATGGTGGCTTCGGCCTTGGGGTTAGGAACGGAGGAGGCTCTACGCTGTTGGAGTTCGCTAGGGCTTCCGAGCTTCTGATTGCTAACTCGACATTTCAGAAGAGGGAGGAGCATTTGGTCACCTTCAAAAGTTCGACGGCGAGGACTCAGATCGTTTCCCTTCTTATCAGAAGGAGCGATAGAGGTTTGTGCAGGGACTGCAAGGTTATTCCGGGAGAATCCCTTTGAACCCTTCATAGACTCCTAGTGATGGATGTAGGAATCTGGGTGAAGAAGAAGCAGAGGGGTGCTCGGGGCCAACCGCGAATTAGATGGGGTGCTCTGACTAAAGAGAAAGCCCAAGAGCTGAAGAGAAGGTTAGTCGAGGGTGGAGCTTGGAGAAGTTCTGGGGTAGCAGACGCAATGTGGTCAGAGACGGCGAATCTGGTTAGGGAGGCAGCGCGGGATGTTCTTGGGGTAACCAAAGGCTATCTAGGCAGACATCAGGGCGACTGGTGGTGGAATGACGTAGTGCGAGGAAAAGTAGAGGTGAAGAAAGCTGCTTTTGCGAAGTTGGCAGGGAGCACAAGCGAAGAAGAAAGGCGGGTGAACAGAGAGAGCTATAAGGTGGCAAGGAAGGAAGCGAAATTGGCTTTCACGGAGGCTAAAAATGCGGCTTTTGGTCGCATGTACGAGGAATTGGGGGAGAAAGGCGGGGACAAGAAGTTATTCCGGTTAGCCAAAGTAAGGGAAAGGAAGGCGCGGGACCTGGACCGGGTTAGGTGCATCAAGGATGAAGATGGTAGAGTCCTGGTGGGGGAGTCTCAAGTCAAACAGAGATGGCAGGTGTACTTTCGAGACCTTCTCAACGAGGAGGGGGACCAAACCATAAAACTAGGGGAGTTGGGGCATTCGGAGCGTCATAGTGACTTAGGGTACTGCAGGCGCATTAGGGTGGAAGAGGTCGTGGTTAAATTGCGTAGGATGAGTAGGGGTCGAGTATCCGGGCCAGACAAAATTCCGGTGGAGTTTTGGAAATGCATGGGTAGGGCAGGAGTGGAGTGGCTGTCCAGGTTGTTCAATGTGATCTTCAGGACTAAGAGGATACCAGAGGAGTGGAGGCGGAGCACAGTTGTGCCCGTGTATAAGAACAAAGGGGATATCCAGTGTTGTAACAACTATAGGGGTATCAAATTACTAAGCCACACCATGAAAGTCTGGGAGCGGGTGGTTAAGGCGAGGGTGAGGGAGATGACGTCTATATCCGTGAACCAGATCGGTTTCATGCAGGGCCGCTCCACTACAGAAGCTATCCACCTTGTCAGGAGATTGGTGGAACAGTTCAGGGATAAGAAAAAGGACTTGCACATGGTGTTTATCGACTTGGAGAAGGCGTATGACAAGGTCCCAAGGGAGGTGCTATGGAGGTGCCTGGAGGCGAAGAGCGTGCCGGAAGCCTACATCGGAGTAATCAAGGACATGTTTGATGGAGCTAAGACTAGGGTTAGGATGGTGGGCGGCGACTCAGACCACTTCCCGGTGGTTATGGGGATCCATCAAGGATCTGCGCTTAGCCCCCACTTGTTTGCCTTGGTGATGGATGCTTTGACGCGGCATATTCAAGGGGATGTTCCTTGGTGTATGCTATTTGCTGATGACATAGTCCTGGTAGATGAGACGAGGGTCGGTGTTAACGAGAGGCTACAGGAATGGAGACAGACTCTCGAGTCTAAGGGGTTTAATCTAAGCAGATCTAAGACAGAATATCTGGAGTGCAAATTTAGCGCTGAGTCGAGCGAAGTGGGAGGGAGCGTGATGATTGGATCTCGGGCCATAGCCAAGAAGGATAGTTTCAGATACCTTGGATCGGTGATCCAGGGGGACGGAGAGATAGACGGGGATGTCACTCACCGTATAGCGGCGGGGTGGTCGAAGTGGAGGCTTGCATCATGAGTCTTGTGTGATAAGAAAGTGCCACAGAAACTCAAGGGGAAGTTTTATAGAGCTGTGGTTAGACCGGCCATGCTGTATGGGACGGAGTATTGGCCGGTGAAGAAATTTCACATTTAAAGGATGATGGTGGCGGAGATGAGGATGCTTAGGTGGATGTGCGGGCTCACCAGGTTAGATAAGATTAGGAACGAAGTTATTCGGGAGAAGGTGGGGGTGGCCCCAGGTGGATGAGAAGATGCGAGAGGCGAGACTTCGGTGGTTCGGGCATGTGCGGAGGAGAAGCCCCGACGCCCCGGTGAGGAGTTGTGAGCGGCTAGCGGTGGTCGGTGTGAGGCGAGGCGGAGGGAGGCCTAAGAGATACTGGGGAGAGGTAATTAGACAGGACATGGCCAGGATGCGGATTTCCGAGGACATGACCCTTGATAGGAAAGTTTGGAGGTCTAGTATCACGGTTGTAGGATAGGGGTTTCTAGATTTTCCATACTCCTTTCCCGAGGTGTGAGGCGTGGTAGGGCCGCCCATAGATGATTAGTTTGTGTTCTCTTTTGGTAGTCATTTCTGGTAGTTACTGTTTTGTTATCATTGCATGCCTGTTTCTTTATGGTACATATGCATCTTATGTTTAGATAATTTTTATGATGTGTATGCTGGAGTAACTAATGCGGTTTTTGTTTTTTGTTTTTGTTTGCCTTTTTTCCATGCGCTGAGGGTCGATTGGAAACAGCCTCTCTGCCTCTCGGGTAGAGGTAAGGCCTGTCTAGATATTACCCTCCCGAAACCGTACCTTTTGGGAATATAGTGGGTTGTTGTTGTTGTTGTTGTAGGTTTAATCCTTCATTATATAAGTACATTAGTTTAATTGAAAGTCATACTACAAACAATATAAAATCGTCTATTGTTAATCTTAACCAACTTATACTCCTTAAACTAGTACTCATGATTCCAATATATTCTTTCTTCTTCGTCAGATTAGATACGTTGGCTGTCTGTTTTGGTCGATTGAGAAGTGGTCTGTATACTTTCGTTTCTCCTGTTATAATAAACTACAGATACACTATTTATAAGTAACAAACTTGTACAATACTTTGTAAAATTTGAACAGAAAATGCGAAGGAGAATTACCAAATAATGAGAAGTGGACATGAAACTTCCATATTGAATTGAATCAGCTCCAAAGTTCGAATTTTTCCTTTGTTCCATGACAGAGAGCAGCTTCCAGAAATACGATGTTGAAAATCCTCTTGCAACCATTGTACCAAAACTCATTTCCGCCCTCTTCTTACGCACCTATTTTCCAGTACTTGATTGGCAAGAATTGCCTTAAACTTGGCCAACAAGTTCACGCTCACATGGCCGTTCGAGGGATTTATCCCAATGGATTAGTTACAGCGAAAATGGTCGCTATGTATGCCAGCTCCGGTGAAATCGACTCCGCCTCACATATTTTCGATAATGCCACTGAACCCTCTTCGCTTCTGTATAATGCCATGATTCGAGCACTTACCCTTTATGGGATTACCGATAGAACAATACGGATTTACTTCCAAATGCATTCTTTGGGTTTGCGTGGTGACAATTTTACTTTTCCCTTTGTGTTTAAGTCCTGTGCTGACTTGTGTGATATTTGGTTAGGGAAGTGTGTTCATGGCTCGATTTTGAGATGTGGGTTGGTGTTTGATATCTACGTCGGCACTTCCTTGATTGATATGTATGTGAAGTGTGGTGATTTGATTGAGGCTCGTAAACAGTTTGATGAAATGCCCGTGAGAGATGTATCGTCTTGGAATGCATTGATTGCTGGGTATATGAAGGATGGGTTATTCAAATATGCTGAGGAGTTGTTTGAGAAAATGCCAACTCGGAATATAGTGTCGTGGACAGCTATGATTTCTGGATATGCTCAGAATGGTTTAGCTGATAAGTCGTTGCGATTGTTTGATAAGATGTTGGATCGTGACTCGGAGGTGAGCCCTAATTGGGTGACTATTATGAGTGTCTTACCTGCTTGTGCACACTCGGCTGAACTAGAACGTGGGAGGAAGATACATAGTTTTACTAGAGAGACGGGATTGGAGAAGAATCCTTCGGTGCAGTCAGCTCTTATAGCCATGTATGCGAAATGTGGCAGTCTGGTTGATGCTCGTTTGTGTTTTGATCAGATGAACCCGAAGGAGAAGAAGTTGGTTGCTTGGAATACAATGATTACTGCTTACGCATCCCATGGTTGTGGGCAGGAAGCTGTTTCAACGTTTGAGGATATGATACGAGCTGGTGTACAGCCTGATGGGATTACATTTACTGGCTTGTTATCAGGTTGCAGCCACTCGGGTCTTGTGGATGTTGGACTAAGATATTTTGATTGTATGAGTTCTGTTTACTTTGTGGAGCCGGGACATGATCATTATGCTTGTGTGGTTGATCTACTTGGTCGTGCTGGACGACTGGTGGATGCATATAACCTCATTTCTCAAATGCCAATGGCAGCAGGACCAAGCATTTGGGGTTCGTTATTAGCTGCTGGTCGAAGCCATCGCAACTTAGAAATTGCAGAATTAGCAGCTAAAAAGTTATTTATCTTGGAACCAGACAACAGTGGGAATTATGTGGTGCTCTCAAATATGTATGCAGAAGCTGGGATGTGGGAGGAAGTGAACGACTTGAGGATCCAACTGAAATCACAGCGTATTATGAAGAATCCTGGATGTAGTTGGATTGAATTTGAAGGAAAGGCCCATTTATTCCTTGGAGGAGATACATCTCATCCACAGGCAGAACAAATATACATGTTTTTAGAGGCACTGCCTGGCAAGATAAGAGCGGCTGGTTACATACCGGATACTACTTTTGCTTTGCATGATGTGAGTGAAGAGGAGAAAGAGCAAAATCTGAGTAGCCACAGTGAGAGGCTGGCAATTGCCTTTGGCATTCTTAATACAAGCCCAGATACAGTTCTCCGAGTGACAAAGAATCTTAGAATCTGTGGAGACTGTCATACTGTTATAAAAATCATCTCAAAAATATATGAAAGAGAGATCATTGTAAGGGATGTGAATCGGTTTCATCATTTCAAAGATGGGTCCTGCTCCTGCAGGGACTACTGGTGACCCAAAAAGATATAGTTTATTGATATCCCTAATTTATTTGTTCAACCGTCAAGATCAATTAAAAAACTCAGTTTCGGAATTCCTGAAGTTTCTATGCATGACCATGTCCAAGGCTACCAACTGTAAGATCTACCTTGTTCATTGTCCAGGCTTGGGAGGAAATGATTAAACCCCAGTGGCATTGAGTATCTGTTTGTACACAAGCTGTCTCCTCGTTGAACTATCACGCGCTGCTGAATAACAAACCTCAAGATGGTGGTTTATTTAATGGAGATTTTTTATGTTAGAGGGTGAAGTATCCTTCCTGGAGGGATGTTATTCCCTTGGGTTTCTCAATGACGGTTTGATAATAATCAATGTTTGGAGAAGCCATGCAAAATCTTACAACACGGCTGTGGTGGGAGAAGATAGACTTTATCGTAGTATATCGTATATCAAGTTTGAAATCTCCATTGTTGCTGAGACACCAATATTAGGAATTTGATTTCAAGGATGTTATTCACTGTTGCAGGAAGCTCCATACAGCAATAAACCACTAGACCTGGTTCTGGCGGTCTGGCCTTGCGGTACAGTAGTGCTTTTTGTTAACTTAAAAAAGAGAGAAGTTTACAGTCCTCAAATCAATTTGTTAATCCTGTTAAGTATTAAATTTAACAATTCGTCAAAGTGAAAACGATTCTATGTAACGCAAGTCCAGGGAGATTGAATTAAGCTTTTGAAGGTTTTGACTATCAGCTATTGTACATGAATTGTACTCTTCCGGGAATGCTTGTCTTACTATCATCTTCACCTGTCCCAAAAACTAGAATGTGCATTGTAGCTAATGTCTTATTCCTACAAAAGTGATCAAGTATAATACAAGAGAAATACCAAAAGGTTTTGGACTTGAAACTGTTGTTTATCCCCTTTCAAACATAGAACACCATACCTGGTTGAACTGTAGAAAGCATGTGTTTAACACAAAATTCATAAATGGGTAAGTGGAGAGTTGCTCTATTTATACATAGGCTTAGTAGTTAGTAGGCCTTTTGGCCATTGAGAAAGAGAAAAAGGATAATGGGGTGAGAGAGGCTTGAACTCTCGACCTCAGGATTACTCAGAAGCTATGAGACCTACGCGCTAGCCAACTGCGCCACCACCCCGTGGTTGAACTGTAGAAACCATGTGTTTAACACAAAATTCATAAATGGGTAAGTAGAGAGTTGCTCTATTTATACATAGGCTTAGTAGTTAGTAGGCCTTTTGGCCATTGAGAAAGAGAAAAAAGATAATGGGGTGAGAGAGGCTCGAACTCTCGACCTCAGGATTACTCAGAAGCTATGAGACCTACGCGCTAGCCAACTGCGCCACCACCCCGTTGTTTAATGGATACAAAAACAATAACCATAATATAAACTTTATTCGTATCTATCCACTTAAGGAAGCTCAATTCACAAAGAAAAAATAAAACGCGTGCAAAGACAGAAAGCTGAGCACTTTCGTGGAATTTCCGATTGAAGTACGAAAGGTTGGAGTTTGAAACTTGGCAAGTTTTTGGACTCAAAATACATTTATACCGTTTAAAAAAGAAAAATATTACTTTTCTATGTAATATTATATTGCGCTTTATTTAAACGATAAATTTCATTAAAGTAAAGCGCAGTATAATACGGCGTTTTACCTAAAGCGCAATACAATATTGCATTTTACCTAAAGCGCAGTATTATACTACGTTTTATTTCTTTTTTGGCCTACCAGTAAGTAGGGGTGGGCATAATACGGACCGGACCGAAAAAACCGGCCGAACCGTAAATTTTGGTTTTTCGGTTTCGGTTTAATCGGTTTTTCGGTCGGTTTACGATTTTAAAATTATTAATTTTTGATTTTTCGGTGCGGTGCACGGTTTATGTAATTCGGTTTTCGGTTAAACCGAAAAATCGAAATTTAGGGGTATTAGATAATTATTATATTTATTAGTTGTACTCTATTCTATATTTCTAATTCTATATAATATATATTTGTGTAAGTGTAGACTTATAAGCAGTGATCCAAGCCCAATAATATCCAAGCCCACCTCACCCCATTTAGAAATTAAATTACCGTCTTTTTTATTAGGGTTCCTCATCTCCTCGTTCCTCTCCTCTCCTGTGCCGCTGTGCGACTGCGTCTGTGAGGTGAGAGCTGCGAGCGTGCTGGCAGCGTCTCAAAGTCTTCAGTTAATTAACAGTTACTGGAAAAATAAGAAAGTTAATTTACAGTTTGACTTATGTTTCTCTCAGCATTATGAATCTCTACTAGCAGAGGCAAAAAGTGGAAAGGAGAGTTCAATATCTAGGGCGGTGGAGAAGGCAGTTTTCTCTAAGATGATTTACTTGAGGATTTACGGGTTTATTAGTCTAATTTACAGGTTGCGACAAGTGAGGATTTACAGGTTTATTAGTCCCATTTGCTACACTTACAGTGAAGAAAGGCTTAAACATTGGCAGCGTGTGTTTTTTTTTGGCAGCGTGTGTTACAATGAAGAAAGTTGGCAGCGTGTGTTTTTTTTACCAAAAATCGAAAATATAAACCGAAAATAACCGAACCGAATTTTGAAAAAACCGTACCGAACCGTAAATACTTTGGTTTGATTTGGTTATTAAAATTAGAAATCGAAAACCGAATAAACCGAACCGAAATTCTACAAAACCGAGCCGAACCGACCGATGCCCACCCCTGCGAGTAAGTGTTTTGTGTGAACTCACACAATGATAATTCAAATATATAAAGCGCGGTATTATACTGCGCTTTACATAACACAATTCTGCACCTCGAGCTAGGAATTGCCTTATTTAAAGGCGTTAGGATTTTATGAAAATCCATTCAAACTTTTGTTCATACTTTTCTTCTTGTTATCAAGCATTTTTTTATAATGTTTGAAGAGCCAAAAACAAGGGTTTCATTATATTTGGGGGGAGAGGGGAGTGAGGTTGTAATGGAGAATAACTTTGTGAGGTATAGTTCACCTTCACAGTGTCATGTTAAATTACTGCTTGCAATGGAGTCTGATAAATTGGTATCATTGTTACGTAAGAAAATAAGTGTGAGGAAACGTTTAGTGAAACTTAAAGTAATCGGTGAATTTCCGTATTCTATGACTCCGCAAGGGTATGCTTATTATTCTTATTTTAATATCGAAGATGATGCAACTCTTAGGACTTTTTGCGCATTCCGGATGAATAAAGGGAATTTATTATAATAAAATTATTTGAAATGTACTTCAAGGTTGAAGACGTTCCCAATAATGAAGGTGTGCATAGTAGGGATAACCCCCAGTCATCTGGGTGGTTATTCCGGAGCAGTTTTTGCCGGATAGATTCCTAATGAAATAGTTTGCCTTAATTTAAACTTATCACTGTCGGCGAACGAGCAGCGAGAAAATAATTTTTTGACTTTATATAATCCACAAGATGACTAGTAAACTTCAATTTTTCTACGCTTGAGCGATGTTTAATTTATGTTTGAATTGGATTTGTATTAACACTCATATTTTTCATATGGGTATCGTCTGGATATGAATTTTACAAGTTATGACCCTGATCCTAGTTGGAATATGCATAGTTCTGGCATATTAGAACACGGTGGTCCATCCAGGAGTCATCACCAACAAGAAAATGTCCATCATGGAATGTCAACACAGTATGACTTGTAAGTGAAGTGATATAGCTATATGTAAAGTATTTATCAAGTTGAGTAGCTTATCATTTTGTTCTTTTTGTGCAATATTCCTGACCTCATACAGTTGCTCATAGACAATGTTATGGGTGTGCATTCGAATCGATTTATCGATTATTTGTTATCGGTTTTTGATTTATCTGTTTCGATTTCAATTTCAAATTTTTCCTTGTCGAGTTATTAATTTCGATTTCGATTTTTCAATTTCGATTATCGTTTATCGATACACCGATAATATATACCAAAAAGATAATAACCCTTATTCTATAATACCATTTCCTTTACCCTAAGTCCTTAAACCTATTATTTCCTCTATCCATTTTTCAGTGTCGCTTTTACATTTTTCCCTCTTTCCCGCGAACTGCAAACTCAGCAGAGAAAGTGAACTCCAACGAACTCCGACGACTTCAATAGTTTGAAAATTTCCATACATATTTCTCGCTATTCCCCCTTTGTGCATGTAAATACATGAAAAACACATCTCTGAATTGTTGTGAAGATTACTTCTCTTTCTCTTTCCAACTACTGCTCAGGTTAGATCATCATCTAAAATTCCGGGTTCATCTTTTTCTTCTTCATTTTTCTTTGTTTTTTTATCTATATATTTGCGCAATGTATAATACGGTATTACTAAGATTATAGATGTTTCTGAATTTGTGATAAATCCATGGGTTTTGTGGTTTTGAAAGGGCCTAATTTTGATCGGTTTTTTGAAGGGGTAGATAGCAATTAGAGGAAATGGGTAGGCAATTTTTGATAAGTCTTGAAGGAAACAGCTACAAATGCAAGCACCGTCGAACTCATCTCGTGTTGGCTGATCACATCATTTTGAAGATCTGTTGCATCTGCTTGTTGACACAATTTTTATGTTATGAATGGTGTTCGTCTTATTTTAGCTTCTTTTTGTCCATATTAGTTAGGTGTGTTTATAGCTATATACTTTCCGTAGAATCCTTCAAATTTTCTTATTGGTGCAATCGATAATTTAATCGATAAGCCCCCAAAATCGATAAATCAAAATCGTAAAAATTGAAACCTTATTAAAACTATAACGATAGGTATATGTACAAATCGATAATCGATAAGGGTTAAAATTGAATCGATAAATCAAATGCACACCCCTAGATGACGTATTGACTCGTGATTTGGTAGATGTGCAGAGTCAGGAAGATGATAGTGATTATGACAATTAAACCGATGGATCTGGACATGACACACCCTTCCCCGATGAGGGTGATGATGAGAAGGAAGTGAATGTCAAACCTGAGCTGACGAGGGAGCATGATCTTCCACCTCCCGTTATACCAAGAGGTACGAGTCCCACGTACCATTTCATGAGCGAAATATCCATACCTTGATAATTTTCCATGTATGCTAGATGTGAATTCTCTCACAAGGAATGCTGACGAATTTTGATCAGCAATATGGGATGAGTCTAGACTAGCAGTGTTGGCAAATAGCATGTATTTACCCGATAAAGCTCGCATAATTAGGACTGTAAATATCTGCAGCGTAAGAGAGTGTCATGAGATGACGGTAAGGGATTAAATACGGAGGTATACAAGACTGTATGCCGTATAGACTTTATGGGTTGTCACCGGATGTTGCATGCCAGCAAGAAGAAATCAGGGTTGTAGAAAGTGGGTAAATATATTAGCACCCATATATGTGAAATGAATGCATTCAATGAGAATCACTTCAACTTGGATATAGACTTGATTTCTCTTGTCTTGATTCCATACTTGGAAGTGTCCATTAGGTTCAAGATCAAAAAGTGTATTACAACTGTCCACCAGTAGTATGGGTATACTATAACCAAAAGAAAGGCATATCTCATGTGAAAACGTGCTATTGAAATTGTTTATGATGACTGAGATAAGTCATTTTCATCTCTACCTAGGTACATGGCCGCACTGCAACACTTTAACCCGGGGACTGTTGTTGAATGGAGGCGTGAGCGGAGTCCGTGAAGACCGAAATATATTTCAATTATGTGTTCTGTAATTTAGACCAGCAATTGATGATTTTGTGCATTGCCACCCGGTAACTTCCATGACGATACTCATATCTATGGAATGTATGATATTAAGCTTTTAATCACAGTTGCGGTAGATGCTAATGGACAAATATTTTCACTAGCTTTTGCCATTTGTGCCAATGAAAGAAAAGAGATATGGACGTTTTTGTAATGACCCGACCGGTCATTTTTATCTCTAGCATGTCGTTCAACAGTCTAAGGCCACGAGCAACCTCATTTCAGGTATTATGACTTGTACGCATGGTCAAAATTAAATTTCGGAAAGTTCAGAGTTTATTTGGAAAGAGAATTCTCATTTCGGAAGCTTAAAGTTGAAAGAATTAGCTAGAATTGGATTTTGTGTAAGCGGCAATGAAATCGAGATGTGAAGGTTCCAAAAGATTCGTATGATAATTTTTGACTTGGGCATATGCCCGAATCGGGTTTTGGATGACCTAGGAGTGTTTTGGCGCATGTTGTAGAAGTTAGCATTTTGGAAGAAATTTCATAAGTTCGGGTTGAAGAACATTTTAGTGTTATCGATATTCATTTGGGATTTCGATTCTGGGAGTAGCTCTGTATGGTGATTCCGGAGCTGGGAGCGCCATCGGAAGTGAATTCGGAGGCCCGTGTATCATTTTGGAGTCATTTGGCTAAAGATAGAAAATTCAATATTTTATAGAAGTTTGACCGGAAGTGGACTTATTGATATTGGGGTTAGAATCCAATTCAAAAAGTTGGAGTAGGTTCGTAATGTCGAATATGACTTGTCTGCAAAATTTGAAGTCAATCGGACGTGATTTGATAGGTTTAAACATCGAAAGTAGAAGTTTGAAATTCTAAAGTTCATCAAGCTTGGATTGGAGGTCGATTCATGATTTTAGCATTATTTGATGTGCTTTGAGGCCTCAAGCAAGTCTGTAATGTGTTTTGGGACTGGTTGGTATGATTAGTTGGGTTCCCGGGGGCCTCGGGTGGATTCCGGGTGGTTAACGGATCGAATTTGGGTAAAAAACTACTGCTAGTTGTTGGTATCTGGTTTCCTTCTTCGCAAATGCGGAGAGGAAAGTGGGAGGTTGCTGGATTTGCCCTTCGCGAACATGAAGAGTAATTTACTAACGCGAAGGGATGGGCTGAGCATCTACGCGAACGCAGGGGGAGAGATCGCGAATGCGTATAAGGAAAGGTAGGTTTGGGGTCATTGGCCTACGCGAACGCGCGGTCTAGTAGGCGAACGCGAAGGGGCTGGGAAATTGGCCTTCGCGAACACGAGTGACAGGCCGCGAATGCGAAGAAGGGCGGACTCGGATTGGGCAGAATGTCGAGGTTTGAGTTTAGTTCACCCATTTTTCTCTCGGCTTGGGCGATTTTCGGAGCTTTTGAAGAGGGGGTTCCATCATTCATCATGAGATAATTAATTTATGCTAGTTTTGTTTTAAATATAAGGTTTATATATGGATTTAGACGTAGAAAATTTGTAGAAAACTTGAGGTTTGAGGGAAAACCTAGAAAATTAGTATTCTTGAATTTTGACCATGATTTTGGGTAGTGAATTAAGAACATATATTTGAGTTTGTGAGTTCATGGGTAAACCTTATCTTCAAAAAAATCGAAATCCGTGCTCGTGGGCATTTTTGTCAACTTTTTGATGGGGGTTAGAAATTTTTATAAAATTGGATTGTAATGAGTAATTGAACACATGTTAATGGATTTGCATAATTATTTGCTAGTTTTGGAGATTTGTGCATCGATTCGAGTCTTTGGAAGGGCGTGGAATACCGGTTATGGATGTTTGGAGCGAGGTGGATCTCCTTTCTAACCTTGTAAGAGAGAGTTGTCCCCATATGTAAAATAATTGGTTATGTGCTCCTATTTGTCGGGGCTATGTACGCACGAGGTGATGAGAGTCCGTGTGTAGCTACTATTATGCTATTGTTTAGGTAGTTTAGGACCTAGAAGCATGCTATAATTGGATTATTTGCAAACTTATTGACAACTTGAATTGCTTAAATCATATCGAATTAGTAAATAAATTTCTAAACAGATTAAACTTCACTTTTATTAAATGGTTAAAAGAGGATTGGACTTCTTTGGATAATTGCTCCGTGTGAACTTCCTGATTGACTGTCTGTGTGTGTTTATTTTTGGAATGGGCCGAACGCCTTAGCAAATTAAATAGATGCATCTATGGTTCGCGTTGTTCGACCCTCAGCAGTGCACAATTTATTTTCTGTTGGATCAAGTCGTACGCCTCGGCATGATTTGCGCATGCTTGTATTGCTTATCTTAAAACTTATTCAAGTTGTTATCTTCCGGATTGAGAATACTTATATAAATGATGAAAAGGAATTTGGAAATTTTCTATAAAAGGAAGAGTTGTTCATTTGCTTCAACCTATCGAATTATAATCATGTTTATAAAAAATCCACGATTTGATATATTATGGATATAATATTATTGGACCGGTAGTAAGTGTCGAAGTCGACCTCTCGTCTCTACTTCTTCGAGATTAGATGGGATACTCATTGGATACATATTATTTTCGTACTCATACTACACTTTTGTACATTTTTGTTGCACAAGCACATGCATCTCGAGTGGCCTATTAGACGTAACAGCATAGTTGATACGGAGACTAGGTGAGTTGTATTTTCCTCGAGGCGGCCTGCAACTAGTATTCTCGGGATTTTATTTATTTTCTGTCTAGTTGTATTCCGGACAGTTGTTGTACTTTATTCGATTTTTCTTAGATATTGCACATACACTTGTGATACCGAGTTCTGGGATGTTTGTGGGTTTATTCAAAAATATTAAAAGTTGTTAAAAGGTCTCATTATTTCTTCAGAGAAAATTATTATGTATTATTTAAACGTATAAAAGAAGTTGTTTTGGAAATATTTAAAATAAAAATTTAATTAAGTATTTTGGTTGGCTTGCGTGACAGAGGTATCCGGCACCATCACGACCTTTAGTGGATTTTGGATCGTGATAGCTTTTTTTTTAACCACTTGAAGTTGCATATTGTCAAACAGAGTTCATGTATTTGTCTAATATCTGATTGATATTGTGGTATTTTATGTTCTGTACGACATTTGCTTGAATGACATAAACCCTATGCGTACCACTGTTATTGTGTGAGGCACCTGAAGGCCATTTTCAGAATAAATATCACTACAAGGCCTTACATGATTTAATGTGGATGGCTGCAACTAAGCACCAGTGGTGCAAATTCACGAGGCGTATGGAAGCGATTCGGTAGTTAGATCCACGAGCCTATACTTGGCAGATGGGACATGAGCTTCACATGTGGACATTGCATCCTGATAGTGGCAGACGATATGGAGCCCTGACTACAAATGTGTCAAAGTCATTCAACGGCTTATTGAAGTCTGCACGTGGATTGCCTATCAGTGCCATGGTCCGTATGACATTCAAACAGATTGCGGAGAGGTTCGTTGAAAGGCATATAGCTACATCGGATTTGATGGACATGGGTGTTCAATTTATGCCAGTACCGATGAGAAGATTGGAGAAGTACAAGAGACGAGAACATTGGCATTCATATTTACAGTAAGATCACGACTAGGGTGTTTTTGAAGTTTGCGCCGTTATCTGCGGACACCAGGGGAATAATCTATAGACGGTGAATAAAGTTAGGAGGCTGTGTTTATATGGGAAATGGACCATCTACCACATTCCGTGTGCACATGCCATGAAGTGCTTTCAATAAGTTGGTTTAGGGGCAACCAACTATGTTGATAGGCAATACAGTGTTGCTGCATACGTAGACACAAACATTGGCCAGTTGCAGCCATTGGGTGCTGAGCATTATTGACAGCTAGAACTATTTAAAATGGTGTGTAACAAGGACTATTTGTGCAAGCTGCAAATGCAAAAGAGAACGTGTATACAGAACCAAACGGATATTGGTGATACCGTTTATGCACATAAATGTGGCATATGCTCGCAAACCGCACACAACCGTCATAAATATCCTTCAACTGGTATGGATGGCGGTGGTAATCCAGCTCTTGTTGCAAGTTCATCGAATGTACCCAACTATCAAGGATACACCTAATGTTTTGTTTTTGTAATACTTTTGTAATAAGTATATGTACTTGTGTATGTTGCAATACCTATCAAACAAAATTATATTCCACAATCTTGTTACGTTTTATTTTTTAACACGGTCTTTTGAATTAGGATGATGACATGGTAGTCCAACATTCAACTTATTGGTGTTAGTAAAGAAGACCAATCTGAAGATTGAAATTTGATCACATAATATTTGAAGAGATAAAAGCACAACAACCATAACTAAAGCAACATACATGAAAATAAAAGATAATAAAGGAAAAATCAAGACCTTTCCGTTTTGTTTAAAAAAATTGGAATATGTATAGCGCGGTATAATACTACGTTTTGTGTGTTGTCGGTCTGAGAAGCTGACTGACTACGCAAAAGCTGATGGTGGCCTCGCAAATGGGCGGGTGGAAAGTGTGCATCTCCGATCGCCACTACTCTATCAATGCCCTGATCTGAGACCATTCGAGTTGCAGCCGCCCAATCTTACAACTCCTGTGAAAGCATGTATCACGCAGGCGCTCGACTACACGAGGATGGAAAGCTCTCTCCCTCATAAAATCCCACAAGCCATCCACTCTCCTGGCGTGGAGAATCTGCTCCACTAGCTCTCCCTCCCATACGTAGGTGGACATATGATCGCCATGTACACTAATATCTTATCCGATAAATATCCAGGATGCACAAGCGGCACGTCCATGTCGTCAACTGTAAATTAAACAATATTAATTATGTGTTTGAATTATAAATTAAATATTTAATTATTTAATTAGACAGAGTGTGTATATATATATATATATATATATATATATATTGGTTTCAAGCACGATATTTGAGGCCCAGTAGCACCAAGCTATCCTGAGTTCTTATGTGTGCCAGTTTCAATATTTTTAGAATTTTGTTATTTTATAAGTTAAACAATTAATTTTAAATTGGACAAAGTATATATTTATAGGGTCCAGGCTCGATATTTGAGGCTCAGTAGCACCAAGCTATCATGAATTCTTATGTGTGTCACTTTTAATATTTTTAGAATTTTATTTCAGAAATAATAATTAATATTTAATTATTTAATTGGACAGAGTAAAATCTATGGGTTCCATGCTCGATATTTGAGGCCCAGTAAGATCAAGCTATCCTGAATTTTTATGTGTATTAATTACAATATTTTTAGAATTTTGCTAGTTTTTATAAAGTAAATACTTAATTTTCAATTGGGCATCATATATATCCATGAGTTCCACACTCATTATTTAATTTGACAAAATATATTAAATTTTTAGTTACATGTGTTTGTTTTATAAATTAAATAAATAATTTTTATAAAATTTAATTGGATAGAGTTTGTAGTTAGTAGATACTTAAACTACAGAGATTTTACGGTAAATGAATCTATATTTTACTACGCTAAAACATATATATTTTACTATGCTAAAAGGCTCTATATTTTACTATGCTATAAGGCTGTATATTTTACTACGCTATAAGGCTCTATATTTTACTACGCTATAAAGGCATTAATCTTTATGCAAATAAATAATCCAAACTAAATAAAAATAACAAATAGATTTTAATAACATAACATTCACGAAATTATACATAAAACACTAAAAGAAATTTATGAACATTTTTATTAACAAGAAAAATTATTTCTCAACTTTTAAATATTTTCTTTAAACACTAATAATTTAATCCGGGAGAAAATAACATACAAATGTAATTGCATAACAAAACACAAAACAACGTGAAAACACATTCAAGACAACTAAACAATATTATATATGAGTTTCGACATAAATTAAATCGAAATACCTCGATTTATGTTTTTAAAAAGATAGAATTGCCTAATAAGCACTTTTACTTGTTTGGGTTTGACATCCCGATCCTCTTACTTTATGAAGTTTTAACCATATACTTTAACTCCATCAAAACATAAGTTTTAAACACTTCTGACACTGCGTATTACTCACTCAAGTTGACATGGAGGACATATGAGATCCACCTCAACTAAATGAAACCACATCATTATTTATTTTATAAAATATTATTTTTACTTTTCCTTCTCTTCCTCTTATGCGACTAGTCAACCACCACCATCTATGCCTTCTTTTCCTCTGGTTCTGCCTCCCTCCGTCAACCATTGGCCGCCAATTTACTCGTTCAAAATCAAACGATGAACGAATTAGGGACATAGAATAACAAGCAACATCACCAGCCGGAAAACCCATTATATTCATTGTCTCCGTAGAGCAAGACACCAGAAAGAATAAATTATGGGTACAATCTTAATATTTGATAACTAGGAATTTTGCATGATTTTGAACCCTGTCTTACCTTAGCTTTGTGCATAAAATGTGATTAAGTTGCTCTGAATTACTTACAAGTGCGCTAATTTGCAGGTTTGTGCGAATAGAGGATGAATATCATCAAAGTGGCTCAAAAAGGAGTGAAACCGGCAAAGAGTCAACAAAGAGATGAAGGACTTCAAGGAAGCCTGTGCGGACCGCACTTTTTTGGTGTGCGGCCGCACATGATGGTTCAGAGACCCAAGAGATTCAAGCACTATCTGCGCGGAACACACTGATTTGCTGTGCGGCTGCACAGGTGAAGATCAGAGAAGCCTCAAATGCAGACAAGACCCACGCGGACCGCGTCCAAAACTATGTTGTTCGCGTTACTGTACTCACGCGGCCGCATGCCATATCAGTGCGGCCTGCGTGGATAAAGGATCAGAGGCTATGCATGCAGAGGATTTGTGCAGTGCGGCCGCATGTCAAATGTATGCGGTCCGCATCACTGTTCCTATGCGGCCGCATGACAAATGTGTGCGGTCCGCGTACCTGTTCCAGCAGCGGACCTTCAGCAGCCCAATTACCCTACGTGGCCGCACGACAAAAGTGTGCGGTCCGCGTGAGTCTCGTAGGAGCATTTTTGTCCGAAAATTTTAGGGTAGTATAAATAGCTTCTTTTTCTTTTTTAGGTCATGTTAGACAATACATAGTGACGGCAGAGCTCGTGAGGAACTTGAATACGCCTATTTTAGGCAATTTTGTACTAGTTTGACTTTAGATTTCATTTCCAATTAATTATTATGTCAATTTTAGCTTCAATTTCTTCATCTTCTTCTATTTCTATGGCTAGCTAAACCCATAGCTAGGGTTGTAGCCCAACCCTAGTATGGGTAATTGATGGGTTAGAATATTAAATGCAATGATGATTGTGGGTAATTGGTTTTGGGTTGAACGAATGCATTTAATTTGGATTTTGTGGTTGCAAACATGAAGTCTATATTTGTGGGTTTGGTCTCTACTTGAGAAAGAGAGTCTAAAACCTCTCATTCAATCCCAACAAGAACTTGGGATGGACCCATGAGAATGGTAGTCCCAAGTAACGGGTATAAACCTCGAGAGAGTAATTACCCAACTTGAGCCTAAAGTTGCTTGGGCAAATTAGCCTACCCAATTGGTCTCGAGAGAGTCAATTGGGCAAAATTGTTCTCTCTACCGAGAGGTGTGAGAATGAATGTATAGAGCAACGGCTATCCGAATATCCCATGTATCATCTTCGCATTGAATTTCCATACCCGTTAGTTATTCCACCTAGGCATAAGCTACTTCCCTAGTCCCCTTTTCCCATTAGAAAATCATACTTAGAAATAGCTTTAGCATAATTTAGACAATTCAATAGTAGTAGACACAATAGGTTTATACATTGAAAATACCAAAAATGTTTGAAGATAAACTAGAAGCCAAAACTCAATTCTAGTGCAACACAATTATTCACTCCAAAAATCTAACTCCCTGAGGAAATTGACCCCGAACCACTATTCGGGTAAGAGTATTAGTGCCCGCTCATACCTTCGGGTTGAGTTTGCCACGATCACTTTTTGGCGCCGTTGCCGGGGAGTTAAACGGTGTTGATTAATTGCGTTGCTAGTGTTGTGTTTTGCTTCTTCTTTCCTTCTTTTACTAATTTTCTTGATTCAATTTTAATAGGTACAAATGGCTCTTAATGGAAATGCTAATCTTCCCCTTGGCGATGCCATGGCGGGGGAGGAGGTAGAGGATCTTGAGCAAGATGAATTTCCGGTATAAAATGTACCACAAAGGGCTCGAAATGCTAATCAAATTCCAGACCCTCCTCCGCCACCGCCAAGGGTTGCACCAAGACCAATGACAAATCAAGGATATGCTAGTGCCATTGTTCCTCCCCGAATCCGGGCGGGGAACTTCCAAATTACAAATGTGATGTTGACACTATTGGAGCAAAGAGGGTATTTTACGGGCGCCTCCAATCAAAATGCCTACAAGCACTTGAAGGGGTTCGTAGATACTTGTTGGGGAAGCAAACAAACTAATGTGTCCGAAGATGCTTTGCGGTTGCGGCTTTTCCCTTTCTCATTGAGGGGTAAGGCGCTAGATTGGTTGGAAAGGTTGCCGAATCATTCAATCACTACATGGGATGAATTGGCGGATAAGTTCATTGTCAAGTTCTTTTCCCCAACTCATATGGCGGCATTGAGAGACGAGATTCTAGCCTTCAAGCAAGAACCAACGGAGCCATTGCATGAAATTTGGGAGAGATATCGGACTATGGTGAAAGAGTGCCCGAACAATGACATGACCGATGCTATGGTTCAACAAACTTTCTATAGGGGGATCAACACGGCGAACCAATGCATTGTGAACCAACTAGCGGGAGGCAATTTCATGAAGTTATCTTTGGAGGAAGCATGTGAAGTAATGGATCAAATGGCCGACACTTCATCGGCATGGCAAAGTCGGGCGAATGTACCTCAAGGAGATCCGAATGTTATTCATCTACATAAAGAGTTGCATGACCATGGACAAGTCATTTCCGAGCTCACTACAACCATGAATCAATTGGCGAAAGCTCAACTTCAACAAGTGCAAAATCCTCGCCAAGTGAATTCTATGGAGAATGTGTCAATGTTGAAAAGAAGGAATAGAGGGCAACAAGCGCAACAAAGCCAATATGATCAAAATGAGAACAACAATGATGTAGGATTTTCTAATGATGGCTTTGATGATCAAGATGAAGATTGTCAATATGTGAACAATTTCCAAGGCAATAGAGGAAATCAAAACAACCAACAATGGCGTTCCCAAGGCAATTGGGGGAACAATCAAGGAAGAGGTAATTGGAATAATAACAACAATAGGAATGATGGTGGAGAGTGGAACAATCAAGGCAATAATTGGAACAATCAAGGAAATAGTGGTGGCAATTGGAGTGGAAACAATAACAATTGGGGGAACAATAACAATCAAGGCGGGTGGAACAATGGTGGCAATCAAAACAATCGGGGGCAAGGTTTTCAAAGAGCTCCTATGTACCAACAACCCAACAATCCACCCCCTTTCCATTCACAAGGATCAAGTTCTTCGGGCAATGATATGGGTCGCATTGAAAACATGTTTGAGCAAATGATGAAAAAGAATCAAGATTCGGATGCCCAACTAGCTTCTCATAATATTTCAATCCGGAATTTGGAAGTGCAAATCGGCCAACTTTCTCAATCTTTGAATTCCCGACCTAAAGGTGCACTACCAAGTGACACGGTGGTGAACCCGAAAGGAGGGAACAATCATGTGATGGCCGTGACAACTAGGAGTGGAAGAGGCGATGTTGTAAATGCCTCAAATGAGAATCGAGTTGTGGATGATGAAGCCCATTTGAATGATGATGACATGCAAATGAATGATGACCGTGTGGTTGAGCCTATTTCAACAAATGATGTGAGGATTGAAATTGAGGATGAGGCCGGGATTGAGTCCCAAGATACCGTGAACCCGTCTAGGGAACACATCATTGATATTCCCGAGCCATCTATTCCAAAGGCCAAGTCCCCCTTGCCAAGGCATCCTCCACCGTATCCTCAAAGATTGGCAAAGCAAAAAAACGATAATCAATTTAAAAAGTTCATAGAGATGATGAAGAGCCTGACCATTAATGTGCCCTTGGTGGAGGCACTTGAACAAATGCCCGGGTATGCGAAATTTATGAAGGATTTGGTGATGAAGAAGAGGTCAATGGATTGTGAAACGATAACAATGACTCACCAAGTGAGTGCCATAGTTCATTCCATGGTTCCCAAGTTGGAAGACCCCGGAGCCTTCACTATCCCTTGTACTATCGGATGTGCAAATTTTGCCAAAGCACTTTGTGATTTGGGTGCTAGTATCAATCTCATGCCATACTCCGTCTTTAAAACCTTGGGTATTGAACAACCCCGTCCAACATCAATGAGGTTGCAAATGGAAGACCGTTCTATGAAGAGGTCGTTGGGAATTATTGACGATGTTCTAGTGAGAGCTGACAAGTTTATTCTACCGGCCGATTTTGTCATTCTTGATTGTGAAGTTGATTTTGAGGTGCCTATCATTCTTGGTAGGCCATTCTTGGCTACCGGGAAAGCTCTTATGGATGTTGAAGCCGGATAATTGACATTTTGGGTCGGTGATGATAAGGTGGTTTTCCATGTGTGCAAATCCATGCGCCAACCAAATAGCACCGAAGTGTGCTCGTTTGTGGACATTGTCACGGCGGTGATAGTGGATGACACAAGCGCCATGATCAATGTTGAGGATCCACTTGAGGTGGTACTTTTAAACATGGAGACCAACGAAGATGCCGAACATGTGGAATGTGTGAATGATTTACATGGTATGGGCTCGTACTCTTATGAGCCAAGGAAGCTATCATTAGATCTTGAGAACAGAAAGACTCCTCCTACAAAGCCATCTATTGAAGAGCCGCCGGTGTTGGAGTTGAAACCACTTCCTCCTCACCTCAGGTATGAGTACTTGGGTCCCAATTTCACTTTGCCAGTCATTCTTTCTTCTTGCTTGACTAACATGCAGGTTGACGCCACTTTGGCGGTCTTACAAAAGCGGAAGCGAGCGATTGGTTGGACTTTGGCGGACATTCGGGGAATAAGCCCCGCGTTTTGCATGCATAAAATAATATTGGAGGAGAATTCTCGACCATCACTTGAGCATCAAAGAAGATTGAACGAGGCTATGCAAGAGGTCGTCAAGAAAGAGATTATAAAATGGTTGGATGTCGGGGTGGTTTACCCCATCTCGGATAGTTCTTGGACTTCCCCGGTCCAATGTGTTCCCAAGAAAGGTGGCATGACGGTTGTCAACAATGCAAAGAATGAGCTAATTCCTACTCGTACTGTTACGGGTTGGAGAGTTTGTATGGATTATAGAAAGCTTAACAAGGTGACGAGAAATGATCATTTTCCATTGCCGTTCTTGGACCAAATGTTGGATCGATTGGCGGGTAGAGCTTATTATTGTTTCTTGGATGGTTATTCGGGGTATAATCAAATCCTCATTGCCCCGGAAGATCAGGAGAAGACTACCTTTACATGTCCCTATGGCACATTCGCTTTCTCTCGAATGCCATTCGGATTGTGTAATGCCTCAGCCACGTTTCAGAGGTTCATGATGGCGATCTTTACCGACATGGTGGAAGACATTCTCGAGATATTTATGGATGATTTCAGTGTAGTTGGAGATTCCTTTGATGATTGCTTGGAAAATTTGGACCGTGTATTGGCTAGATGTGAAGATACAAACTTGGTGCTTAATTGGGAAAAGTGCCACTTTATGGTGAAAGAAGGAATTGTCTTGGGGCACAAAGTTTCGAAAGATGGTATTGAGGTCGACAAGGCAAATATTGAAGTCATTTCAAGGCTCCCTCTCCTTAACTCTGTCAAAGGGGTGAGGAGTTTCCTTGGGCACGCCGGGTTCTATCGGCGATTCATTAAAGATTTGTGAACCGTTTGTGTAGACTTTTGGAGAAGGATGCAAAGTTTGTTTTTGATGAGAAATGCATGGAGTCTTTTGAGTTGTTAAAACATAAATTGACAACTACCCCCATCATTACCACACCCAACTGGAATTTGCCTTTTGAACTAATGTGTGATGCTAGTGATGTGGCGGTAGGTGCGGTACTTGGTCAACGACTCAATAAGATGTTCCACCCAGTGTACTATTCAAGTAAAATAATGAATGAGGCTCAGCGGAATTATACTGTCACGGAGAAGGAGTTGTTAGCCATTGTATTTGCCATGGAGAAATTTCGTCCTTATCTTATGGGGGCTAAGGTGATAATCCACACCGATCATGCCGCCCTTCGGTACTTAATGACAAAGAAGGACTCCAAAGCAAGATTGATGAGGTGGGTACTTCTCCTTCAAGAATTTTATCTAGAGATTGTGGACCAAAAAGGGAGTGAAAATCAAGTGGAGGACCACTTGTCTCGTCTAGAGGAGGAGGGGAGGCCATCCAACGACCTTGAGATCAATGATTCTTTTCCGGATGAGTAACTCCTTGCAGTGTCAATGAATGATATGCCATAGTTCGCCAATGTAGCCAACTACCTTGTGTCCGGTGTGATTCCATGTGAGCTCTCTTCCAACCAAAGAAAAAAGCTAAAGCGGGAGAGTTTGGACTTTTATTGGGATGATCCGTACTTGTTCAAAATTTGCACGGATGGAGTGATTAGAAGGTGTGTCCCGGAGAGCGAACAAATGAGCATCTTGGAAGCTTGCCACTCCTCTTCCTATGGTGGTCACCACGGGGGAAGAAAGGACGGCCTCCAAAGTCTTGAGTTGTGGATTCTATTGGCCGACAATTTTCAAGGATTCTAGTGATTTAGTGAAGAGCTGTGATGCATGTCAAAGAGCAGGTGGAATTTCAAAGAGAGATGAGATGCCCCTAAACACCATTCTAGAAGTTGAGATTTTTTATGAGTGGGGCATTGACTTCATGGGACCGTTCGTGAGTTCTTGTGGAAACACATATATTTTGGTAGCAGTGGACTATGTTTCGAAGTGGGTATAATTCGTGGCTCTTCCTAATAATGAAGCTCGGAGTGTTGTGAACTTCTTGAAGAAATACATCTTTACAAGATTTGGGACCCCCCCGTGCCATCATTAGTGATGGGGGCTCCCATTTTTGTAACAAGGCTTTCGATTCATTGTTGACCAAGTATGATGTTAATCACAAAGTCACTACTCCATACCATCCCCAAGCAAGCGGTCAAGTTGAAGTTTCAAATCGAGAAATGAAAAGCATCTTGTCTAAAACGGTCAATGCAAATAGGACCGATTGGTCCAAGAAACTAGATGATACGTTGTGGGCTTATAGGACAACCAACAAAATGCAAATTGGTATGTCTCCCTACCGATTGGTGTTTGGTAAGGCTTGTCATCTTTCGGTAGAGCTTGAACATAAAGCAATGTGGGCCTTGAAAAAGCTGAACTTGGAATGGGATGTAGCGGCTAATCTCCGGGTTGATCATTTGAATGAGCTTGACGAGTTTAGATTTCATGCATACTCTAGCTCGTCCTTATAAAATGACAAGATGAAGTACCTTCACGATAAATATGCTCGAAGCAAGGAGTTCAAGGTTGGTTACATGGTTCTTTTCTTCAATTCCCGGTTGAGATTGTTTTCCGGGAAAGCTCAAGTCAAAGTGGAGTGGCCCTTTTGAGGTAGTAGGTGTGACCCCGTTTGGAGCTCTAGACTTAAAGAACAAGAATGGTGAAATATTTCGAGTAAATGGGCATCGGGTGAAGCACTACTTGGGGAAGTCGGATGATAGCCAGGTGGTGGCACTCTTGCACTTGAAGTGATGGTATGGTAAATTGTGTCGTGATCCGACATTAAATCAGGCGCTTCTTGGGAGGCAACCCATGTATTTTTCTTTTCCTTTGTTTTCTTCATCAGTAGGATAGGAGTTTTGAGCTAACAATGTGTGAAGTGTTGCAGGGAGTGTGTTGAAATAATGCAGGAAAATACAAAGTGAACAGTTCTCTGAAGTTTGGGCCACGCGGCCGCACCACAAAACAGTGTTGTCCGCGTGGGTTGATGAAAGTGAAGTCCTGAACCAAAGGAAACCTGCGCGGTCCGCGTACCAAAAGTGTGCGGTCCACGTGGGGTGGACAAGAGAGAAGGGCAAAATATCAAGTCTCTAAAGATTGACCACGCGGCCGCACCATAAATCAGTGCGGTCCGCGTGGAAATTGGTCAATTAAGCAGGTCTCTGAAGTTTGCCACACGGCCGCATAACAAAACAGTGCGGTCCGCGTGAAAGCTTAACCATTGAGGAGGTTTCTGAAGTTAGGCACGCGGCCGCACACCAAAATAGTGCGGTCCGCGTGACCTGTTGGATAAAATAAACACAAGGAAAATCTTGCGCGGTCCGCATGCCAAAAGTATGCTGCTACGCAGGTAGATAAGTTATGGGTCCCACATCCTTTTCTATAAATAGGGACCTCTGGCCTTCATTAAACCTTTTGGCCAAATTTCATTCTGAGACACAAAATCACTATTCACTCCCACTCTTTGTGCTTCAATTACAACTTTAACCACTCTTGGTAACATTTCATCTTTGATTCATTGTATTCATTATTTTAATTAATGTTAATTAATGTTAGCATAACTTCTTAATTTCTTTATTTCTTCTTTTAATTGATAACTTTAGGATCAAGCATAGACAAGAGGGGTTGCTCTGATGGTAAGCAACCCCCACTTCCAACCGAGAGGTTGTGAGTTCGAGTCTCCCCAAGAGCAAGGTGGGTAGTTCTTGAAGGGAAGGATGCCGGGGGTCTATTTGGAAACAGCCTCTCTACCTTAGGGTAGGGGTAAGGTCTGCGTACACACTACCCTCCCCAGACCCCACTAAGTGGGATTATACTGGGTTGTTGTTGTTGTTGTTGTTGTTTAGGATCAAGCATGCTAATTAGAGAACTAGGGCTAATCTTCCTTGTTAAAATAACTGAGTAGGGACACCTAGGACATAGGATATTGAACACAATGGACTAAATTGAACAAAAGGGTAACCTACCAGTTTTTCGTTTTACTGCCCTACGCGGCCTCACACTTTTCTTGTGCGGTCCGCGTGAATTTCTGACTGACCAATCACACCTACGCGGCCGCGGTCCAAATCAATGCGGACCGCGTGCCTGAGGTTCAGAGAATGACAAAAGTGTTGGTTTCTTCTGTGCGGACCGCGTCCATTTCGGTGCGGTCCGCGTTGACCTCACGCGGCCGCAATACAAAACAGTGCGGTCCGCGTGGGTCAACTTTAGAGAGTCTATTTGTTGGGTGATCAGCCTGTGCGGACCGCGTGGCAAAAGAGTGCGGTCCGCATTTACCTCACGCGGCCGCAATACAAAACAGTATGATCCACGTGGGTCAACTTCAGAGGATGCTACAGGGCACTGATTAGCCTGTGCGGACCGCGTGTCAAAAGTGTGCGGCCCGCATGGCTTCTGTTCTTCACTGTGCTTGTTTTACTTATGACCTTCTGTCATTGTACACTGCTCACATGCTTCGACTAACCAATATAGATTGTACTTTTGCAGGCAATGAAGAAGATGTTAGCACAACGTGGTGGTAAACAACCCGGGAGGGGTGGTCCCTCCCGAGGGGGCAAAGGCAAAAGGATAGTAAAACTCACCCCGGAGGCCCGGGAAAACATCAAGAAAACTTGAAAGATAATTTGGGAAGCTGACAGAGCGGCCTGTCATTCCACGGGGAGTGATTACGTTCCTTCAAGGAGTATCACATCAGAGTCTGCCCCCTCCCACATAGAAGTCTCAGTACCAATCATGCCCTCCTCATCTCCAGAGGGAGATCAACCCACAGAGGCCACTTCCAAGGCCACCTCCAAGCAAGTCAATGTAGTCTCGGACTCGTCTGATGAGTCTCGAGCTGAGAAGCAGAATAGTGATGATGAGTACTCCACTTCTTCCACAGCTTCACTATCAGGGGAGAGTAGAGGTCAAGGTGAGGGAAGTGAGCCATAGGGTGGGGGGATAGAGCGGACCAGGGATCCCAATGTGTGGGCCGATAGGTTTGTCAGTCAACAAGCATGGCATAAGTTCAGATAGAGGTGGCCAAAGAGGAGATTGATCCCAGAGAGGAGGTTTATAGATGTGGATCTGCTTCCGCACAACCCTCACGTGCAAGCACAATTCCACACGAGAGAGGGTTGGAGCTTCTTTAAGGAGCGAGTGGAGAATGCAAACGAACACATGGTGAAGGCGTTCTATGTCAATATCCATCATCTAGTCCGGGATTCCACTGCCACAAAGGTTAGGGACCAAATTGTGTTGTTTGATGGGAAGTCGCTCAATAAGTTTTTGGGATTCGCAGAGGAAGACGAATCTCAGTATTTAGAGAAGTTAGCTCAGAAGGAGGAGGCCCGACCTTGGTTAGCAAAGGTGCTAGCGGCTCCCGGAACTGTTCCGGTGTGGCTTAAAGCACAGGAAAAGATTTATAGGAACACCCTCAGCTTCGAGGCGAAAGGGTGGTTGACCTTTGTCTACAACCGTCTGGATCCCACCACTCACGACCATTCAGTGCCGATTGATAGAGCGGTGTTGGTAGCTTCGATCATGGCAGGCTTCCCACTGAATGTGGGAAATATCATGTACAGGGTCATCTCTAAGGTGGCCAATAAGACCAAGACGAACTACCCCTTCCCCAACACATTGACGATGTACTTCAGAGAGTTGAAAGTAAAAAGGAAAAAGTTTGATGTTATGGTGCCTCCGGCGGGGCGTACTCGTGGTATGATCAAAAGGGTCCGGACAACCCTAAGACGGCCAAAAAAGGCCAAGCCACCACTTCCACCACAGCTGGCCTGTCTGATGAGCCAGTTGTCACCACTACTGAGCAAGCTACTTCACTCCCTCCGGGTCCATCTACAACACCCTCCTCATCTACACCTGATCCGGAGATTCCAGTATCCAAGACGCACTGGTTCGCTACCAACCAGCTGTCTTAAACTTTGACCAGTTTGAACAACTGGATGTCAGCTGCGACATCCAAGTTGTCCACCTTGACGACAGTGGTTCAGTCCCACAGTGCACCTGTGACGGTGGAGGTCCCAGCTTCCATTGAGGACACACTGAAGAAAATCCTGGACAACCAGGAAAAGATGATGAAAAAGCAGGATAGTTTGGCTGAGGCGGTCGATTCACATAGCAAGACACTCAAAAGCCTTGCTAGGGAGCACAGGAAGCTGAGGAAGGCCAAGGCCTCGACGGAGTCGGTTGCAACTCTTAAGGAGCAGGTGGACAAACTGGTAGCTGACCAATTGCCCCTAGATCTTCTATTTGGTGAGCCATCCAAAGAGCCACAGCCGGAGCAGCCGCAGGAGGAGCTCAGGCCACGCAAGAAGAGGAAGCTCCCCAACACTGAGGGAGTGGTCATCAGAGTAGCCCCTGAGCAGCAGGAGGGATCCTCTAGTGCACCCACAACAGTACCCACAGCAGCAGATGAGCCTCCTCCAGAGCAGGCACCTATCCCAGCAGCACCACAGCAGGTTGGGGACCAGTCTGAGGTCCCCGCCACTACAGCGGATGAGGGCGCCAGTCAGAGCCACCCTGGTGATCAGGCTTGAGGGGCCATCTATATCCTTTCTCTTTGTGCTTTATTTGATAGTTAGCATTGGGGACAATGCTAGCTTTTATTCGTGGGGGTGTGCCCTACTGTTTTTGATTTTTGGATTGTATATATTTGACTACTTTTAGTACATTCGTAGACGTATTATTTGTATATATTTTAACGCTTTGATCTACTTTAGTTTCATTTTGAACACTTTTTGATTGTATATTCGGATCTATCTTTGTTCATAGTTCATTTGCTTTCTCAATTTTTGGTTATTCTCGTAGAATCATTAGTTTTTGTTTTAAGCTTTCAATAAACCCTTGGTTTTCTTAATGCCACGGTTCTTTCCAAGGGTAAAGTGTTGTGTGAACCGGGTGGCTCTTCCCTATGATAGATAGCGTGACAACTTTCTTAAGGGAGGAGTCAGTTTTTTCTCTTTTTTATTCTTGTTTTTCAAACTTTTTTGTTGGTTAAGGGTACCTCGGGCAAACTTCACTTGGGCCTAGCACATTTGTCTCCGATCTTATGGTCGAAGACATCAAGTTTTGTCTAGATTGGTGAAAGTTGTGGCCTTGAGAGTCTTGTGTTGATCGAACAACCATCGATTGGTCATATGGACCAAAGTGTGCTCGAATCTATTCCGAGGTTGTTGTGGGCCGTCGACTCCATTTCTTGGTGATCTCTGAGTGTAAGTGTGGTGAGAAAGTAGAATTGTGAGCCTAAGCACCGTACCGATGGTCTAGAACTTGCCCCGAATGTTTGTTGAGGCGAAATCCTAGGTGAAACTTGACTTGAGAAGTGAGTGTAGGCCACCTTTGATCCAAATGAACATATCATGAATCATTCCTTCCAACCTACCAATAAATGAATCCCTAGTCACCCCTTTTGAGCCTAAAACCTTGTTTCTTCATAAACCAAAGTGCAAGCCTATACCCAATTTAGATCTTCTCTTGGCACCCAAAGATCTTCCCTTAAAGTGATTGCAAAAGTATAAGTTTGGGGGGGAAAGACAAGATACGAACAAGAAAGGCACCAAAGCGGCAAAAAGGCACAAATGCAATAAGAAAAAGAAAAGGCATGAAGAAAAAGTAAACAAAGAGAAAACAAGCAAAAAGTTGAAAAAGACCCAAAATGGAGGGACCAAAAAGAGTTGATAAGTGAAAAAGGAAGAAGGAAGAATGAGAATGAATTAATCAAATAAAGAAGTGCCAATCGCAATACGGAAGAGTACCATGGTGCCTCTCTTTCACCCCGTAAAAGAGGAAATGCCAAAAAGAGTCAAAAAAAGGTGTTCCATAAATGAATCAAAAGAAACGCTTTAGGGAAGGTTGAACCATTAATAACCAAAGTCCTACCCTACCCAAAAATCTTTCACAATGACTCCCAAAAAGTCCTATATGATCTCAAGTCGAGAAGAGCCTACATTAGTGGATACTTACATAAAGGGCAAGCCTATGGTACCTAGTGTCGGGCTTAGGGTCTCTTCTTTGAGAGAGCGGGTGTGAAATTTTCCACATTGATTTGAGTGCAAATACCCAAAAAGGTAAGATGCACTTAGGGAGAGCCAAGGGTGTATGAGTTTGGGGTCCACAATAACCAAAGTGCTTGAGAAAGGCTCCTTGATGGATGAGTCAACCCTCGAAGCTCTTGTGTCACACTTGAACCACAATGCGTAAAAGTTTTCAAAAAGGTGTCAATGATACATTTGCATTAGGGGCAATTATTAGTCCCAATTGATGTTTGTGAGGTTACCCCCGGACAAGTAGGGGTGATTTGGTGTCTTTTCTCTGAAGGTTAGGTCTTAGTTTTTGATTTGCTTGAGGACAAGAAAAGGTTTAAGTTTGGGGGAGTTGATAACTAGGAATTTTGCATGATTTTGAATCCCGTCTTACCTTAGCTTTGTGCATAAAATGTGATTAAGTGGCTCTGAATTACTTACAAGTGCGCTAATTTGCAGGTTTGTACGAATAGAGGATGAATATCATCAAAGTGACTAAAAAAGGAGTGAAACCAGCAAAGCGTCAACAAAGAGATGAAGGACTTCAAGGAAGCCTGTGCGGATCACACTGTTTTGGTGTGCGGATCACACTGTTTTGGTGTGCGGCCGCACAGGATGGTTCATAGACCCAAGAGTACAAGCACTATCTGCGCGGACCGCACTGTTTTGGTGTGCGGACACGCAGGTGAAGATCAGAGAGGCCTCAAAATGCAGATAAGACCCACGCGGACCGCGTCCAAAACTATGCGGTCCGCGTTACTGTACTCACGCGGCCGCGTGCCATATCAATGCGGCCCGCGTGGATAAAGGATCAGAGGCTATGCATGCAGAGGATTTGTGCAGTGCGGCCGCATGTCAAATGTATGTTGTCCGCGTTATTGTACCCACGCGGCCGCATGACAAATGTGTGTGGTCTGCATACTTGTTCCAGCAGCAAACCTTCAGCAACCCAAATAGCCCTACGCGGCCGCACGACAAAAGTGTGCGGTCCGCGTGAGTCCCGCAGGGGCATTTTTTTCCGAAAATTTTAGGGTAGTATAAATAGCTTCTTTTTCTTTTTTAGGTCATGTTAGACAATACATAGTGACGGCAGAGCTCGTGAGGAACTTGAACACACCTATTTTGGGCAATTTTGTACTAGTTTGACTTTAGATTTCATTTCCAATTAATTATTATGTCAATTTTATCTTCAATTCTTCATCTTCTTCTATTTCTATGGCTTGCTAAACCCATAGCTAGGGTTGTAGCCCAACCCTAGTATGGGTAATTGATGGGTTAGAATATTAAATGCAAGGATGATTGTGGGTAATTAGTTTTGGGTTGAATGAATGTATTTAATTTGGATTTTGTGGTTGCAAACATGAAGTCTATATTTGTGGGTTTGGTCTCTACTTGAGAAAGAGAGTCTAAAACCTCTCATTCAATCCCAACAAGAACTTGGGATGGACCCATGAGAATGGTAGTCCCAAGTAACGGGTATAAACCTCGAGAGAGTAATTACCCAACTTGAGCCTAAAGTTGATTGGGCAAATTAGCCTACCCAATTGGTCTCGAGAGAGTCAATTGGGCAAAATTGTTCTCTCTACCGAGAGGAGTGAGAATGAATGTATAGAGCAGCGGTTATCCGAATATCCCATGTATCATCTTCGCATTGAATTTTCATACCCGTTAGTTATTCCACCTAGGCATAAGCTACTTCCCTGGTCCCCTTTTCCCATTAGAAAATCATACTTAGAAATAGCTTTAGCATAATTTAGACAATTCAATAGTAGTAGACACAATAGTTTTATACATCAAAAATACCAAAAATGTTTGAAGATAAACTAGAAGCCAAAACTCAATTCTAGTGCAATACAATTGTTCATTCCAAAAATCTAACTCCCTGAGGAAATTGACCCCGAACCACTATTCGGGTAAGAGTATTAGTGCCCGCTCATACCTTCGGGTTGAGTTTGCCACGATCAATATTCATTAAACTTAATGGTCACATGTATTCCAATTCAAAGGTTACCAAGATCTGAAATGTAATGGCGTTCACTCTTGTTGGGTCATCTTCACTTAATAAACGCCCACCAATAGAAATAGTCCAATTTAGCTATCTCTAGTGGTTTTCATAAAAATTTCTTTTGTGGGTCTTCTCTACAAGGATATAAAAGCCAACGATAGTGGGGTTGTTGCAATAGGGTTTGGTGAAAATGGTGGAAGAGGAGTACTATCGTGACGAAGGGGGAGATAATAGGATTGAGAGGGGGGAGCAAGTTAACGTGAGTGAAATAGAGAAAGCATTCACTGGCTTTTCTTTTCTTTTTGCATTTGACTTTTTGTATTTTTTTTAAAAATCATTTTAATTATTTTCTGATTTAAATAATTATACTCACGCTCTAGATACGCGTGAAATACACGTAGTTTGTCCAGTTCAGCTGTCAAACTGCCACATAGACTCTGTCAATGGTCAGAGGGATTTAAAATACTCACTTTAAATAACTATAAGTGTCTGGATGAAACTTTATTGAATATAGGGATCGGGATGATAAAGTGACACAACTACAGGTATCATTTAGGCTATTCTGCCTTTTAAAAAAGTCAGAAAATTGAAATTTTGAGCCTGAAACGAGGAAACCACAACAATCAAAGGCTTCGGTTGTATATGGGACCTACAATCTTCATTTTTTGTGTGACATGTGGGGTCCACTCGATTTTTCTATAATGGGGAGGGGGACCACTATTTTCTGTTTTTAAAACTAGGGGGAGGGTTACTGATTCTGTCATTGCGGGAAGAAGATGGGTGTTATATTTTAATAAGTAAAACGCAGTATAATATAGCGCTTTAGGTAAAACACACTATTATACTATGCTTTACTTTAACGGCTAAAATTCTGTTAAAATAAAGCGCAGTATAATATTATGTTTTAGGTAGATTTTTTTTTTTTTAATTGTAAAAACCTATTTTAAGCCCAAAAGCTTGCCATTTAAGTTTTAGACTCCTAAAGGTAGCACAAGTCAAGTCAAATAAAGATCTAAAAGTATACTTTTTAAAAAGAAAAATTGCTATATCTTTTTATTTAAAAAAAAACAAAGTACTTTTCCTTACTCCGATAAAATTGCAATTTAATAGAGTCATATTCAACCTCGTATTTTTGCTCTTTGGCAAATAATTACTTAGCGATAAGGTAATTTACCATATGATTGTATTAGACTTGAAGTTCTTGGAATGTTAGCTAATTGGTAACCAGACAAGAACGGTTGAAACTCTCCTACATTTCTCTGTTCTACCTATCCAAATAATAATGTGTTGGATGCTAAAGAAGCTTATCAAAAAAGAATAATACGACAGAAAAATCAAATTCTTAATACCACTACTTAGCATGAACTAGTTTAAAGGTTTAATGGTTCATTCACCTTACTTCATATCAGTCAGGTGTCATTTTCTTTTTTCTTCTTCTTATTCTGTATTGATTATAAGGGTTAATTTCGCTGATGTCACTCAACTATTTTTAAAAGTAACTAAACTTTCACATTATTACTTAAAAGTCATTTTGGCTCAAACTCCTATCATAATTATGACATGACATAAAAAATCTAAAAATAAATGTAAAAATTGCACGAGTTGCCCTATTTGGTCGCACTTATTTAACCTATACCCATTTTTTTAAACGTTTAGCTTGTACCCACTTTTTAAACAACTTCAGCTCTCTTTCTCCTCCTTCTTCTTTCTTCTGCTGTTGTTGGTGCTGCGTATTAGGAATATCAAAACGTTGCCTCGTGGCAGGATTATAAACATAATAAATCCTATGTCTGCTTCTACACTTATCGCAAAGAAGAAAACCGGTGGAAGATGCAATAATATTCACACTTTCGCCAATAAAAGTATATTAAGAACACAAATAATGGATTATCATATGAGAAAAGCAAGACATATAACAAGGTTGTTGATGTTGATGATAATGATGATGGTACAAATAGTGATTCAAGTTCTGATTTGTTTGCTTTATATATCAACTTGGATTTCTGTTGAAGAACGAAGGCGTGACTTACAGAGTAGCTATATAGAAAATTAAAAGGCAAAAGGTATATTTGATAGTTATAGAAGTTACAAAGATAAAAACTTTAGCTCTAGAGCGGAAGTTTTTCAGTTAAAGCACAAAAATTTCAGCTCTCGAGTTGAACTTTAGGCCCGACTACTAGAATGCTAAAGTTTTGCGTGATCGCCTTTGTTACTTCAGCCCCGTGTGCTGAAGTTATGCGAAAAAACGGGTACGCTTGCATTTTTGTTTTTTTTGCAAAGCAGGCACAAGTTAAATTGTGATACCAAAAATGGGTATCACAAGTTAAATTGTGATACCAAAAATTGTGATGCAAATGCCCCAAAATCACATAAGCTTAAATGGACCATATCCACTTTAGATCCATTTTTTCTTAATGTGATTTGACCCATAACCCAAATGGGTTTCAATAGAGGGGGAAAACACACACCCCTAATAAAATTAAGTCTTGTAATATTTTTGTGGGATTTTTGTCGTACGAATACAATATTTCTTTTGTCTAAACAATTGTAATAGATATCTGTAATTTCATGTTCATTGTAAAAATAGACTTTTATTAGCTTATTATAATTATTCTCGTATTCTTTTGATATATTAATATGTTATGCGCGATGAATACAATACTATTTTAATGTCACTAGAAAATTATAAATATGTTATGTGAGTTGGATACAATAATATTTTAACTTCAGTAGAGTTATAAAACGACTCGAATCGGGCATACAAACAAGATAAAAAAATTTCTAGCATAGAATAATATAAATGGACATTATGTAACATAAAAGCCAGAATTTTGTAGTATAGAAAAATTATTTTAAACTAATGTGAAATTTAATTTAGCTTTTTTACGGAAAGCATTTGGGTTATGGATCAATCACATTAAGGAAGGAATGGATATGATTCATTTAAGCTTATGTGGCATTTATTTTTTAATTTTTCTTATTAAATTTTATACCACATCAAATTTATGATAGAGGTTTGAGCCAAAATGGCTTAACGATAGTGTGAAAGTTTTGCTACTTTTAAGTAAAAAATAAAATAGTTGAGTGACTTTAATAAAATTAAAACTGTTATGAAACAATAAAAGAAGAAGAACAATATTGCAGAGAAATAAAGAGAGGGAATTCTTATTGAATTTTGGGATGATTTACAATGGGGTAATACCCATCTATTTATAGGAGAAATTATGACTTAGTCACAAAGTAAAACTCTCCACAAGATAGACATTCACTCTAAATAGAATTCTATTCATAACACTCCCCATTGAATGTCTATTCAATAAGTAATGTGCCTCATTAAAACCTTAATTAAAAGAAAACTCAATGGGAAAAAAATCTAGAAAAGGAAAAGAGTACACATATCTAACAATACGCCTTTTGGTTGCCTCATTAAAAACCTCGCAAGGAAAACCCAGTGGGACAAAACCTTGTAAGGGAAAAAGAGTGCAACGCGCATTAACTCTCCCTGATGAGAGCATCAATTCACATCCTTAAGCCTTCGCATCCCGATCTTGTACACTAGCTTCTTGAAGGTTGACGTCGACAAAGATTTTATATCGGTTTCAATATATTTTCATAACGACATAACATAGAGATCTCTTCATTCATATATTCAGGTACCTGAATCTCTCATGAGATATTATGAAGTGTTATGTCATGTGATCTTCTAAATCACTTACCTCCATTATTATGATCATTTTGATCATTTGCTCACCTTCTTTATCAAGAAGTTTATTTGAAACTGATTTGTCTATACGCTTTAAGCTTACCATAGACTTTGTCTTTCTAGGACTTAATATGAGCATTTACAATGAGAATATAGTTACTTTCTTTGGGTCAGCAAATGCGTCTTACATGCTTTGCAATAAATTGCACATGAATTATCCTTTTATAAACTTCAAGTTCATATTATCTTATTGAGAATCTAGATATAGAAACGATAATTCATTCCTCGTAACTTTATCTCAATTGTTTTTCATGTCTCCCCCTCATGTTAGAAAAACTAACTTGTTTCCTCAACTTTGAAAACCCAGCTTTGTGTGTTATGGTGTTAATCAAAATATACACCGCACATCAATAATAATAAGATGGAATTATTTGGTTCCTGACCCTGAACCACTTGTGAGGGGAGAAAATAATATACTTTCGTATATAACCTATATCAAACTGATATATATAACTTTGTTCTCATAAGCAATAATTTAGCTATTAAGTAAAGACACTCAATAAATCATTTTGCTAAACCGACTGTGATGTAAACCAACTTATCAATATGAACTTCTTGAATAGAAAATCTGGAATATGCTCTAAATTAAATTATTGAGCAAGTTACCTCGCACACACCGGCCAGGTTGCGGGTTAATAATAATTACACATGTAACCATCTCATAGATGCATCTTATGTGGTATACATGGCGGGTGAATGGGCCCATATTCACCTTTGATATTTCCAGCATTCATGGGATTCAATCCCACTTTTAGTTGGTATATTAATTAATGAGAACATGCACATAAAAGAATTCGTAAAGAACTTTCTAGTTCTTTAATATTTACCCATGTGAATTCTCTTTATTTTTGCACATCATACTTAAATTGATATGAGTAAATCAATTATGCCAACTGAATAAATTATCAATATTGATAAATTTCAGATTTACACCATGATGTGTGCAATTATGAATAAACTCCAAGTTTATTATGATATGGGTTTTATATCAATAAAATATCCACTTCATTGTGGTATTCTTTTATTTATGTAATACAAATTGGAGATAAAGCGGGTAGCTTTTTACATACATATTATCCCGCTACAAGTTGTAGTAATAGAAGATATTAAATCTTTCCTTTATTTATAGTCTCAATATAATCAACCGCTTTCGCGTATATTTTGGAAACTGAATAAGTTTTTTTGAGACGTACTACAACACAATATACCTTGTCACACCTCCTTTTTACCGCACCCGCGAGGGTGCAAAGAGTTTTTCCAATTAAAGGACAATCGAGACGGGATTTATTTAATTATTTCCAGAGTCGCCACTTGGGAGATTTATGGTGTCCCAAGTCACCGGTTAAATCCCGAATCGAGGAAAAGAATGACTCTATTTAACAGTCCGCGAACCAGAAATCCGGATAAGGAATTCTATTAACCCGGGAGAAGGTATTAGGCATTCCCGAATTCCGTGGTTCTAGCACGGTCGCTCAACTGTCGTGTTCGGCTTATTTATCTGCTTTTTTACAGTTATGTACTTAGTGCAAATTAATATCCCTTTACCGCTTTTATTATTTGTTATGATTTACGAAAGAGAAAGTTGCTTAAAAATATGTTTTCGAATCACGTCACATGAAATGCACCCGGATCCTCGACACATTCTTATTCAACATTTTAGGATTTGGATTTGGGTCGCATGAAATGCACACCCGCATTTAAGAAGGTAGAATTAAAATACACGCCTGGAGCGATTACTTATTTACACTTTTGAGAAGGACGTGATATTCGCTAAGAAACGACACATCTCGAAATCTAAGTATTTTATAGGTACATTTATGAGGGCCTTGCGATTAGTGTAACTATTGGGCGAGGCGCACCTTTAATTCAAATCTAAAGCGAACTACATCCCACTGTATTTTATTTAGGAGTTGATTCCAAATTATTTAAAACTTGCTACGAGCCACACCACATGAAATGCGCCTGTGGTTCCTGACATGCTTTATTTACTCTTGTTTGAAATTGGGGTCGGGTCACATGAAATGCACCCCCGACTCCTTTAATCTAATTACGTCATTCAGTTGAATAATAACTCACTAATTCCTACAATGTGACAAAATCCTACTCAACCATAACCAATTCAGCAAACATACGGTTAGTTAATTAAGTGAGGAGATTTGAGTCTAGGGTGGACAATTATATGGGAAGAACTTACTTCGAATTCAAATAATCCTCAAAGAGCCACTGTCGTATATTTTCGCAAGTTCAAGATATCATTATTCACGGGTGTTCAAATTACCTTAAATTTTCTACTTAAACAAATGGCTAATCTCACTTTTAACATAGGGCCTAGTATTAACAGATTTGAGATTACGCACATGAATAGAGAATATTGAACAAAGATATAGCAGAATGATTCAGGTTTACATACACATCTAATGATAATGTATCTTTGATCTAGATACATCTTTCATAGCCAAAATTAGCAATACACTTGATTAAAGAATAACAGAACATAACAAGTATAAGAACTGTAGACATCTATATGTATTCAACAGACTTAAAAGGGAGCTTCAAACTTCATTCTTTTCGAACCAAGACACTACAATGACGGAGATGTGTACCTGGAATGCGGAAGAATAAAGAAGAGTGAGCAGTGATAATGCAGCAACAGTAACAGTAGATGAACCAGCAGCAACAGGAGAAACAAAACAGTAACAGTAGCCCAGCAAATAAACAGCACAGCAACAACCAAAGGTGATCAGTCCCTCGGAACACTTAGCACCCAACAAGACCCACAACAATAGCAAACGCACAGTGCCAACAATAGCCAATCGAAATCACCACAGCATACAATAACAACACAGCAGCAGCAACAATCAAACCAGCAGCATACAACAATCAACACAACAGCAGCACAATAGCAATAGCAGCAAACTGCACCACACCCGACCACACAACCTCGGCAAACAAACAACAGGAAACCAGTGGCCTTCTCTCACAAACAGCAATAACAACAGTAGTCAAAACCAATGGAACAGTAATACAGGATCTGTATATCTATGTGTATTTCTGCCCCTACTTCTCCTAATGTGTGCTACTCTCTTAAAGCTCCAAAATCCAGTCCCCTCCTACTCTATGCAGCTTCCTATATATAACCAGAACAGACCCCTCTCTCTAAAAGCTAAAGACCAGCAGACCTCCACTCAAACCTTGCCCATCCCTGCTCTGCCAGCCCACTAACCCCTGTGTTTAACCACTAAGTTTGTTAAGTATGGGCTTAATTAGTTAAATGCTGAGTGCCAAAAACCTGGTGGAATGCCCTGCTGTAACAGCAGGTTCCACTAGGCTGTGCAAGGTATTAAACTATTCTACCTCTGATTCATCTTACACTAATGCTAACAGTTTCACAGATTCCAGACCTGACTTGACATCACAACAATTTCAAGAGCTTCATTTGGTAAATCAGCAATATCAATTACCATCCAGTGTTTAATAAGGAAATCATATAGCTAAATGACGACAACTACTTAATTGATCCTACGTATGCAATCCAGAACAAACAAAGTCCAACAAATCCGTGACTCATGGTTCGACACAACATGATACCAATCCATATGAACTAGTTAGCTTGACGACCTTAATCATACTAAGTATGTCATTCATTTTCAATCGAAGAAACAACAAAAATCGACCAAATAAAACGGTCCCAAAGAGATGAAGAACAAAGCAGAAAATTAAAAGAAAAGATAAAGGATAGAATTTATGTCATTAATCACACTAACATATGAAGAAGGAAAGGAAAAATACCATGTAAGGAGAAAATTGCATTCGAATGAACCTCGGACCCACCTTGGATTCAATTTGGCTCGGACCTTTGTTCTTTGAGGCCAATGGACCTTAATTGAGATGTTTTCAATAGTGAAAACATCCCAATTAAGGTCTATTAGACCTCAATTAGGCAAGAAACGAATTTAGGGTTCATAGCCGCGATTTTGGGGCTCGACTAGTTCCAACAAGATTCGACCAAAACTACAGCCTGTGGGGGTATGAGGGAGGTGAGGGGAAGAGCTAGTGAAAATTTGGTGGCCATTGGCATAGAACTTCAAATTCCGGTGAGCTTCGATCTAATATTCGAAGAGCTCGGGAATGATTCGAGACTAACGGTTAGGGGATTCGTGTAGAGGGAGGTGAGGGGAAGAGCTGGTGAAAATTTGGTGGCCATTGGCCTACCGAAACCGCCGTGAGGCGATTTCCGGCAGGCGGAGTGCGGTGGCTCACGGTGAGGTTAATTCGTCTGTGGAGAGACGATGGGTGTGAGGGGGGGTCTGGCTTGGGGGGGCGGGGTGTGAAGGCGGGCGTTATATACGACTCAGGAGATTAAATCCTGATCGTTGGATCATTTACGATCAACGACCGGGATCTCTTCCCTTAAACCAAACGGTGTCGTTTGGTTAAGTTACAGCCTGAGTGTATTTGGGGATTTATCGATTAATCTGGGCCGTTGGATAATAAAATCCAACGGTCCAGATCAAACGTTACATTAGCTGATGCTTGGGCGAGTATTTTGGGTTGGGTGTTGAATTAGTATGGGCCTGGTTTTATTAAATTGGAGATGGCCCAAGTTCCGATTCCCTCTTTATTTTGTCTCCTCTTTTGTCTAATTTAAACTAAACAAAATTCTAAATCACACTACAAAAATCAAACTAACTTATAAGAGTGCTAATTAAGTTTTACTAATAATCAAGATACACAATTACATATCACTTAGATGTAAATCACATAATTTGCTTATTAAACACTAAAAATGCAAAACATAATATATATTTTTGTATTTCACTAATTTAAATAAATAAGCATGCACACACAAAAATGCAAATGTAAGATAAACATAACACCAAGATCACAAAAATCATGCTCAACATAAAACTATTTTATTTTTGAATTTTCTGGGAGTGATTCTCATGTAGGGCAAAAATCACGTGCTCACAGTGCGAAGCCTAAACATGAAGAGTTTTCGGGCACAGATAAGTGAGCGGATATAAGCGATTTTTGCCCATTCAAGCACTCCGTATGAAGCATTTTGGAAAGGTTTTGACCGAACCTTGCTTCAAAGGTCTCCTACATATCCCTGGCTAAAAGGGAATCAGGTCAATGTAGTTCGGGAAGTTTTGGTAGCTGGGACTACCGTGACTGCTGTGATCTTGCTGTTACTGTTGTTGCTGCTGCTATCGCTGCTTACCGATCTCCTTATTACATCGTGCTAAAATAAAACAAGAAACTAGGCTAGCCTACGGATCACATGATCCTATCTATCTTCAACTTGCTTTTGCCACCTTGCTTTTTGTTGGCTTGATCGTTCCTTCTGATGTTTCTTCTCTTCTGCCAATTGTTATTTCGGCCTATCTTGATTGCCGAACTCCGACCGTTGGTCCCTTCCTTATGATCTTCGAACTATTCTTCTTCGAAGTCTGAATCTATCTTTCTGATCCTTGTTGCCTTCCTTCTGATTTTGAACTTGGATTCATGCTGGGGATTTCTGTTACATTCTATCGCTTTCCTCAAACAACTTCGAAAGTAAATTGCCACTCCATTCTCCAGGCGGGCTCCCCGACTTCAATTACTACTTCAAAATAAAATCGCCACTCCATTCTCCGGGCGGGCTCCCCGACTTCAACTACTACTTCAAAATAAAATCGCCGATCCGTTCTCCGGGCGGGCTCCACGACTTCAACTACTACTTCAAAATAAAATCGCCACTCCATTCTCCGGGCGGGCTCCCTGACTTCAACTACTACTTCAAAATAAAATCGCCACTCCATTCTCCGGGCGGGCTCCCTGACTTCAACTACTACTTCAAAATAAAATCGCCACTCCATTCTCCGGGCGGGCTCCCTGACTTCAACTACTACTTCAAAATAAAATCGCCACTCCATTCTCCGGGCGGGCTCCCTGACTTCAACTACTACTTCAAAATAAAATCGCCACTCCATTCTCCGGGCGGGCTCCCTGACTTCAACTACTACTTCAAAATAAAATCGCCACTCCATTCTCCGGGCGGGCTCCCTGACTTCAACTACTACTTCAAAATAAAATCGCCACTCCATTCTCCGGGCGGGCTCCCTGACTTCAACTACTACTTCAAAATAAAATCGCCACTCCATTCTCCAGGCGGGCTCCCTGACTTCAACTACTACTTCAAAATAAAATCGCCACTCCATTCTCCAGGCGGGCTCCCTGACTTCAACTACTACTTCAAAACTAAATCGCCATTACATTCTCCAGGCGGGCTACCTGACTTCGACTAATACTTCAAAATAAAATCGCCATTCCATTCTCCAGGCGGGCTACCTGACTTCGACTACTGCTTCGAAATAAAATCGCCACTCCATTCTCCAGGCGGGCTCCCTGACTTCAGCTACAACTTCAAAACTAAATCGCCATTCCATTCTCCAAGCGGGCTACCTGACTTCAACTTCAAAACTAAATCGCCATTCCATTCTCCAGGCGGGCTACCTGACTTCAACTACAACTTTGATTTCATCCTATCTTGATTACCTTCCTTTGCCTTTTGTACCGTTTCCTTTTTCCTGCATTGCCTCTCGGGCCATCTTCTCTTCTGAATTATCTTGTCTTGGAATTGCCTTCCCCTAGGTCGTATTACTTTTCTCCTGGCTGCTGGGGATATTTTTGGAACTGTTTACTCACCTGCTGGGGCTGATGCTGCTGAGGAAGCATTCTTTGTTTCCTTCACCCCTCATTCTCTAGGACTCACACCTCTGCTTCTTTGAAAACTTGTGGGATATAATACTGCCGCGAGAACCTCGAAGTCGGTGTTTCATTTACCCAACAGTTGATGGGGATGATGCCAGGCTCAAAGATCACCCCATCGTGTTGTCTGGCCTTTCTCAAAGCTATTATGCTCGGAGCTGGTATTTCCCGAAATCTTGTATTGCTTTCTACCCTTACCCACTGGGTCTTTGCTTTCAAGAAAATTTTCGCAACAGGAGAAAATTTTCTGCCCCAGTTTGATAAACTTCTGGATGGTATGCTTTTTCGCCAACGAACCCTCTTTTCCTGCTTTTAAATCAAAGAAAAATTGTTAGTTTCAAAACGCGGTGAGTGGTCGTGCCACTCTTGTTGGGGCCATTTTCTTTTCTCTTTCAGCTGCTTGGCCTCTCTCGAACTTTGAGGGCGACGTTGACGCTTGCCGGGGACGATGCTCTTTCCACGAACGACCTCTCATCTTTCCTTTTATTCCAATCTTTGGTTTGATCCGACTCTTTTTAGCCGGTGATCCGTTGCGTGAAATCATCTTTCGGACGTGCCACATGTGTCCATCATACTCCATAATTCCTGCGAACCTTCCAATCAACCTGTCGTCCCAATCTTACTATCGTAACGACTTCTGCCTTATTGCCTCGTTCCACGCCTATTCATTTTCATTATACTGCTTTGGGAGACTTGGTAGTAAGCTTTGAAAAAATCAATTTTCGAAAATGAAAGAAGGGAAAAGAATGTTGACCGCAAAAATGACAAAAGAAAAGGAAAACTTTTCTGAACTCAAAAATAGGAAAACTTATCTGAATGTGTGCCTGATCCAATGGTTATGCCGCGCCTTTGAGATTAAACTACCCGGTCTATTCATGTCAATCACTTTCTGATGCCGCGTTCTGCTAGAGGTAAGCGGATATCCCAACCTTGTCTCATGCAGACATCTTGTAACCATCTCGTCCTGTCACCTCACGGTGCCCTTCAAAGGGTTTTCACTAATGAGATTCTCTCATTTCTCTCTATCTCCCGTCGCCTTAAGGTGCCGTAAAGGTTTTCACCGTAAGACTCTCTCATTTTACTTCTCTCTACTTCCTTCGCCTTAAGGTGCCCTCGAGGGTTTTCACCGTTAAGACTCTCTCATTTACGCTTTCTTTCCCTGCGGCGGGGTATCACCCCTGAGATTCCCTCTAGAGCGTTATCCCCTTTCGGCTTGTGCATCCTGGATTCAATCGAGGGTCGGGATGTCACTCTTGGCTTTCATTCACATGACTTGGCACTTCTCAAATACTTATCGAGAGGTCTTTCTGGTTCTTGATATGGTTTCTGCGCGTGAGGCTGAAGAAAGGGGTTTAACCTCAACGGTTAGCTTATTACAACTTTCGGAATCCACACTATCTTTCCAACGAAACAATGACTTCTGCCCCAGTTTTGTTGCTTGGGGAATCTTTGATTTTTATTTTATTATGACCGAGCCGTGTGGCGCCTACGTATCCTTCTTGAGGAATCAGGTCGAACGTAGTTCACTTTTTCTTGTATTTTTCTTTGTTTCTTTTTCTATTCTGTTACACATCTTCCTTGATGATTTCGAAAGAGGGTATATGAAAGAATAATTAAGGCTCAAATGGGGAAACAAAGGTTAAAGTGTTTGGGTAGTAGAAAAATTGCCTCTGTCATTTCATTCTCCGAAAAATGCCAAGTACACACAAACGAAACCAAACGTTGACAAATGCATTAAAGAATTACACATAATATCTCTTGATTGCATCAGAATTGATAGCCATATCGGTGCATCTTCCCTCGACATCAGTCAGACATAGAGCGCCGTTGGATAATACTCTAGTCACCACAAATGGTCCCTGCCAGTTTGGAGCGAACTTGCCTTTCGCTTCGGCCTGATGTGGTAGAACTCTCCTCAGCACATGCTGTCCCACTTCAAATTTCCCGGGACGTACCTTCTTGTTATATGCTCTCGCCATTCTCTTTTGATACAATTGGCCGTGACATACTGCTGTCAATCTCTTTTCATCGATCAAGCTCAATTGCTCTAATCGAGTTTTGACCCACTCGTCGTCATCAATCTCGGCTTCAGCGACAATTCGGAGGGATGGGATTTCAATTTCTGCTGGTATTACTGCTTCAGTCCCGTATACCAACAAGTAAGGAGTTGCACCTACCGAAGTCCGGACGGTAGTGCGATAACCCAACAGCGCAAATGGTAACTTTTCATGCCACTGCCTAGACCCTTCTACCATCTTCCTCAATATCTTCCTTATATTCTTGTTTGCTGCCTCAACCGCGCCATTTGCTTTTGGACGATACGGTGTGGAATTTCGGTGTGTGATCTTGAACTGTCGGCAGACCTCCTTCATCAATCCACTGTTAAGATTTGCACCGTTATCTGTGATGATTATCTTTGGAATTCCAAACCTGCAGATGATGTGGGAATGTACGAAATCCACCACCGCCTTCTTGGTCACTGATTTGAATGTTTTGGCCTCCGCCCACTTGGTAAAATAATCGATCGTTACCAGAATGAACCTATGACCATTGGAAGCCGCAGGCTCTATAGGTCCAATAACATCCATACCCCATGCAACAAACGGCCATGGTGCTGACATTGTATGCAATTCAGTTGGTGGAGAATGAATCAAATCTCCGTGTATCTGACACCGATGGCATCTTCGCACGAAACTTATACAATCACGCTCCATCGTGAGCCAGTAATATCCTGCTCGAAGAATCTTCTTTGCCAATACGTATCCGCTCATGTGTGGTCCACAAACTCCGGAGTGTATATCTGTCATCACTGTTGTGGCTTGATTTGCATCTATACATCTCAACAATCCCAAATCTAGGGTTCTTTTGTACAGCACCCCTCCACTAAGGAAAAATCCGTTCGCCAACCGCCGAATAGCTCGCTTTTGATCTCCGGTTGCTTGCTCTGGGTATACTCCTAACCTGAGGTATTCCTTGACATCATGAAACCACGGCTCACCATCCACCTCTTCCTCTATCACATTACAATAAGCATGTTGATTCCGGACCTGGATATGTAACGGATCGACACGAACCTTGTCCGGGTGATGTAGCATCGATGCTAAAGTAGCCAACGCGTCGGCAACCTCATTATGCATCCTTGGGATGTGCCTGAATTCTACCGATCGAAAGCGTTTGGTCAAATCATGCAAACACCGACGATATGGGATAAGCTTTAAATCTCTGGTTTCCCATTCTCCCTGAATCTGATGTACCAGAAGGTCCGAGTCCCCCAAGACCAAAACGTCCTGTACATCCATGTCCACCGCTAATCGCAACCCCAAGATACATGCCTCGTACTCGGCCATATTATTGGTACAATGAAAACGCAGTTGAGCAGTGGCAGGATAATGATGTCCTGTTTCAGAGATAAGTACAGCCCCTACTCCGACTCCTTTTGCATTCGCCGCTCCGTCGAAGAAAAGCTTCCAACCCGGCTCCTCGGTTAGTTCCAACCCATCAATCTGCAGTACTTCTTCGTCTGGAAAATATGTCCTCAAAGGCTCGTATCCGTCGTCGACAGGATTCTCAGCTAAATGATCGGCTAAGGCTTGAGCTTTCATAGCCGTCCTTGTCACGTATATGATGTCGAACTCTGTAAGTAAGATTTGCCACTTTGCTAACCTCCCTGTGGGCATAGGTTTCTAGAAAATATACTTCAACGGATCCAAACGCGAAATGAGGTAAGTGGTGTAAGAAGACAAATAGTGTTTCAGCTTTTGGGCTACCCAAGTCAGGGCGCAACATGTCTTTTCTAGATGAGTGTACTTGACCTCGTGGACTGTAAATTTCTTACTGAGGTAGTAAATGGCCCGTTCCTTCCTGCCGGTAAGATCATGCTGCCCCAGTACGCAGCCAAACGAATTCTCCAAGACCGTCAGATAAAGAATCAGGGGTCTACCTGGCTCAGGCGGAACTAGTACGGGTGGGTTTGACAGATACCCTTTGATTTGGTCGAACGCTTCCTGACATTCTGTCGTCCATTCTATCGCGGCGTCTTTCTTCAACGGACGGAATATGGGTTCACATGTTGCCGTAAGCTGGGCAATAAACCTACTGATGTAATTCAACCTTCCCAACAAACTCATTACCTCTGTTTTATTCTTTAGCGGGGGTAGCTCCTGAATGGACTTGATTTTGGATGGGTCCAACTCAATGCCCCGTCGGCTGACGATGAATCCTAGCAACTTTTCTGATGGAACTCCGAATGCGCATTTGGCCGGATTGAGCTTGATGTCGTACCTTCGAAGTCTTTGAAAGAACTTCTTGAGGTCGGCAACATGGTCTTCTTGACGTCTGGATTTTACGATCACATCATCCACGTACACTTCAATTTCCTTGTGTATCATGTCATGGAATACCGTAGGCATCGCCCTCATATATGTTGCCCCTGCATTCTTCAAACCGAACGGCATCACTCGGTAGCAATAAGTTCCCCACGGTGTGATAAAAGCCGTCTTTTCTGCGTCCTCTTCATCCATCAAAATCTGATGATATCCCGCATAACAGTCCACAAAGGATCCGATTTCGCGTCCGGTGCAATTATCAATTAGGATATGGATATTGGGAAGTGGGAAATTATCCTTAGGACTCGCCTTGTTGAGATTGCGATAGTCCACGCATACTCTGATCTTTCCGTCTTTCTTTGGCACCGGTACTACGTTAGCCAACCATTCAGGGTATCGAGTGACACGAATGACTTTCGCCTGCAACTGCTTGGTTACTTCCTCCTTAATCTTCACACTCATCTCCGTCTTGAATTTCTGCAGTTTCTGCTTGACGGGAGGATATGTCGGATTAGTGGGTAATTTATGAACCACTAGATCAGTGCTGAGTCCTGGCATGTCGTCGTACGACCATGCGAAAATGTCTTTAAACTCCATGAGTGTTTTGATCAACTCTTCTCTCAGATTGGGTTCAATATGGACACTTATTCGGGTTTCTTTGACGTCATCCGCATTCCCCAGATTAACGGCCTCGGTATCATTTAAATTTGGTTTGGGTTTTTCCTCGAAGTGACTTAATTCTTCACCGATTTCTTCTACGGCTTCATCGTCGCCGTACTCCGACTCACTCTCGTCACTTCTTATTTCATGCGTTATTATTTCCAAACCCGATTGACTTTCTAGACTGGGTTGATTAATCTTTAAGCACGCCATATCATTAAGATCAGTTGAAAGAAGGCTGTTCATAAAAGTAAAAAGAAGGAAAAATAAACAAAATTAGACACGAAGGGAACCAAATTTCATTAATGGGAACAGTACAAGGAAAAACAAACTTGCAAACTTAAATCAAAAATGAACTAAAAACAACTGGATTTTACTCTGGGGACAACCCCCGACACAGAATTTCGAAAGAAAACAATCCAAAACAAACTACCAAGACTCCTTTCGGACAGGGAGAGGAGTAGCCTTCCAATTATTCAGTTTTGCTTTTAGTCCCACAAACTGTATCTCGGCATGGCTGGATCCTTCACCATCCTCGAGCATACATACATCTGTGAATAGGTCCTCGGACTTTCTTAAGAACTCTTCGTCTGGCCTAACCATAGGACTGGGAACCTTTGTCGTCGGATGTCCTCTTGCTCCGGACCTGACAAAAGATTGGGAAAGGCGTGGAACCGGCTTCGGGAGCACCCATGTCTTCTGCTTATTCCTTTTGGCTCGCTGGATGTCCTCTGATGTTGGCTTGAATCCCAAGCCGAAGGTTCCCACGTTTTCGACCACAGATACCGGTTGTATGATTCCTTGCAGAGATGCACCTAGACCTTTGCCGGGTATGAAACCATGTCTCAACATTTCATGCGCCACCATGACGTCTGCCGTAACTATTCTGTCATTGGGAATGCATTCCCCTTCTGGAACTCGGTTGGCGGATACAACATCGCAGATCTGGTACACCCACGGCCCAACATCTTCTTGTATCCACGAAGGGGACGATGGTGCCTCGTTGTAGATCATTCTCTCCGTGGACGACGATCTCCTGTTGGTCCCGCTCAAACTTGACGAGTTGGTGTAAGCCTGGATGGAGCTGCTCTTGCGGCATGTATCCATGGTCGCCCTATCAGGAGGTTATATGACACCGCCATGTCCAGCACCTGGAATTCCATGGTGAACTCCACTGGTCCGATTGTCGAGATTAACACTATGTCCCCGACCGATGCCTTGCCTCCACCATCAAACCCTCGAACACATATGATGTTCTTGCGTATCCTGCCGATGTCCACTTTCAACTTGTCCGGTGTAGAGAGAGGACAAATGTTAGCACTGGACCCATTATCGACAAGGACTTTGGTAACCACCGACTCCTCACACTTTACCGTAAGATATAAAGCCTTGTTGTGCTCGGTGCCTTCCTCAGGCAACTCATCATCGGTGAAGGTGATCCGATTTGCTTCGAAGATCCTATTGGTGATCTTCTCCAGATGATTTACTGAGATTTTATCAGGTACGTGTGCCTCATTCAGAATTTTCATCAAAGCTTGCCGATGTTCTTCAGAATGTATCAGCAAAGATAGCAATGATATTTGCGCGGGAATCTTCTTCAGCTGCTCTATGACAGAATAGTCATGCAGCTTCATCTTTTTCAAGAATTCTTCTGCCTCTTCATCAGTTACCGGCTTTTTCAATGTCGCCGGAGTGATCTTCCTCAATTCCGCAGGGGCAAAACATCTCCCCGAGCGGGTCAAACCTTGCGCTTCGCAAACTTCCTCTTTCACTTCCTTTCCTTTGTAAGTTGTTGTAATCCGAGCATAATTCCATGGAATAGCCCGGCTATCAGTTATTGGCAACTGTATTGCTGGCTTGATGATGAAAGGATCCATTCGAACGCCTGCTACTGTCAAGATGGGCTTGATTGCTGCCCCTGGTACAACTATCTTTGCTTCCCTCGGCCTCACCGGTACTCCGCTCACACTTCCCTTTCCTGCTTCCGACCCTCCTGGTATGTCCTTCTTGCAACTGGGTAACTCATCAAGGCTTGGCCCTTTTCTCATTCCTACCCCGCTAGACTTAATCATCATTACCGTCTGAGAGGCTTTCTCCTTTCCTTCTTCTGCCCGTACCAACTCGATCATGTTGGTCTCATGATGAGTTGGAAGCGGGTTTTGGTTGATGTTGGGCTCTGTTGGAGTCTGGACCTCAATCCTGCGAGTGTCAATGAGCTCCTGGATGACCGTCTTCAACCTCCAACATTTTTCCGTGTCGTGTCCTGGGCATCTTGAGCAGTATGCACAATTTACTGAATGGTCCAGGTTCTTTGGAAGAGGGTTTGGTAGCTTAGCTTCAACCGGATATAGCAACCCTACTTGCTTCGACCGGTGGAACAGACTGGTGTAAGACTCTCCCAAGGGAGTGAAAGTCTTTGGCCTCGGCGCCCTGTCGCCCCTGAATGCCTGGTTCGGACGAAAACTCGCGCCCGAGGGGTTCCTGTAAGCTCTTGGGGGTGGATAATTGTTCTGCGGGTTTGGTGCACGCCACGGTGCATGGACGGGAGGTGCGGGATAGGACTGTGCGTGGTGGACAGTAAAATGGGGATCGGGTGCGGGATAGTAATGTTGCGGGTGGTTGTATGGATTGTGGGAGTAATTTTGGTGGTGAGGCTGGGGCGGGCTATATTGGGGTGCGGGGCCTCTATTTCTGAACCATGCTCCGGACTCGACTGCCGTGACTTCTTCTTTCCTCTTTTTCCCAAGCACTCCTCCGGTACCACTTTGAATAGCTTGAGTGGTGGCTTTCAACGCTGAATAGCTCGTGATCTTGTTGGCTTTCAAGCCTTCCTCGATCATAGCCCCCATCTTTATCACCTCAGTGAATGACTTGCCCACGGACGTCACCAGATGTCCGAAATAGGTTGGTTCTAGTGTTTGCAAGAAGTAATCCACCATCTCGCTCTCTCTCGTGGGCGGATCTACCCTTGCTGCCTGTTCCCTCCAGCGGAAACCAAATTCTCTGAAACTCTCAGCGGGTTTCTTCTCTAATTTTAGCAATGACAAGCGGTCGGGGATTATTTCAAGATTGTACTGGAACTGCCCGATAAAAGCTTGAGCCAAGTCATCCCACGTAAACCATCTGCCGGGGTCTTGTCTAGTGTACCACTCCAACGCAGATCCTCCCAGACTCTGACCGAAGTAAGCTATCAGAATCTCATCCCGTCCTCCGGCTCCTCGCATTTTACTACAGAACCCTCGGAGGTGGGCTACAGGATCACCGTGCCCCTCGTATAGGTCAAACTTGGGCATTTTGAACCCGGCCGGTAATTGGATGTCGGGGAACGGGCACAGATCCTTGTACGCGACACTGACCTGATTACCCAAACCGTGCATGTTCCTGAAGGACTGCTCCAGGCTTTTAACTTTTCTGATAACTTCCTCATGTTCTGAACTTTGGAAGTACTTTTCCGGTTCTGCCGGATTATCCCAGTGAGGGGTATGTGATTGCGGTTCAGGAGCCCTAAAAGTAGGCTCTGGAGGATAGTAAGAGTTGTCATGGATCTGAACATGCGGCTCGCCGGCCGGCCTTTGCAGAGGAGCAGGTGGAGATGCCACAAAAACAGGGGTGGCTGGAGGAGGATTTGGTTTGGCTGGTGGAATGTGGGTGGCATATGGGTTTTCCCCTGAAAGTATGGATAGATCGGGGCGCTTGTCGAAGGATCGATGGGCGGATGTTCCGGAGCTGAGGCGAGAGTAGGGCGGTTTGGTGAAGACTGTTCCCTGGCCCAGGCCAGGTGCATCTCTGTTATCTGCTGTTTCAACCGGTCTACCTCTTCTTTCATGATTTGTAACTATGATTTTTCTTCCTCGAGGCTCTTACCAGAACTAGACATGCTTATTGTAATCGGTCCTTTGGATCTAGTACGGTAATGATGGCTGGCCAGTATATTCTGTCAAACCAACTGCTAAACTTTTCTGGAATTGCAACAAACTTGTTAGTTTACCGAGTTTGACAGATATGTTATAGCACGTTGGATGCAATGCACCTAACCAAATAACCCTTTCTACATGTACTCTTAACATGCGTCATTCCAGCCCTTTTTTCTTTTTTGTTTTCTCTTTTTTTTTTCTTTTTCTCTTTTTTCAATTATCTTTGAAAGCCTTATTGTTATATTAACCTTCGTATCCTTTTCTTTCTTTTTTAGTGGTGGTCGAATCTTATGTGGATTGCCTACGTATCACGTCCCCGCGTGAATCAGACCGAGCGTAGTTCTGGTAACAAGATTGTGGCAAAATTCAGTAACTTTTATATCAAATAAAACCGTGCAGTTACAAAACACGTCTTACAACAATCAGCAAAATAAAAGAAAGGCTTGACTTGGGAAAGTAAAGATAAAAATGCCAACTAGCTTGACCCGACATTTCAAAAATACATTTTCAATCAAAAATCTAATGCTCTAAAATTCCTGGGGGCCCGCGAGGCATCATTCGGCCTTGCCGCGGGCCTTGGTGTGAGGTCCTTGTGTAGTCCCCTTAATTCTCTCATGATCTGATGCACATAGCCCATAATTGAAGCAAAAAGGTCGGTGCGGGGCATTTGTTCACAAGCTAAGCACTTCATGGTGACATAGTGCCCGATTTCTCCAATTCTGTCCTTGATCATGTCCCTTTCTCTGAGTAGCCGCTCTATCTGCTGGTTTTTCGCCCCCAATCTTTGAGCGTTGTTGGTGACTTGGTCTAGGAGCCTATCCACTTGTCCTTGCAGTCGGGTCATCAAATTGTGGCAACGGTCGAGGTCCGCTCTGGCATCTCGGGCTTGCTTGAAAACCCGCTCCCTGAGGACAACATTTGCTTCCCTTAGGCTAGTGACGATCTCGGTGTAATCTTCTTCCACCCGTTTTAGGTGAAGTGCATGTTGATGTGCCTTCTTTCTCCAGCTAGCACGGATCCTCGTTGTCTGGGCTTTCGACTCGTCCAATTCTCCTTGGATATCGGTGACTTGGCTTCTCAAACCCTTTATCAATTTTTCGTCTGCCCGACTCCTCAACTGTCTGTCAGCATCTCTTTTCATTTGCTGGATTTGAGCTCTCAAGAAGTCATTTTCTTGTGCCAACTTCTTTTTGTCTCCTTCGTCGGTGGCGGCTTGCACGTTCTTCTCGAACTGAAGGTCCCGGACCTGCTGTTCTATCCTACCAATCTTCGTCCTATACCCTTCCTCCTTCGCTAACCAATTCCATTGTTCCCGTGAATCTTCCGTGAATTGTTGGACATGGGCTCTTTTAGAACATTTCCGACGAATCTAAAATCTTTTCCCGAACCACGCATTGTACTTTGGGTCCACCTCTCCCTTAGCTAGTTCCCGGACCATGGTTTTAGGCTCAAGGAACCTACATTCATGCCACAGCTTTCTAATCTTCTCTTCGGGGAATACGACTCCGGGGCTCAACTCAATGGCGTACTTCCTCAGGTCTTGATCGGTAGGAATAACCTGAAACCTTCCTAGTTGACGTAATACACGATGAGGAACATATGGTTGGACACTGCGGATCCCCATCAGAAGGATATAACACTCCTCGGCTGCCATATATATTACTTCAGTATCGGGTAACCACCCGAACGCCCATTCAATCTGATCGGCTTCTATTGAGCTCAGTCGTGCAAGCCATGCCTCGACGCCTTCGGGGAATACAGCACCCATCATCCGTTCTTCGAAACCCCTGATACAGTTTTTTCCGGTCAACCCATGGTTCATGTATTGTGTTCGGTGATGGAGGTGTTCTTGCATCCATAATTGGAGTAACAGATTGCATCCTTGGAAGAAATTGCCCCCTTCTCGGCATACAGTCAAGGCTCGATAGATTTCGGACAAAACCAAAGGGACCACCGTGTTGGTAGCCTTTTTGATTGCAACATCGGCTATTCCTACCAGACTTATCTCTATTTTCTTATCTTCGCGTGGACAAATCACAATCCCCAAGAATGTCGTTATGAATGCTAGAATTCGTCTGGCCTCCCACTTGGTTCTATTCCCTGCGTGAGTTAGTCCAAGGTTTGACTCTTCAAAACCCCGAGGAGTGCCGTACCGTTGGTATAAGAATTGGAGATCGCAACATCCTTCCAGCAAATCATCATTTTTCACCTTCCGACTAATGCTCAGCAAATCCAGAAACCCATGTGGAGATACCGGTCTTGGTGAGAGCGGGTATTGCCCTCTTAATTTCCCATTTAGTCCTGCATAGCCCGCAATCTCCTCTAACGTGGGTGTCAGTTCAAAGTCAACAAAACGGAACACATTGCGGGTCGGATCCCAGAAAGATACCAGTGCATTGATGATGTCTTTCCTTGGCTCGATATTCAACAGATCAACCAAACCTCCCAAAATTCTCCCCACTACCTTTTTGCTACTGTCTTCCAAATCGTTCCACCATATATGGAGCTGCTGAGGGACCTCGCTAAAGATTGAAAATGATTTATTCCGATTCGTGCTCATCCTGCACATTTATTAAGGTGATTTAAATAAGAAAAACAACTTTGTTTTGCTAAAAATAAAAAATCAGTTTTCAATCACGGCCTTTCAACGTCTCGGGGACGAAGGCTTTTAAGGCTGTGGGGTGAATTGATCGAAATCAAAATTGACCCAAAGGTGGCCGTTTATACGAAATCAGCCTTCCGGCGTCCCTTTCGGGAACATTCGGCTATTTTTGAAAACAGCGTCACCGACTTATTTAGTACAAAAGTTAGTTTTGATATTTTGGCTATTTTTCAAAAGGTGAAGTTGGACCTGATGGAGGTTGCCTACGTATCTCACATCCAATGAGAATCAAACCCACGTAGTTCGGTTGTAATGAAACAAACTACATTATTTATTCATTCATTTTACTAAAGGAAAACAAGTAAACTATTTTTATCTATCTCAAGAATAAAACACACTTTTTCCTTTTTTCCCTTTTTTTTTTTTTTTTTCTAAGGCCGGTCAGCATGCAAGTCTATAGCAGATAAATGCGTAAGACAAACAGTATGCAGCAGGATAGTCTTTTCATTTCGGGTCACCTGTCCTAGACGGACCCAACCCCTGTGTTGAGTCCCCTAAGCCAAATGCAACATGATGCAAATAAACGTTCCTACTAGGGATCCGGCATGAAGCTTTATTATTCTAGGTTCAAAACCTGGGTTTATTGTACTAGACCTGGCTTACCCGAGCGGACAGCTCGAGCCGAGGAGGAGGCAACAACCCGGGAATACAGAAGCTTCGCCGGTTTTGCAACTTATCCAAACCTCGTTCTAAAGTGGGAATTAGACACTATACAGAAAAGAAGTCACACGAAGTGCACCCTTCTTCATGATTTAGAAGACTCAGAGAGGAGATTGGTTCCGGCACAATTTATATGTACAGTTCAAAAATATCAAAGCGATAAAAATATTATTTAACACATTAATACAAACATGCAATAAAATCAGATAATAAATAAGCCAAATACGACAATTATTCCGAGCTCGATTTCTGAAAGTTAGTTCCCCAGCAGAGTCGCCAGAGCTGTCACACCTCCTTTTTACCGCACCCGCGAGGGTGCAAAGAGTTTTTCCAATTAAAGGACAATCGAGACGGGATTTATTTAATTATTTCAGAGTCGCCACTTGGGAGATTTATGGTGTCCCAAGTCACCGGTTAAATCTCGAATCGAGGAAAAGAATGACTCTATTTAACAGTCCGCGAACCAGAAATCCGGATAAGGAATTCTATTAACCGGGAGAAGGTATTAGGCATTCCCGAATTCCGTGGTTCTAGCACGGTCGCTCAACTGTCGTGTTTGGCTTATCTATCTGCTTTTTTACAGTTATGTACTTAGTGCAAATTAATATCCCTTTACCGCTTTTATTATTTGTTATGATTTACGAAAGAGAAAGTTGCTTAAAAATATGTTTTCGAATCACGTCACATGAAATGCACCCGGATCCTCGACACATTCTTATTCAACATTTCGGGATTTGGATTTGGGTCGCATGAAATGCACACCCGCATTTAAGAAGGTAGAATTAAAATACACGCCTGGAGCGATTACTTATTTACACTTTTGAGAAGGACGTGATATTCGCTAAGAAACGACACATCTCGAAATCTAAGTATTTTATAGGTACATTTATGAGGGCCTTGCGATTAGTGTAACTATTGGGCGAGGCGCACCTTTAATTCAAATCTAAAGCGAACTACATCCCACTGTATTTTATTTAGGAGTTGATTCCAAATTATTTAAAACTTGCTACGAGCCACACCACATGAAATGCGCCTGTGGTTCCTGACACGCTTTATTTACTCTTGTTTGAAATTGGGGTCGGGTCACATGAAATGCACCCCCGACTCCTTTAATCTAATTACGTCATTCAGTTGAGTAATAACTCGCTAATTCCTACAATGTGACAAAATCCTACTCAACCATAACCAATTCAGCAAACATACGGTTAGTTAATTAAGTGAGGAGATTTGAGTCTAGGGTGGACAATTATATGGGAAGAACTTACTTCGAATTCAAGTAATCCTCAAAGAGCCACTGTCGTATATTTTCGCAAGTTCAAGATATCATTATTCACGGGTGTTCAAATTACCTTAAATTTTCTACTTAAACAAATGGCTAATCTCACTTTTAACATAGGGCCTAGTATTAACAGATTTGAGATTACGCACATGAATAGAGAATATTGAACAAAGATATAGCAGAATGATTCAGGTTTACATACACATCTAATGATAATGTATCTTTGATCTAGATACATCTTTCATAGCCAAAATTAGCAATACACTTGATTAAAGAATAACAGAACATAACAAGTATAAGAACTGTAGACATCTATATGTATTCAGCAGACTTAAAAGAGAGCTTCAAACTTCATTCTTTTCGAACCAAGACACTACAATGACGGAGATGTGTACCTGGAATGCGGAAGAATAAAGAAGAGTGAGCAGTGGTAATGCAGCAACAGTAATAGTAGATGAACCAGCAGCAACAGGAGAAACAAAACAGTAACAGTAGCCCAGCAAATAAACAGCATAGCAACAACCAAAGGTGATCAGTCCCTCGGAACACTTAGCACCCAACAAGACCCACAACAATAGCAAACGCACAGTGCCAACAATAGCCAATCGAAATCACCACAGCATACAATAACAACACAGCAGCAGCAACAATCAAACCAGCAGCATACAACAATCAACACAACAGCAGCACAATAGCAATAGCAGCAAACTGCACCACACCCGACCACACAACCTCGGCAAACAAACAACAGGAAACCAGTGGCCTTCTCTCACAAACAGCAATAACAACAGTAGTCAAAACCAATGGAACAGTAATACAGGATCTGTATATCTATGTGTATTTCTGCCCCTACTTCTCCTAATGTGTGCTACTCTCTTAAAGCTCCAAAATCCAGTCCCCTCCTACTCTATGCAGCTTCCTATATATAACCAGAACAGACCCCTCTCTCTAAAAGCTAAAGACCAGCAGACCTCCACTCAAACCTTGCCCATCCCTGCTCTGCCAGCCCACTAACCCCTGTGTTTAACCACTAAGTTTGTTAAGTATGGGCTTAATTAGTTAAATGCTGAGTGCCAAAAACCTGGTGGAATGCCCTGCTGTAACAGCAGGTTCCACTAGGCTGTGCAGGGTATTAAACTATTCTACCTCTGATTCATCTTACACTAATGCTAACAGTTTCACAGATTCCAGACCTGACTTGACATCACAACAATTTCAAGAGTTTCATTTGGTAAATCAGCAATATCAATTACCATCCAGTGTTTAATAGGGAAATCATATAGCTAAATGACGACAACTACTTAATTGATCCTACGTATGCAATCCAGAACAAACAAAGTCCAACAAATCCGTGACTCATGGTTCGACACAACATGATACCAATCCATATGAACTAGTTAGCTTGACGACCTTAATCATACTAAGTATGTCATTCATTTTCAATCGAAGAAACAACAAAAATCGACCAAATAAAACGGTCCCAAAGAGATGAAGAACAAAGCAGAAAATTAAAAGAAAAGATAAAGGATAGAATTTATGTCATTAATCACACTAACATATGAAGAAGGAAAGGAAAAATACCATGTAAGGAGAAAATTGCATTCGAATGAACCTCGGACCCATCTTGGATTCAATTTGGCTCGGACCTTTGTTCTTTGAGGCCAATGGACCTTAATTGAGATGTTTTCAATAGTGAAAACATCCCAATTAAGGTCTATTAGACCTCAATTAGGCAAGAAACGAATTTAGGGTTCATAGCCGCGATTTTGGGGCTCGACTAGTTCCAACAAGATTCGACCAAAACTACAGCCTGTGGGGGTATGAGGGAGGTGAGGGGAAGAGCTGGTGAAAATTTGGTGGCCATTGGCATAGAACTTCAAATTTCGGCGAGCTTCGATCTAATATTCGAAGAGCTCGGGAATGATTCGAGACTAACGGTTAGGGGATTCGTGTAGAGGGAGGTGAGGGGAAGAGGTGGTGAAAATTTGGTGGCCGTTGGCCTACCGGAACCGCCGTGAGGCGATTTCCGGCGGGCGGAACGCGGCGGTGGACGGCGAGGTTACTTTGTCTCTAAGAGAGACGATAGGTATGAGGGGGGGGGTCTGGCTTGGGGGGGGCGGGGTGTGAAGGCGAGATTATATATGACTCAGGAGGTTAAATCCTGATCGTTGGATCATTTACGATCAACGACCAGGATCTCCTCCCTTAAACCAAACGGTGTCGTTTGGTTAAGTTACGGCCTGAGTGTATTTGGGGATTTATCGATTAATCTGGGCCGTTGGATAATAAAATCCAACGGTCCAGATCAAACGTTACATTAGCTGATGCTTGGGCGAGTATTTTTGGGCTGGGTGTTGAATTAGTATGGGCCTGGTTTCATTAAATTGGAGATGGCCCAGTTCCGATTCCCTCTTTATTTTGTCTCCTCTTTTGTCTAATTTAAACTAAACAAAATTCTAAATCACACTACAAAAATCAAACTAACTTATAAGAGTGCTAATTAAGTTTTACTAATAATCAAGATACACAATTACATATCACTTAGATGTAAATCACATAATTTGCTTATTAAACACTAAAAAATGCAAAACATAATATATATTTTTGTATTTCACTAATTTAAATAAATAAGCATGCACACACAAAAATGCAAATGTAAGATAAACATAACACCAAGATCACAAAAATCATGCTCAACATAAAACTATTTTATTTTTGAATTTTCTGGGAGCGATTCTCATGTAGGGCAAAAATCACGTGCTCACATACCTTATTGGTAATTAATTGTGTTTCT